>UESW01001598.1:0-15380 GCA_900491605.1 Calamus simplicifolius | reverse complement strand
CGACCACGATCGATCTCGGACCGTTGCGATCGGTCCGATCGGCAACGATCCAACGGTTGCGATCGATCCAAGCCCTGATCCCGATTGACCATGACCAATCTCAGACCATTGCGATCGGTCCGATCATCGACGATCCGATGGTTACGATCGATCCAAGCCCTAATCCCGATCGGCCATGACCGATCTCGGACCGTTGCGATCGGTCCGATCGCTGATGATCCGACGGTTGCGATCGATTCAAGCCTGATCCTGATCGGCCATTATAGATCTCAAACTGTGGCGATCGGTCTGATCATCGATGATCCGATGGTTGCGATCGATCCAAGACCTGATCCCGATCAGCCACGATCGATCTTGGACCATAGCGATCGATCCAATTGCCAATGATCCGACGGTTGCGATCGAGCCAAGCCCTGATCCAATCGGCCACGACCGATCTCGGACTGTGGCAATCGGTCCGATCGCCGATGATCCGATGGTTGTGATCGATCCAGCCCTGATCCCGATCGGCCAGATCGATCTCGGACCATTGCGATCCATCCAAGCCCTAATTCCGATCGGCCATGATCCGATCTCGGACCATTGCGATTGGTTCGATCGCCGATGATCCGATGGTTGCTATTGATCCAAGCCCTGATCCCGATCGGCCATGACCGATCTCGAACCTTGGTGATCGGTCCGATTGCCGAGGATCCGACGGTTGTGATCGATCAAAGCCCTGATCCCGATCGGCCATGATAGATCTCGAATCGTGGCGATCGGTCGATCGCTGACAATCCGATGGTTGCGATCGATTGAAGACCTAATCACGATCGGCCATGACCGATCTCGGACCATGGCGATCGGTCCGATTGATGATGATTCGACGGTTGCGATCGATCCAAGCCCTGATCCCGATCGGCCACGACCGATCTTAGACCGTGGCGATCGATCCGATCGACGATGATCCAACGGTTGCGATCGATCCAAGCCCTGATCCCGATCGGCCACGACTGATATCGGACCATTGCGATAGGTCTGATCACCAATGATCCGATGGTTGCGATCGATCTAAGCCCTGATCCCGATCGGCCATTACCGATCTCGGACCATGGCGATCGGTCCGATCGCTGACGATCCGACGGTTTCGATTGATCCAAGACCTAATCCCGATCGGCCACGACGATCTCGGACCATTTGATCGGTCCGATCGCCGACGATCCGATGGTTGCGATCGATCCAAGCCCTGATCTGATCGGCCACGACCAATCTGGACCGTTGCGATCGGTCCGATCGCCGATGATCCGACGGTTGCGATCGATCCAAGCCCTGATCCCGATCGGCCACGATAGATCTCAAACCATGGCGATCGGTCCGATTGCCAACGATCTGATGGTTGCGATTGATCCAAGACCTGATCGATCGGCCACGACCGATCTTGGACTGTGGCGATCGGTCCGATCGCCTACGATCCGACGGTTGCGATCGATCGAAGCCTTGATCTCGATCAGTAATGACCATCTTGGATAGTGGTGATCGGTCCAAACTTCGATGATCCAACGGTTGCGATCGATCCAAGCCCTGATCCTAATCGTCCACGTCCGATCTCGGACCGTGGCAATCGTCTGATCGCCGATGATCCGACGATTGCGATCGATCCAAGCCCTGATCCCGATCGGCCACGACCGATCTCGACCGTGGCGATCGGTCCGATCGCCGACGATCTGACGGTTTCAATCGATCCAAGCCTTGATCCTGATTGGCCACGACCGATCTCAGACAGTTGCGATCGGTCTGATGCCAATGATCCGACGGTTGCGATCGATACAAGCCCTGATCCCGATCGGCCATTACTGATCTTGGACCGTGGCGATCGATCCGATCGCCGACTATCTGATGGTTTCGATCGATCCAAGCCCTGAGCCCGATCGGCCACGACCGATCTCAGACCGTTGCGATCGGTCCGATCGGCGACGATCCGACGTTTGCGATCGATCCAAGCCTGATCTTGACCACCAATCTCGGACCGTTGCGATCGTCCGATCGGCGACGATGTTTGCGATCGATCCAAGCCCTGATCCCGATTGGCCACGACCGATCTCGACCGTTGCGATTGGTCCGATCGCCAACGATCCGACGATTGCGATCGATCCAAGCCCTGATCCCGATGGGCCACGATCGATCTCGGACCGTGGAGATCGGTTCGATCGCCGATAATCTGACGGTTGCGATCGATCAAAGCCCTGATCCCGATCGGCCACGACCGATCTTGGACCTTGGCGATCGGTCCGATCGCCGATGATCTGATGGTTGCGATCGATCCAAGCCCTGATCCCGATCGGCCATGATCTAGGACCGTGGAGATCGGTTGATCACCGATGATCCGATGGTTGCGATCGATCCAAGCCCTTATCCCGATCGGCCACGACCGATCTCAGACCGTGGCGATCGATCCAATCGCCGATGATCCGATGGTTGTGATCGATCCAAGCCCTGATCCCGATCGGCCACGACCGATCTCAGACCATGGCGATCGGTCCGATCGCCGACGATCCGACGGTTGTGATCGATCCAAGCCCTGATCCTGATCGGCCACGACCGATCTCGGACCGTGGCGATCGGTCCGATCGCCGATGATTGACGGTTGCAATCGATCCAAGCCCTGATCCCGATCGGCCACGACTGATCTCGAACCATTGCGATCGGTCCGATCACCGATGATCGGATGGTTTTGATTGATCCAAGCCCTGATCCCGATCGGCCATGACCAATCTTGGACCGTTGCGATCGGTCCGATCGCCGACGACCCAATGGTTGCGATCAATCCAAGCCCTAATCCCGATCGGCCACGATCGATCGGACCATGGAGATTGGTTCGATCGCGATGATCTGACGGTTGCGATCAATCCAAGCCCTTATCCCGATCGGCCACGACCGATCTCGGACCGTGGCGATCGGTCCGATCGCCGATGATCCGACGGTTGCGATCGATCCAAGCCCTGATCCCGATTGGCCACGATCGATCTCGGACCATTGCGATCGGTTCGATCGCCGATGATCCGACGGTTGCGATCGATCCAAGCCCTGATCTCGATCGGCCACGATCGATCTCAGACCGTGGCGATCGGTCGATCGCCAATGATCCAACGGTTGCGATCGATCCAAGCCGTGATCCAGATCGACCACGACCAATCTCAGACCGTTGCGATCGTCCGATCGCCAACGATCCAACGATTGTGATTGATCCAAGCCCTGATCCCGATTGACCATGATTGATCTCGGACCATTGCGATCGGTCCGATCGGCGATGATCGATGGTTGCGATCGATCCAAGCCCTGATCCCGATTGACCGCGACCGATCTCGGACCATTGCAATCGGTCCGATCGCGACGATCCGATGGTTATGATCGATCCAAGCCCTAATCCCGATCGGCCACTACCGATCTCGGACCGTTGCGATCGGTCCGATCACCGATGATCCGATGGTTACGATCGATCCAAGCCCTGATCCCGATCGGCCATGACTGATCTCGGACCGTGGCGATCAGTCCGATCACCGATGATCCGACGGTTGCGATCGATCCAAGCCCTGATCCTGATCGGCCATGATAGATCTCAAACGGTGGTGATCGGTCCGATCATCGATGATCCGATGGTTGCGATCGATCCAAGACCTAATCCGATCGGCCACGACCGATCTCGGACCATGGCGATCGATCCAATCACCGACGATCCGATGGTTGCGATCAATCCAAGCCCTGATCCCGATCGGCCACGACCGATCTCGGACCGTGGCGATCATTCCGATCGGGACGATCCGATGGTTGGGATCGATCCAAGCCCTAATCCCGATCAGCCACGACCGATCTTGGACCGTGGCAATCGTCCGATCGCTGATGATCCGACGGTTGCGATCGATCCAAGTCCTGATCATGATCAACCATGATCGATCTCGGACCGTGACGATCGGTCCTATCGCCGATGATCTGAAGGTTTTGATCGATCCAAGCCCTAATCCCGATCATCCATGATCAATCTCGGACCGTTGCGATCGGTCGATCGCCGATGATCTGACGTTGCGATCGATCCAATCCCTAATCTCGATCGGCCACAATCGATCTCGAACCATTGCGATCGGTCCGATCACCGATGATCCGACATTTGCGATCGATCCAAGCCCTGATCCCGATCGGCCACGACCGATCTCGACCGTGGCGATCGGTCCGATTGATGACGATGACGATTGCGATCGATCCAAGCCCTGATCCCGATCGGCCACGACCGATCTTAGACCGTGGCGATCGGTCCGATTGCCGATGATCCAACGGTTGTGATCAATCCAAGCCCTGATCCCGATCGACCACATAGATCTCAGACCGTGGCAATTGGTTCGATTACCGATGATCCGATGGTTACGATCGATCAAGACCTGATCCCGATCAGCCATGACCGATCTCGGACCGTGGCGATCGATTCGATCGCCGACGATCCGACGGTTGCGATCGATCGAGCCCTGATCCCGATCGGCCATGACCGAACTCGGATAGTGGCGATCGTTCCGATTGCCGATGATTCAACGGTTGCGATCGATCCAAGCCCTGATCCCGATCGGTCACGACCGATCTCGGACCGTTGGGATCGGTCCGATTGCCGATGATCCGATGGTTGCGATCGATCCAAGACCTGATACCGATCGGCCATTACCGATCTCAGACCGTGGCAATCGGTTCGATCACCGACTATCTGACGGTTGCGATCGATCCAAGCCCTGATCCGATCGGCCATGACCGATCTCGAACCGTTGCGATCGGTCCGATCGGCGACGATCCGACGTTTGCAATTGATCAAGCCCTGATCCGATCGGCCACGACCGATCTCGGACCGTTGCGATCGGTCTGATCGCCAACGATCCGATGGTTGCAATCGATCCAAGCCCTGATCCCGATCAGCCATGACTGATCTCGGACCGTTGCGATCGGTCTGATCGCTGATGATTCGATGGTTGCGATCGATCCAAGCACTGATCCCGATCGGCCATGATCGATCTCGGACTGTGGAGATTGGTTCGATCGTGGACGATCCGATGGTTGCGATCGATCCAAGCCCTGATCCCGATCGGCCACAATCGATCTCAGACCGTGGCGATCGGTCCGATCGCCGACGATCCAACGGTTGCAATCGATCCAAGCCCTGATCCCGATCGTCCACGATCGATCTCAGACCGTGGAGATTGGTTCGATCGATGATCCGACGGTTGCGATCGATCCATGCCCTGATCCCGATCGGCCATGGCCGATCTCGGACCATGGCGATCAGTCGATCGTCGACGATCCGACGGTTGCGATCGATCCAAGCCCTGATCCTGATCGGCCACATCCTAACTTGGACCGTTGCAATCAGTCCGATCGCCGATGATCCAACGTGCGATCGATCCAAGCCCTGATCCCGATTGGCCACGATCGATCTCAGACCGTTGCGATCGGTCCGATCACCGATGATTCGATGGTTGCGATCGATCCAAGCCCTGATCCCGAACGGCCATGATCGATCTTGGACCGTGGAGATCGGTTCGATCGCCGACGATCCGACGGTTGCGATCGATCTAAGCCCTGATCCCGATCGGCCACGACCGATCTCGGACCGTGGCGATCGGTCCGATCGCCGATGATCCAACGGTTGCAATCGATCAAAGCCCTGATTCCGATCGGCCACGATCGATCTCGATCGTGGAGATCAGTTTGATTGCCGATGATCCAACGATTGCGATTGATCCAAGCCCTGATCCTGATCGGCCATGACCGATCTCGGACCATGGCGATCGTCCGATCATCGACGATATGATGGTTGCGATCGATCCAAGCCCTGATCCCGATCGGCCACGATCGATCTCGGACCGTGGAGATCGGTTCGATCGTCGATGATCCGACGGTTGCAATCGATCCAAGCCCTGATCCCGATCGGCCACGACCGATCTCGGACCGTGGCGATCGGTCCGATCGCCAACGATCCGATGGTTGCAATCGATCCAAGCCCTGATCCCGATCGGCCATGATCGATCTCGGACTGTGGAGATCGGTTCGATCGCTGATGATTCGACGGTTGCGATCGATCCAAGCCCTGATCCTGATCGGCCACGACTGATCTCGGACCATGGCGATCGGTCCGATCGCCGACGATCCGACGGTTACGATCGATCCAAGCCCTGATCCTGATCGGCCATGTCCTATCTCCATAATTTTTGTTGACCCTAATTTTCTTTCTTTTATTTTCTATTCTTAACTCCTTTCTTTTATTTTATCTTCCTTTTTTTGGGGTATCTCCATAATTTTTGTTGACCCGCAATTTTCTTTCTTTTATTTTCTATTCTTAACTCCTTTCTTTTTTTTATCTGCCTTTTTTTTGGGTTAAAGAACAGACTAGATGTATTATGACACGCAACTTCCTTTCTTTTATTTTCTCTGTCCATTTTAAAGAACTAAAACTTTGATTTTTGGGTTAGAAAACGGACTAGATGTGTTATGACATGCAATTTTGACGGTAGATCCTGTTGTCTGCTTGGATGATCTTATCTTGTGCTTCGCACAGCATAAGAAAGAGTCCGCGTCTAGATCTATGCATCAGCTTCTCAGACATCTCCTTCTGGGGTTTTCCCTCCCACCTTCTAGAGCCCTAATCCGATCTCCAAATCTTCGAAGAACCCGTTTCCTAATCCAATGAGGAGGTGCCCTCGATCACCATTTACATTTCCAATTGTTCCTTGCTTCCTTTTGTTCCTCGTGAATTCAAGCACTTCAACTAACCTTTTTTTCATTTTTTTTCTCTCTTTCAGGGATGGAGAGGGTTGGGAACGGACAGCGGAGGTAGCTCAGCAGGGGAATGAAGGGCGGCTAGGGAACGCTATGCTCGCTCTTGTGATCTGTACTCTGCCTTTTTTCTCCATGATCGGGTTGACTTGTCCTTCTAATCAGGTGGAGGTTAGATTTCTTCGATTCTCGATCGTTTTCTAGATGTTTTAGTGAAAAGTGGGGTTTGGTTAGAATTTTGGTGAAGACTATGTTTTAAATTTTCATTAGTTTTCTCTGTTTCTCCAGCTTGCTGGTTAGGGCTGGAATTGGGCTTAAATCAGCCCGAGACTTTTCCTTGCTGTTGGATAAATTTTTTTTTTAAAAAAAAACTTCGGATCAAACTTGGGTTCAAAATTAAGACTTTTCCTTGCTATTGGATAGAAGGAAAAAAGACTTTGTACACTGCATCCGGTGCAGCAAATCCTACATGGGCTACACCGCTTTTTTTATTGATCCACATGTATATGACACCTATTAAAAAATGTTAAGACAGCTTTATGACACGATCAAAAAAATTACGACACCCAAGTTTTAAAATTATGACATCATAGTTATAAAATTACGACATCCATTCAGAAAACCAAAAAAAATTATGATATCCCTTTTATAAATTTACGATAACGTAGTTATAAAATTAAGACACCCATTCATGAAATGTGTCTGTATATAAATTTCAAAAAAAAAAAAATTTAAGATAACACCCAATTGTAAAATTAGGACACCGTAGTTATAAAATTAAAACACCCATTAAGAAGCCAAAAAAAATTACGACATGTAAATTTATGACACCGTAGTTATAAAATTATGACACCCACTTAGAAACAGGTCTATACACAAATTCTAAAAAAAAAGTGAATAGGTATTAACGTATGTTACGTCAACATTTAAGATGACATCCTAGTTGTAAACTTATGACACTGTGCTTATAAAATTAAGACACCCATTTAGAAAACAAAAAAAAATTACGATATCCATTCCCAATGCACTTGACACGTTTACCAATCTACCACCACTACACAAAATTGGAAGAGCATCCAGCCTGAACTCAAGCTTCTTTTTCTATGTAATATGCAAACTTTCATGGTCCTTGATGTGGCTGATAAAGCCACCCTCAATCAACAATGGCGATCGCCTAATGAAGCAAAATCTGGACGATGCGCCCCCTACCCCCCCCCCCCCCCCCCATGAAGAGCCCGTATGGCCTCCATGGCCGGCCCGAGTACACCTCGTTCACGTACTTCTCAAATAGGGCAGTGAAGATGACCCGAGTACACCTTCTATTATACTCTAAATATTAAATTTAGGTTTTTAAATTCTAATATATTTCACATATCCACCTATTTATAATAGGTTTTAGACTTTAAGTAAATTCTTTTATAATATAATTGTATCCAAAATTTTTGACCAGTTCTTAAATGAGAAAAACATTAGGACCGAAGATTCACTACAAAAAAGTATACTATTTGTGATGAATTTATTGTGGCAAAAATTTTTGTCATTATATTTTCCTTTATAACGGCGAACTCAAAATTGCATTCGTCGTAATAAAGAGTTATTACGATGAAATTTAATATCATCGTAATACATCCGAACTATTACAGCGATTGATTTTTTCATCATAATAAGTATTAATTTTATTTTAATTAAAATTATTCTTTTTTTTATTATGGCAAAATTTAATTTCATCGTAATACGTCTTAATAAAAATAAAAAAATATTTTATTTTTCAACCTATTACGGCAAACAAAAATTTTACCATAATAATCTATACTATTACGATGACAAATTATTTCATCGTAATAAGTATTAATTTTATTTTAATTAAAATTATTCTTTGTGTTCTATTACGATGAAATTTTTTTTTGCCATAATAAATCTATTTATTACGGCAAAATTTAATGTCATCGTAATAAGTCTTAATAAAAATAAAAAAATATTTTTATTTTTTGAGCTGTTATGGTGAAACAAAAATTTCATCGTAATAATCTGCACTATTACGATGAAATATTATTTTATCATAATAAGTATTAATTTTATTTTAATTAAAATTATTCTTTTTGTAGTATTACGATGAAATTTTTTTTTGCCATAATAAATCTATTTATTACGATGAAATCTAATGTCGTCGTAATAAGTCTTAATAAAAATAAAAAAAATATTTTATTTTTCAAGCTATTACGGTGAAACTAAAATTTCACCGTAATAATCTGCACTATTACGATGAAATATTATGTCATCGTAATAATATTTAATTCTATTTTAATTAAAATTATTCTTTTCATTCTATTACGATGAAACAAACAATTTGCCGTAATAAATCTACTTATTACGACAAAATTTAATTTCATCATAATAAGTCTTAATAAAAATAAAAAAAATTATATTTCGAGCTATTACGCTGAAACAAAAATTTTGCCGTAATAATGCACTGTTACGGCGAAGTATTATTTCATCGTAATAAGGCTTAATTTTATTTTAATTAAAATTATTCCTTTTGTTCTATTACGACAAAGAAAAAGTTTGCCGTAATAAGTCTTAATAAAAAATAAAAAATAAAAAATTATTTTGAGCTATTACTTCGTGCTATTATGGCGAAACAAAATTTTTGCCGTAATATGTATGACTATTACGGCAAAATATTGTTTCTCCGTAATAAAGCTTAATTTTATTTGAATTAAAATTATTTCTATTATTTTATTATGGTGAAGAAAAAAATTCATCGTAATATATTAGCTTATTATGGCAAAAAAATATCTTCCTGAAACCCTCGCTCCCAGCTTTCACCATCTCCCACTCCTCTTCTTCGGCGGATTTCAGCCCCACTGGAAGCCGATCGAGTCTTCCACTGTAGGGGATGCCGGTGCTGTAAATAGAAAGCGGTGGCGGCGTTGTTTTGGATCGTATCCAAACGTCTCGCAATTTTTCCTTCTCCAACAGACGGATGTTGGGGAAGGGCGTCGGTGGTGGTGCTTGCTGGTCTTGGAGTGGCGGCGCTGTAAGTGGGTGAAAGAAAATACAAGGGAGCTAGAGTCAGCCAAATGCTTGGTCTTGTTAGAAGAATGCACAAGTTGTAGTGATTTATTGATAGATTGGATAACTGGGGAATTCCATTATTTCAACTGCTCCTGTAATAGGTTACAGTAGATTTCTCATGGACTAATATAGGAAATATCTTAGATCATAGGCTTATTTTCCTCTTTAAGCATTGTCATGAAGCACTTACAACATTTTGTAAGCTCTTCTACTGTGTTCCACTATACTCTTGCAGATATAAATCAAAGAGATGGATATGGCTGTGAACCATCTAGGAGTGTTCAGTGTATGTCCATGTTTTGTGGAGCTAAACTTGGAAGGAAAGGAAAACCAACAGCCATTTAACTTTGGGACGGGGACGCTTCCATCTGATTAGAATGAAATGCAGAGACCACGTATGAAAGGAGATGAGATTCAATACCTCGAGTTGGCATGATTCCAGCTTTTTAACTCTTGCCAAACTCACTTGCAATTCCATGTCTAGGTTCGAGACAAAGTAGTTTATCCCTGAGTCCAGATCTTTAGTCTTGGCCATTTGCAACTCGAGTATGAGCTAACAAAGTTGCAGTTTAAAATTTCAATTATGAGTACAGGGGTTGGAATTGTGTCCATGATGGAAGGTTTGAAGGTTTGGATGGATTTGGTAGGAGCATATATTGAACGAGTTGGCTTTAAAAATATTAAAAGTTGAATAAAGCTCAAGAGTTGGAGATGCTACAGGACCTCAAGGTTTAGAGTTTGAAAAAGAATGATAAGGATAAAAATAGGAATTCAGAATATAATCAAAACAAATCACAAATTTGCAATAGTAAAGAATAAAAAATATGGAAAAATCAATAAATGACCACGCATACGTTTTAAAGAGCGAGGAATCACAGTGGAGGGATAAAAAAAATAACATGTTCCTCTGGCTAAAAGAAATGCAAAATATTCATTTCTGTAGCCTTTATTAAAATTGATCCTGAGAAATCAGTTGTTATGGAGATGTAGCTCTGATGGTAGAGCCTCTGATCTCCATAAGTTTTGTTGACCCGCAATTTTCTTTCTTTTATTTTCTATTCTTAACTCCTTTCTTTTATTTTGTCTGCCTTTTTATTGGGTTAAAGAACGGACTAGATGTATAATTATGACATGCAATTTCATTTCTTTTATTTTCTCTGTCCGTTTTATAGAACTAAAACTAGATATATTATGATAGCATAACAAAGAGTCCGCGTCCATATCTATGCGTCAGCTTTTGAGACATCTCCTTCTGGGGTTTTCCCTCCCACCTTCTAGAGCCCTAATCCGATCTTGTGATCTGTACTCTGCAAACGTCCTCGAGCTTTGGATCTTCCATTTCTTTATCTTTCGTCCTCGAGCAAACGTCGACAAAAATCACTCTTTATCTTTGGATCACACATACCACTCTTTTAATCATTGACATGGAGAAAGATCGACGAACTCCCAAGGCATGAAGGAATTCGTGTGGTTGTGGGCAAACTCCATTGCTTAATTGTATTGAGAAACGCATAAGATCTTAATTGTATTTTTTTATATCTTTAAAATGGCATTTATTTTCGTTAAGTTATAATTTTAATAAAAAATTAATTTTATATTTCTTTTCGTGCTATTATGGTGAAATAAAAAGAATTTTAACACCTTTTATATATCTTATAGTAGCATTGGATTACGCCATCAAATGGAAAAATCACAGAATAAGCCCTGCAACTCCGTAGGATTAAATTCACACTAGTATATTAGCACACTAAAGATATATATATTAAGAATCTCATATCAATACTCTGTGTCTGATAATCTAATTTGATTATCGCCATACATCCAGATTGGTTCTCATGCTTGTGTCATGTATCATAAATCTAATCAATTCAAAATAATATTCTACATCATACTTCATTCAGCCTTAAGCCTTGCTACCGATGTTACGCACCAATAGCTATACATAACATGTGCCAATTTGGGCATGTAAAATATAGGTTAGCCTACAACTAATTAAATCATGAACATTGCACCATTTTTTTTAAAAAAATGTAACGAAAACTTGCTGATAAAATCCAAAACTTAATTTGGACACAAACTGCCATACGCATAAAATGTCATCAACAAGTATGATGCCATTTTAGGAGCAAAATCAAATATTTTATGGAAGGATATCCCAGAGATAAGATTGCATGGTAGCTAGATATTCATATAGTTTCTATACTACTATTCTTGCCATCTCTAGCAATTAATATCCTCAACGGAAACTGGCGGTCAAAAAAATGACCGGTAGTCTAAAATCCCCATTAGAAAGCATCAAAGCACTATATATATATACGCTAACTATTTATGAGCTTAATGAAAAAATGACGGTCAAAAAAAAATTTAATTACCGAGTTCACTTTATTACTTATCTTCGCAAAAAAAAAATTATATTATATAATCTAAATTCTGAAATGAAGCTTTTTGTTATCTCTTCAGCTTTGTATCTTCCATTAGCATTTAAGCCGTAAATTAAGGTGCAACGCCAAGCGTGCAAAATAAGCACTTGCTATATATGGGACGGGATATATATGGGACGGGAGGAATGCCGTATTTAACACAAAGAAGGAACTTGATATATATGGGACGGGAGGAATGCCATATTCTCAGCTTTAGGAGATGAGTCCAACTATAGTACTGTTTACCAATGAATAATATTACGCGATTTTCATTATGACGAGATATCTATATATGTAATATTTAGATCGCCTGCATTATTTAAGAATAATGCTACAGGACTCTCATAATGATCCGAAGAGATTAGTGTAACTTGTGGATTTGTTGCCAAATATAATGGATTGATTGATAAAAGAGTTGCATAAGGAAATATCGGTGTGTGCGTGGCAGGTGTCCTGAAATATTTTTCTTAGCGCATTAAATGACGGATTGAAAGGAAAAAGCTTAAAAAGGAATTGGAATACATCAGTTGTTATGGAGATGTAGCTCCGATGGTAGAGCGCTCACTTAGCATGCCAAAGGTACGGGTATCGAAACCCCGCATCTCCATAATTTGTGTCTATTTAAAAGAATAAAACCCCTTTTTTTACCTTTTTTTTTGTTGACGGCAGATCCTGCTTGGATGACAACAGATCAAATATAAAGGGATAAATTAAAACCATTATCCCTTTATCCCAGGTCGATGGCATCTCCATATTTTTTTGTCCATTTTAAAGAATTAAAACCTTTTTTTTACTTTTTTTTTGTTGACGGCAGATCTTGTTGTCTGCTTGGATGACAACAGATCAAATATAAAGGGATAAATTAAAACCTTTATCCCTTTATCCCAGGTCGATGGCATCTCCATATTTTTTTGTCCATTTTAAAGAATTAAAATCTTTTTTTTTACTTTTTTTTGTTGACGGCAGATATTGTTGTCTGCTTGGATGACAACAGATCAAATATAAAGGGATAAATTAAAACCTTTATCCCTTTATCCCAGGTCGATGGCTCCCAAGCGAGCAATTAATACACCGCTCCTTGCTCTAGAAGTTTCACAGTTGAACAACACGTATATTTAATTTAATTCCTCTAGCACAAGAAACAAGGGTTCTCTACTGTTGAGAAATTATTGAAACATAATTGCCCCAACTTATTGATTTTGATGATTTCCAAAAGACATTACTTTACTTTCTAAAAGGCTATGAACATGTTAAGTCAATCAATGAAATATTCTTACTATGAGCAATTTCAAATTGGAAACTATGAACTGTTAATGTGTAATGAGTTTTCTTTCAATTGAATATATGTTTCAGTGAGCTATACTTATGAATTCAAAAATGATTTCTATACCACTCTTTTAAAGATCAATGAATTAATGAAAATGTTTTGAAATTGAGCATTACTGTTAAATCAACATTATTCAAGTCATATTTTTATTTCAAAATTGGTTGGGATGATTTTCAAAGCAAATCAGAATGTTTTCTGATTTTTGTATCAGTCCCGAGCCGACTCAAGAGTTTCCGAGTCGACTCCTGAACCTTCTCGAGCCGACTCATGGACTGTGCGAGCTGACTCGACTCAGACGGCAGAAAGACTCATTTTTGAGTGCCTCTCGAGTCGACTCCCAGCTCTTCGCGAGTCGACCCCTGAAAGTCAAGAGTCGACTCCCAGCTTTTCGCGAGTCGACCCCTGAAGATTCACTTCTTGGTGCGTTTCTGGATCCGCGTGTTTGAGCCGACTCGCACAGTACTCGAGCCGACTCCCCGGAATCTGGGCGATAATTTTTGAGTTGACACATCAGCACCAACGGTAATATTTTGAATCAACGGCTATATTTTACTGTGTCTAACAGCTATATCTTTTCAGGATCTATAAATAGAAGAGCCAGATTCATATAGAAGTAGTGAAAAAGGGGGGATTGAAAAAGAAAAGAGAAATAGAAGAGCAAGAGAGAAAAATAGAGAGAGCCTATTGAACATCAGAAAAAAGGGAAAACTGAGAGTATTGTAGAATCATTTGATTCAAGGAGAGATTCAATCTTTGCATTTGAGAGAGAGATTCGTGTGCATCATTTAATCGACTCTCAAAGCTCAAGAGGAAGGCAAAAAGCAATCCAACGTGCAAAATCTTCAGCCATTCCCAAGTTCAAAAAGAGGCAACACATTCTCCAAAGCTTTTCAACGATTGAGGAATCTTGCTGAGGCATCGATTCAACTTTTCAAGGAGAAAAGGGAGAAAGCCATCGCTGTAATCATCCGGAAAACCATCAGGCGTTTCTAACCCTAGTTTTTATTTATTCTTAAATTTGTATATCTGCTCAAGAAGGAGCATTTTTGTTACAAATACTTTGATTTCACTTGGTTACTGGTTCAATCAGTGGATTGAATCAGTGGAGGTAGGTTTACCTCGTTGCAAGCCGGAGTGCTTGTGCTGGGTTCGTTGTGATCCCGTAAAAAACAACGAGTTAGGTTTGTTGTTAGCCCGCAAAACAACGTGTAGGGTTTTGTGCTGGTAAGCCCGCAAAACCAGCTGGGTTCGTTGTGATCCCGTGAAAACAACGAGTTAGGTTTGTTGTTAGCCCGCAAAACAACGTGTAGGGTTTTGTGCTGGTAAGCCCGCAAAACCAGCTGGGTTCGTTGTGATCCCGGTGAAAACAACAAGTTGGAGTTGTGATCTTATAAAACAACTCAGCTGTAATCGGTGTGATTATAGTGGACCCAAGTGATCCTTGGGAGTGGATGTAGGTGTTGGATACACCGAACCACTATAAAACTTTTGTTTTCCGTGTTCATTTTCTCTCACTCTATATCTCTTGTTAATTGCTTGGATATTGTTTTAAGTTAATCTCTCTTGCATATATTGATAATACATCTATTGAAGTTAAAAAGGACTTAAATTTTTTAAGAACCCAATTCACCCCCCCCCTCTTGGGTTGCCATCTGGGCCAACATCTACTGTGGAGAAGAGATCTCTACCGTCAGTGAACGCGAGAAGATAAGGTGGGATTCTGACTTCTGGGTGACCATGTCACAGGGATCCCAAAGAAAAAAAGAAAGAAAAAA
>UESW01001597.1:383502-407978 GCA_900491605.1 Calamus simplicifolius | reverse complement strand
GGGCTCGCAGGTCATACTCTTTCTTTAAAAAAAAAAAAAAAAAACAACCAGCTCTGCAGCTCATTTTGTTTTTTAAATGCAAGGGGAGGGAAACCCCCCGCCACCTTTATTAAAAGATCAATGCTACAAGTCCAGGTCCGAAAACACAGTTAATCACGAGGTTTCTTGAAAACTCGAGACACTTGCAAGCAAGAGGAGTGGAGATCAGGAAAACGAAGAGAGTTTTTAGGTTAAGGGAGGTTCGATCGGAAGATTCAATCGTCAAATATTCTTGGCCCCTAGTTTTGGACTTGGAATATCATCTCCACAATATTTTGATCTATTTCTTTCTTCAAATAATCAATCAAGAAAATCTTGAAGCTATTCTACGGATCAAGAACTTGGGGTGAAACTTGGTCATCCTTAGAATGAAATCAAGGAACACTAGAAGCATTAGAATCAGCCAAGGAATGAAGCTATCCATTTCTTTGAAGTAAATTTCATGATCATCCCTCTATCTCAGATATTCATCTTCTTCTTGATTTTCAGTTATATTCATCTTCTTCTTGATTTTCTTAATTTCTTTCCAAGGGCATATTATTCTGGACTTTTTGGGTGAACATGCTTGAACAAGATTTGTCAAAGCATCAAACTTTTGATTCAAATTCTTGGTTTCCTCTTGAGTGGGTCATAGGGAACTGGTGGCATAATCGGATTAACTGGCGCGTCCTCTGATTCTTGGGATTTTCTTACTACTTGACTCATTCCTCATTGGTTGTTAATTAGACTTGATTCCCTCTTCTTGGATGGTAGGTTGAGGATTATGGTTCTTACTCAAGATTTCCTATGGACAGTCCTGGAGAAGGCGACTGGACGCTTGCAAACGTTCGAGAAAGGTCATCTGGCAACACAGATTGGTGCGCTAGGAAGGGGAGATACGCATTGAAGAAGGAGAGCTCTGTCTTCCTGATTATAAGCCTATGTCCCCTCTAAGACAGCCATGATGTGATGCGCATGCCAAAGGCCTCCGCAAGTTATACCGGAGGGCATCCACATCGCACTGAGCAGCAGAAGGCTATCCTTTCTGCTCCTCCTTCACCCCACCAGCTTTAGCTGCTCTACCAACCAACTGGCCATCCTTAATCAACAAGTTCAAGCCTTGATGCAGCAGTTCATTGAGCTGTAGGAGCAACGCTCAGTGGCCACTCAGTAGCAGCCCAAGCCTCTCACTGCCTATGATAGCTGCACCAGTTAGCCAGCAATCCACTCACGGAAGATCTCCTCAAAGAGAGGCTCACCGCCATTATGCTTCACCTAAGCACCATCACCATGAGGCTTCAAGAGACCGCGGTCTCCTGCCTTCGCTCGAGCAGTCCCCTCCCCGACGGCATCACGGGAAAGGACCCGAGCGGAAGCATTATCAGTGGCATCACTCCTCCCCTCACTCATCTTTCGAGTCATCTGGGAAGGACCTTAATCATGAGATGAAAAGGCATCTGGACGAGCAAACACCGGCGGTTGGAGAAGCTCAGTCAGAGGCTCAACAAGCAGCCAGAGATGGACTACAATACTCGTCCATCCTCACTTATCGTATTATGGAAGAGCCCATTTCTTTCATGTTCCGTCTTCCTCAGTTGGATTTGTTGATGGCACCACGGATTCACTTGACCATCTCAAAAGCTATAAGGCTCTTTACAAGTTCAAGGGGTAGCTGATACCCTTTTATGTATGATTTTTTTGGCCACCCTATGGAAAGCTGCACGCGCTTGGTATTTTTGCCTATCTCCACACTGCATCGACTCTTTTCGACAGTTAGAGATGGCTTTCTTGAAGCACTTTGATGCCTGTAGAAGATTCCTCGAGTGGCAGACAGTTTGTTCTCCATCCGGCAGGAGGAAGAACCCCTAAAAGATTTTGTGGCCCATTTTAGGATGGCTGCCATGGAGGTTTATTACCTCAACGATGTTGTGGCCACTTTGGCCCTGAAGCAGGGACTTCACCCGCTCTCGCTTCACTTATTCACTAGACAAGAAGCCTCCTAACTCTTACGCCGAGCTCCTAAGCTATGCGCAGAAATACATTCGCGCCGACGAAGCTGACCATGCACGAAAGGCACTAAAGGAAGGTAGCTCTATGACACTAAATTGTAAGCCTTCGCATGGTGGCACGCGCTCAGACTTCTACCAATTATACAGTTATGCTGGGAGGCATTCCAACGGGTTAAGCAGTAAGAGCACCTTGAAGCCCCCTAAAGGAAGGCATTAGTGGCAGAATAATTCCCAGAATGGACGAACTTGAGACATATCCATGACGAGCCAACTCGGGCATTTATGAGCACCCTAACTCCTAGTTATCTCAAGCAGTTATGGGCATTTCAATTCCTAGTAATGGTAAGCTAAGAGGTGCTAGTGCTATTAATATAAGGTAGGAGATGAGGACAAAGGGCTATTAATATATGTATATATATATATGTATATACATATATACATATATATACACACACATATGCATTAAGATCCTCATGTAGGAATGCATTATTCACATCAAGTTGATGGAGGAACCAGTTTTCGATAGTACCAATAGCAAAAAGATAACAAATTATAAGTTTGGCAGCAAATGCAAAAGTTTCATAAAAGTCTAGACCTTCAATTTGAGTATATCCCTTGGCAATCAAATATGCTTTATATTGTTCCATGAAGCCATTAGAGTTATAGTGATTTTGAATACCACTTGGAGCCAATGGATTTTACCAGAAAGGAGAGGTTTAAGTGTTCAAGCCTTGTTATACTCCAAAGCATTAAGTTTCTGGTTCATGGTGTCATGCCAATGGGATGTTGAACAACCTATGAGTAGGTTTCAGCTCATCCTTATAGGAAATGGCTTCTAGGAAAGTAAAATAATTAGGTAAAAATTGGTATAGGAAAGAGAGTGAGAGGATATAGAATACCTGACGAAGCAATGTTGAATAAGGAGCGAGGAGAAACAACTACTGCAGAAGAATAACATAGATAGTCACAAAGGTGTTTAAGTGGTTGTCTTTTTCACTAAGGCCATATGGAGGGAATATGATCAGATGAGAGCTCCAATAAAATAGGATTGATGTTGGGTGCAAGGTGAGAAGGGGCTTGGTCATTATGTCTGAGATCTAGTTGTCGAAGCATTAAGAATTAGGGTTATGGTAGACATACGGATAGGACATTGGTCCAATCCACTTCATTAATTGACTGAAGATGATGATGTTATTAGGTAAGAAATCAATTTTGAGAATCTAAAAAAAATCAAAAAATGAAAACTATGCTCATCGAAAACAACAAGGTGAATATTTACTTAGTTTCAAGATTATGAACCCAATATCCCTTCTGACCAAAAGGATAACCACCAAAATTCCTTTAATAATTCTAGAGCTAAACTTATCTCAAGGAATAATATGAGCATAACATAAATAACCAAAAAACCTATAAATGATCGTAAGAAGGAGATTAGAAAATAAGAATTCATAAGGGGTTTTACCTTCAAGAAAGGGTATGAGAATATAATTGATCAAGTATGCAACATTCAGGATGCATTCTCCCCAAAATGAAATTTGGAGCCTAGCCTTGAATCGTAAAGCACATACAACATTGAGTAGATGTTGGTATTTGCACTTAACGACTCCATTTTGCTAAAATGTGTCAACACAAGTTGTTTGATAAGTAATGTCATGATAAAAAAATCTCCTATAGAAGTCAGTTAATAATCGTTGCCAGTCCAAATAATTTTAAAAGTATGATCAACTAATTGCAAACCATGGTGCAAAAAGATTATAATAAAGTAGAAGCATCACATTTATTTTCATAAGATAACTTAGTAGATCGACTAAAGTCATTAACCATCGTAAGAAAATATCAAGCACCATTATGTAATAGAGTATGGTATCCACCCCAAAAGTCACAATGAATTAAATAAAAAGGCACAATAGTTATATGTTTACTAGTAGGGAAAGACAAATGAGTTTGCTTTACTCGGCGGCAAGCATCACAATAATTAATTGAAAAAGATGAACTTTTTTAAAAATAATAAGAATAAAAGACAACCGATCAAATGAAGCATGTCTAAGTTTTTTTGGTGCTAAAGGATAGGACATATTAGTTAACTAGTAGCAAAGGCAAGAGAGACTTGTAACTATTTGAAGTAGTAAACATCGTTTCGGAACTCACTCACTCCAATCTCCATCCTTGTTGCTAGGTTCTGTAGGACAAAAGATGGACAAAAAAATGGCAATATAATTAAGATGTTTGATAAGCTTGCTGATCATATTTAAATGTAAAGAACATCGGCAATGTTCATGCATAACTAAATATGCTAATGACACATGTCCAAATCTAAGATGCATATTGTAAAAAAATATATAAAAATTCAACATATCACATAAGGGTAAGATTCCTATATCAAATCACTATTCTAATCTCCTCTACATTATCTAATAACAACAAACAATCAATCCACTGAATCATTAGTTATAATTATAATCACAAATAGTTATTTATTCTACTGAAATTCACTCATAGCTCACATATTTAAAATTAGTATTATAGCGATCTTCCTAATGCATAACAGGGAGATATTTAAAACATACTATTTGTTATGATATTTATTATCTTAGTTTTTTTGTTATATTAGAAGGATATGGTGATGAAAATTTATTGTTATTTTAGTGGACTCAAATTTGACCACACGCGTTTACACTAGAAGAAGATATTTTTATTTAAAAATCAATCATTAACCCTTATATCTCATGATCTTTTATGAAAGCTGAAATGATAGCCAATTAGTAGATATTTTATTTGTATAAAATACTATTCATATCATGTCCATACATTAAAATAACCAATCAGCTATATCTAAATCTAAGCGGTATAAACTTTTGATATCTATTCATGTCTCCATTTTATAGACAATCATAGACATACATGCTTTGTAGTATTATCTTCACATTAAGAAATCAAATTTCATAATCTCACATTTTATGATAATAACACCTCATAAATAATAATATGACACTTTTGCAATAATCCATGGCACAATTTAAACCATGCACGTTTAAGTTTTTTTACTTCTAATAGAAATGATGGTAATAAAAGAATATCAATTCTATTGATAGGAATGCCTGTTACATCCAAAATAATTCTAAATTAAATTAATAAACTAAATAATTTCCTTATCCAACACAATTTATAAAATAAATATGTAAGTCCTTTTTAATTTTTTAAATTTTAAAATTAACCATGATTTTATTTACAACCTTCTAATAATATAATAAAATTAAAAAGACAGAACTTTACCTCTGAAGGGACGGAGGGATGACTTAGGCTGGCTTCTCTGGAATAGACTGCAAACAATATAAATTATTTTAAAAAAAATTATAGAAGGCAAATAGAGCTAAAAAGAATCCTAGAGGGAGAAGGGTTCAGAGAGAATTTTAGGGAGAGAAAGTGGGGTTAGGAAGAGATAAATGTAGACAGGAAAACTAAACTAGAGAGAGCGTGTGTGTGTGTGTTAAAGGGACTCCAAGAGAGTAAATGGAGTAGAGCTAGGAAATAGGATAAAAATACAGTAGGAGAGAGGAAAAAGAAAAAAATAAATAAATAAGAGGATAAGAAGGGGGCGGCGTTATTTAGTCCATGTTTCACCGGGTCGGGCCTACCGAGGCTGAATAGCGGGACGGAAGGAGAGGGAATGAGAAGAGGGGAGAAAGATGGCTGTAATGCGACGTCCTCGTCGCATCATATTTTCCCGTTATAAAATCATTATAATGACGACGTCGCATCCCATCCGTTAAGACGACGTCGCAACGCACTTTTTCATCCCCACCCACACCCTAATTTTTCACCAGTACAAAACTTTTTCATCGGCTCGATCGGTCCGGCTCATTTTTTTTTTTCCTCAAAATTTTGAGTTACAAAGTGTTCAAAATTTTTCTTTCCCCCCATTCCATCCCATCGCATCATAGATGAAACTATTTTGCCTGAAGGATGGTGACGCAGACATCACCTGGGGTGGGGGTTGCGGTCCTCCCGCTCGGCTGCGAGCAGGGCCGGTAGGTCCGGGAGAGGTGAAATAGAGAGGGGAGAGAGAGAGATGAGGAAGGGGTTCGGCTGCAAGGCTTGGGCGGAGGCTACAAGGCTGGGTGGCACGGTGGCGGTCCGGCCGCGAGAGGAAGATGGGTTCGAGAGAAAAGGAGAGGACTTAGAGAAAAAAAAAAGGAAGAGAGAGAAAAGCAAAGGCAAAATCAGAAAGAAAATGGAGAGAGAGAAGTAGGGAAGGAAAGAGCAAGTACCTCATCAAGAAACAGGTGATCTGGTTATGAGAGTCTGGGAAGACCACAAGTACTAATAGTCTAATAGCATCCACTGCCTGGCTTTTCCGTGTGAACTTACAAGACCAGCCGATCGAAAAAAACAAAGACCCAAAAAGGATGTTCGGATTTGATAGGTACTTAGTGTAGCATTATTTTGAGTTGGCTTGATGAAGAGAAATTTTAAATTTATATTTTTTAAAATGAACTAGCTTGCGTATCCATATGTATTTTTATAAAGTATTTGATTGCATTAGTATATATTGATAAGAATATTTAAATTTTTTTTTGCATCTATTAAAATAATATTATATTTGCAGTTATTTATAATAATAATAGATTGTCTGTAAATAATAAAGAAAAGCTTTTCTATGAATTGTATAAAAAATTATATAGATAAAAAATATGATTTTTGAAACCAAACTAGTTATAAACCTTCATAGATATATAAATTCAGTTTGACAATAAATTTATAACTTTTGTAGGTATATAGTTCTCTGGACATTGAATTTTTAAGATGTATATATTTTTTGAACAAAATAAATTATCATCTCATAGAACGCTTAGTTTCCTTTTTCTTTAATTTGGTATATTCTTTATTTTGCTATTATATACATCTATTATTTCTTTGAATACTATGATCACTTTGTAGATATTTTTTCTTTAGAATTATAATGACTATAAAAAATATATAATATGAATAATATATTATTTAAGTTTATAGTCATTGTTGCTATGGCTCTAAAACTTTTAAATATATATATATTATAGGTTAAACTACAATATTAATTCTTGAATTTAGAGGATCGTATCATTTTAATCCCTGAACTCAAAAAGTTACAAAAATGATCCTGAATTTTTTTTTTATTTCACTTGCTCTTCTTAAAAAAACAACCTCTTTCCTCTTCCCTCCCATGGGCCCTTTTCGTTCCCCCTCCCCCCCTCGGATCCTTGGCCGCGGCCTCCTCCCACCCCTTCCCCACCCGCCGCGGCACCCACTTCATCCATCCTCTCAGGCCACAGTCTCCTTCCTCCCACCTCCTCTATCTCACGGTCCCCTTCATTTTGCGGATACGCTTCAAACCCCCGTAAATGCTTCTCTCTTCAATAAACTTGGGAGAACTTCATGGCCTTCAATTTTTCATCTAAAAAAAAGGTGATCCTTCTTCGAACCAACATAGGGTAGGCTGCATGAATCACATGGACCGCATCTCATTCGCTTCAACTGAACACCATAAATACACCTTCAAGTCAGCCAACACTACAAGCAAGTGGACTAATTATGACAAACTTATTACGGTAAATTATTTTTGTTGTTATATTTTTACTTATTACGGTAAAATAAAAATTAAATTCATCGTAATAACTATTTGTTACGATAAAAAAAATACCGTTATAAATGTATTTATCATGACAAAATATAGTTTCATCATTATAGTTAAGGATTTTAATAAAAAAATATTTTTTTTTATTTCAAGTTATTACGAAACAATATTTCATCGTTACAAATGTATTTATCATGACAAAATAGCTACTCTTTTCTTCTTCCTTATGGTTATGTTTCTCTAAGACATGGAGGAGTCACTGGAATGCCTCGTTGAGAGGGTTAAGTAGGAGGTTCTCTCCCTCCGTTGACACGTACTTCTTCTTGCCATCGTCTGCCTATGAAACAGCATGACTAGCCATGATATCCCATCCTCAATGCAATCAAATTACAAGGTATGTGTGTGGCTGGGGTGGTGGGGGAAGGGGTCATTCGAGGGGCCTTTCGTGACCACCCTGATGTCAATGCACCGAAGGGGGTGGAGGATGTGGATGGAAGAAACTGCAACAAGAGACGAAAGGGGGCCAAAGGGGAGAGAGCCGCTGGATTCCATGTGTATGAGAAAGAGGATGAGGTTTTTTTTAAGAATTATTAAATATTAACTTAATGGATTGACGGGTTGATAATTGATTTTAAATTTAATTTTGTTATATGTATGCCACATGTACTACATGTAGGATAAAAATCAAAAGAAAAATTTAAGATTATTTTTATAATTTTTTGAAGTAAAAAATAAAATGATACAACTTTCTAAGTTTAAGAATCAATACTTAATTTATATTATATATTATATTATATTATATTATATTAATTGTTATATCGGTGTATAGGAAGCAACTGCGATGATAGAAGTTGTTTTGGTGGTGATAATACAAAATATAAGGTTTAATGGAGTTAAAAACATTGAAATAATATATTATGCTACTAAGCCTGCAATCATTATTGATGTGACTTTAAAAATTATATATAATATAATATAATATATATTATATTATATTATATAAATGATTGTACTGCTGCATGGGGAATGATTGTGATGATGGAGATAATTTTGATGGTGATAATATAAAATATAAAATTTTAATAAAACTTAAAAATAGATTTACATTAATGATGTTTGGGACCTAATGGGATATAATCATAGTAATTACCAAGCAGAAAACTATAACGCACCAAAGAAAAGATAATACACTATAAAAATATATAAGAAAATTGTGGATTGAAAAAAGTTGGAATCTTATACTAATATACCACATTATAATTAATAATTTCTATTATCTTTATATATTAATAAACATGTTTTCACAGTGTTGACATAAATTGATGAGGACAGTTTCTACTTTGAAAGAGATATGCACCGCTTTGAAATTGGACCTCAACTTTTTGGAAGCTGAGAAAAAGATGGAACATTAATTAAATATCTTTAAGATGAAAAATACATCAACCAGCGGGATTTGACCGAGCGTGGAACGCATGAGGATCGAAGAGTACGTGAGGAGAAAGATTTTTGGAAGCTGAGAAAAAGATGGAACACGTGGAGTTCATTTGAAACCTCAATCGACAACGGAAGTTGAGCCTCTACTTAATACTAGCTCAGATATCTGGGTAATATATATACGGATTGTTACTCTCAAGCTAACGTTTCAAGTAACAGGTGCAAGAGGAGATCAGGAAGCTTTAAGATCACGTTTGGGAATTGGAGCTCAGTTTCCAAATCTTACGTTTATGGGAAAAATTATTTTTGATCCAGCACTTAGGTTTCAAGTTTTTATACGGTTTAAATTTTTTTATTTTATAATATTATTTCTAGTTGAGCAGATTAAATACGACAATCAAACAATATGAAGTTGGAGGTTTTTTTTTTTTTAAATATCTCTGATACGACTGGCCGTTTCCTCTGGGTGGTATTACCTTTTGCACGGTTTTTGAAAGCAATGATGTGACAGCAAAACCCATTTCGCGGGGCCTTCAGCGTCAGCCCCAGCACTGAGACTTTGGCTCCGGCCTCCAGCGTCGGCCTCCAGCGTCGGCCATCAGCGTCGGTCCCAGCGCTGAGACTTCGGCCTCCAGCGTCGGCCACCAGCGTCGGCCCCAGCGCTGAGACTTTGGCTCTGGCCCTCCAGCGTTAGCCTCTAGCGACGGCCATTCAGCATCAGCCTCCAGCGCCGGCCTCCAGCCCCGACTCCCAGCGTCGGCCTTCAGCATTTTCCACATAGACCAGTCTCATACAACGGATCCCGTGATCTAAGGTCCATTGCCAAGCACTTCGCTCACCAAAATCACGGGCAAGTGTTAGCTTGATCGGCGGTTACCGCTATAAGCGGCCCCTATCCAGCAACAGCCCAACAACTTGCCGTTCGATGAAACATCACAACGGAAAAGATTCGACGGTTCCAACAGAACGAGGTAAACGGGACCCAACAGGTATAAAAAGAGGACCCGAGCTCCATGCGAGGGGACTCTCTCTGGCTTCCTCTTTAAGAATTCTACACATAAATTATATCCCTGTTCTACGACTCACTGACTTGGGCGTCGGAGGGTCCCACCGGAACCACCGGTCCGGGACTTTTTATAGGCTCTAGAAGGAAGACGGCGACCTCTCTGTGCACGCAGCAATCCTAGCCGACCCGACGTTCATCGCACATGATTTGGCAGCAACAGATTGGCGCGCCAGGTAGGGGGGCGACCGGGTCGAAAGTTCTCCCTGGAACCCCTCCAATTTTGCAAAGGAAACGATGGTGACTACGCGAGCACAAAAGGCTTCCTCCAGTCAGGCAGCCGGGCGCATCCCACGAGCTGAGCATTCGGAGGCCAATCTCCATGCTCCGCCCCCTACACTGACAAGCCAACCCGACCGACTTGAGGTTCTAGCCCACCAGGTCCAGGATCTGACGACGATGGTCCGGGGGCTGCAAGAACATTATTGGCTGCTGTAACTCAACCCCCTACGCTGGACGAAGGGGTACGGGGAACAGTCCAATCTCACCAGGGAGGGACCCCGCGTGAGGTCTCTCACCGCTCACCCCCCGAACCTCATCACCAAGGGACCTCGAAGCGGCGGCGGTCTCCCTCTCGCCACTCCGGTCGTTCCCACCACCGGCTGGAGAAAAGAGAATCCAAGCGGGCGCGTTCTTCGCGCCGGAGATCTTCTTCAGCTCCTTCCTCTGATTCATCCCAAGATGGCACTCTCCGGAAAACCACTCGTCGGGCCGAGCAAAGGCTCGACGAGTATAACCGACGTTTGGACGAGCTCAGCCGCCGGATCGCCGACCCTTACGGGACAGCTTATGAAGCCGTCCCCCGCTTTCCCGTCATATCATGAAGGAGTCGGTCCCGCCACGGTTCTGTCTCCCCCAACTGGATCCATATGATGGAACGACGGACCCCCCGAACCATCTGGAAAGCTACAAGGTCCTCATGCAGGTCCAGGGAGCGACGAACTACCTTTTATGCGTCGCCTTTCCGGCCACGCTCCGCAAGGCGGCACGCACGTGGTACTCCCGTCTGCCCCCGTGCAGCATCAACTCATTTCGGCAGCTGAGCGATCTTTCTTGGCTCACTTTGATGCCTGTCGAAAGATCCCGCGAGTGGCAGATAGCCTCTTTGCTGTTCAGCAAAGGAGTGGCGAGACCTTGAAAGATTTTGTCGCTCGATTTAAGGAGGCGGCGTTGGAGGTGTACAACCTGGAAGATTCCGTAGCCACTTTGGCCCTGAAACGAGGACTTCCCCCATCCAGGTTCACGTATTCGCTGGATAAGAAGCCTCCGAGTTCTTATGCTGAGCTTCTGAGCCGAGCCCAAAAGTACATCCGCGCCGATGAGGCGGATTCTTCCAGGAGGGAAGTTGACAAGAACACCAGTAATAAACCACCGCCCACTGATCACGCCGGCGCACAACCTCGAAAGCCCGAGCCTCCACGCCGCTCAGATCGCCGGCCACAGACACTGGTACCCAAGGAGCAATTCACCCCCCTCATGGCTTCCATCTCACACATCCTGTTGGAGATCGAGGAGGAACCTTATTTCAAGCGTCCGGCTCCCTTGAAGTCTGGGGCCCCCCGCAACAAGGAGCTTTATTTCCGGTACCATCGAGACTATGGTCATGATACCGAGGACTGCCGCCATCTAAAAAAGGCCATTGAGGAGCTAGTTCAGCAAGGCCATCTGAGTAAATTTGTTCGAAGGGGAAATCCCTCCGCGCCGGGCCCCCCGGTGTCTTCGAGTCGCCCGGCTGGTGTAGATAATGCTCCAACTGAAAAGACCATAGCTATGATTTCTTGGGGAGCGGAGGGTGGTTCGAAGAGGCAGCGAGAGGGAGTAGACTCTGTAATTCCTTTCTTCGGAAGGACCTAGATGGGGTAGTTAATAAACATGACGACAGCGTCGTGGTGTCCATGACTATAGCCAAACATCCTGTAAAAAGAATTTTAATTGATAGTGAAAGCTCGGTGGATGTCTTGAGCTATGAGGCTTTTGTTCGGATGAACTTGTCAAGATCTTTGCTCCGGCCTGTTGCTGCACTGCTAATGGGCTTCACTGGAGACTCGGTGAACGTCGAGGGTGAAATTGCCCTCCCGGTCACGGCTGGAACCCCTCCGCGTCAGAGCACCGTGGTTATAAACTTTTTGGTGGTCCGGGTCCCGCTGGCTTATAACGCCATCTTGGGAAGACCAGGGTTGAATCTGCTGGATGCCGTAATCTCGACTAAGAGGTTATTGGTAAGGTTCCCCACCAATGAAGGGGTCGGAGAAATGAAGGGGGAGCAAAGCCCACTTCCGCCTTGCTACCATTGTCTCCCAGCCCGCTGAACGCGGCGTCAGCGACAGCCTCTGAGTCACTCGATCCTAGGGAGTTGGGAAGAAGGGGAGAGCCGGCAGAGCACCTTCTATCCCTCCCCCTGGGTGATGACCCGGTAAGGACTGTTCAGGTGGGGGCATCGCTCCCCAAGGAAGCACGCCATCAACTTCTTACTTTCCTGCATGCCAACACTGACGTCTTCGCATGGTCGTCCTCAGACATGCCGGGCGTCCCTGAAGAAGTAATCACCCATCGACTTAACCTCAAGCCAGGGTGTCAGCCGGTCCGACAGAAAAAGAGAAACTTTGCTTCAGACAGACAGAAAGCTATCGACGAGGAGATCTGCAAGTTAATGGCTGTGGGCCATATTCGGGAGGTCCACTACCCCGAATGGTTGGCTAATGTGGTGCTAGTCCGCAAGACCAATGGAAGCTGGAGAATGTGCATAGATTTCACCGACCTCAACAAGGCATGCCCTAAAGACAGTTTTCCCTGCCTCGAATCGATCAACTGGTGGACGCTACATCCGGCCATAAGGTCCTTAGCTTCATGGATGGTTTCTCTGGGTACAACCAGATCCGGATGAATCCGGCGGATGAAGAAGCTACCTCCTTCATAACTGAAAAGGGGCTATATTGCTACAAGGTAATGCCTTTTGGGTTAAAGAATGCAGGAGCCACTTACCAGAGGCTGATGAACAAGGTCTTCGAAGGTCAGATAGGACCTAACATGGAAGTGTATGTGGACGACATGTTGAGAAAAAGCGTCCATGCCATCGACCACATCGCGGACCTAGCGGAAACTTTTGACAGCCTTCGTCGGTACCAGATGAAGCTAAACCCTCGCAAGTGTGCATTTGGGGTAACAGCTGGGAAGTTCTTGGGTTTCATGGTGACCCGGAGGGGGATCGAAGCGAACCCGGACAAAGTCCAAGCCATCTTGGACATGAGGCCTCTTGCCAATAAGAAGGAGATACAGCGCCTGACGGGGAGAGTAGCCGCCCTAAGCCGCTTCCTATCCAAGTCCGCTGAAAGGTGTTTACCTTTCTTCAAGGCGCTTCGCAGAGTCAACGAGTTCGAATGGACGAAGGAATGCCAGGAGGCGTTTGAAGGGTTAAAGGAAGTCTTATCTACCCCGCCACTACTAGCCAAGCCAACGGATGGAGAAGAACTCCTTCTGTACCTCGCGGCCTCTCCTGAAGCTGTTAGCTCTGTGCTAGTCCGTGTGGACACTGATGGCACACAAAGGCCGGTATACTATACGAGTAAGGTGCTTCATGATGCAGAGACCCGATATTCAAATATGGAAAAATTCATCTTTGCATTGATCGTGTCTGTCCAGCATCTGCGGCCGTACTTCCAAGCCCACCCGATCGCGGTGATCACAGACCAGCCTCTGAAGACAGTTCTAGCTCGCCCAGATACTTCCGGCCGGCAGGCAAGGTGGGCCCTCAAGCTAGGGGAGTTCGATCTATCTTTCCGCCCTCGTTCGGCCATGAAGTCTCAAGTCCTGGCAGAATTTTTGGTTGAATGTACCTGGGGAATGGAACCACCTAAAGAACCTCCTACGGACACTCAGCCCCTCAGAACCAATGATGATGAGTGGGTCCTTCATGTGGATGGGGCATCGAACTCTCAAGGAAGCGGAGCAGGCCTCATCTTGGCCAACTCGGATGGGGTTGTGACCGAATGTGCGCTTCGCTTCCTCTTTCCAGCCACTAATAATCAGGCGGAATATGAAGCTTTGCTATCCGGCATGAGATTGGCTCGAGAGCTTGGGGTGAAACGCCTTAGGGCATTCACCGACTCCCAACTGGTTGCTGGCCAGATTACAAAGGAATACGAGGCAAGGGATCCCATCATGGCCCGCTACTTAGAAATGGTGCACTCACTGGTTTCCCCCTTCAATCACTTCAGCGTCAGCTACATTCCTCGACAGGAGAATGCTAGAGCCGACGCCCTATCCCGTCTTGCCGCCTCAGCTGATGGGATGTTGGGAACGGCTTATGTGGAGCACTTAGAAGCCCCCAGTATTGATGTACCAAGAGAAACTTTACCATTGGAGCAGGAGCCTTCCTGGATGGACGCCTATATCCGGTACTTTACTGAAGGCACCCTTCCAGAAGACCCTGCCGAAGCTAGGAAATTGAAAAGACGGGCCCCAAAGTTTTTCATTATGGAGGGAAAGCTCTATCGAAGGTCGTTCTCATACCCTATTCTCAGGTGTGTCGGTCCCACCGATGCCAATTATATTCTGCGGGAGATACACGAAGGGATATGCAGAAGCCATCTGGGGGGCAGGGCTCTTGCATATAAAGCTCTACGTGTTGGCCCAGATGACAACCCAAGAGGGGGGGGGTGAATTGGGTTCTTTAAAAAATTAGCCTTTTAAAATAGTTTGCTTAAGATGAATGAAGGCAATAGCAAAGTAAATATAAAGTGCAGAAATAAGACGGTGATAGAGATAGAGTCAATGTAAGCACGGCAAAACAAAGAGTTTATAGTGGTTCGGTGTATCCAACACCTACGTCCACTCCCAAGATTCACTTGGGTCCACACTATAATCAACCTGATTACAGCCGAGTTGTTTTACAAGCTCACAACTCAAACTTATTGTTTTCCCGGGCACACAACGAACCCAGCTGGTTTTCAAGGGCTCACCAGCACAAAAACCCTAACACAAGCTTAACCAAGCTTGAACTGAGGTAAGACTACCTCCGCTAGTTCAATCCCCCAGATTGAACTAGATACAAACAAATGAAATATGTTTTTCAAATACAAAGCTCCTTAATGAGCAGATAATCAAATAATATAACAAGTTTAGAAAAGCCTGATTTGTAGATGGTTGGCTTTTGAGCTTTTCTTCTTTTCTTCTTCTCCTTGCTAGGTTGAATCAAGCCTCAGCTCCGATTCTTCACAGTTGAAGCAGTTGAGAAGAGTTGAAAAGCAAGAAGCTAACTTCTTTCTCCAAGTTGGGAAATCCACAAAAACTTGATTTGAATGCCTTGGATTCCTCTTGAGCTTTTTGGAGTGGAGTGGATTTGAGCTAGAAGGTTTTCCTCTTGAGATTCAGGCTCTCTCTTTTTCGGATTTTTAAAATGGGATTTGTCTATTTCCGATTTTCTCACTTTTTTTGTTCTTCTTTTTTTCCGTTCTTCTTTTTGAACAATAGTCTTCCCTTTTTATAATTTCTTTCAAGCCATTTTTGGAAGAAAACTATCCGTTGGAGTGTACCTTGTAGCAAAATATAACCGTTAGAAATAAGGTAAAATAGAAATATTACCGTTAGAGCTGATCTGGCAATTTGATTTTTCGTTCCAGGTGGGTTGGAGTCGACTCTAGCTCGAAGCACTTTAAGACGATATTTTCGGAGTCGTCTCTGACTTTTCTGGGGTCGACAAGAAACTTTTCTGGAGTCGACTCTAACTTACCCGGAGTCGACTCTAGGTTGGGGCCAGAAAAATCGACGTTCTGCTTCTTCTGTGAGAGTCGACTCTAACAGTCTCGGAGTCGACTCTAACTTCCGTGCCAGTTCCGGAGTCGGCTCTGTGATTCCCGGAGTTGACTCTAATGTCTGCAATCTTACCTAGACACTAGATTCGATCCAGAACACGATGTTACTCCTGATTTTGATCATTCAATAGACTTATAATCTGAAACACTAAATCAAAATCATTAGAGCCTCCAATAGTTATACTCAAATAGTTTTGTTAATCATCAAAATCATCAATTGGGTCAACAATCTCCCCCTTTTTGATGATAACAAAAACTTTGAGTATATGCATTCAAAAATTCATTCGAACTAAAGATTATAGTCATTTTGAAACTTAAAACATTTTTAATGAAGGATTTGATGCCAATATTCAAAGTAAACTTTTAAAATTGTGCATGAGTTCAATATAATTCATCAATTATGAATATTTAATCTTAATGTGCAAAAAATTACAATTGAGCTTTTTGTTAAGCTCCCCTGCATTGAATAGCTCCCCCTATAATTAAGCATCGAATTTTAACTGATTAAGATTTCAAGTTATCTTGCATAAACAATCATTTCTCCCCCTTTCTTTCTTTCTTTATGCATATACAATCAACTTCATTAAAATTTTCAAGTCTTTCTTTCTTTGCATATTCATATTCAATATTCATATTCAATCTTTCTTTCTTTGCATATTCAACCATCTCTCCCCCTTTTTTGTTATCAGCAATAAGGAGAGTATTAGATAAAGAAAGTTAATAAGACATAGGGATTCAAGCAGTCAATATTTGAAAATGTGAAATTGCATTTCATAAGTAAGAAGCATTACATTAGTTGATTCATGTACAATCCAAAATGAAATACATTAAATATTCAAAAACTTCCTAATTACAAACTATCAAAATCAAAATCAAGGTCAGATATGTTTGAATACAATTTTCTTCAAATGACCTATGATTTCCATTACATCATCCTTTTGTGATTTCTTAAAATTTTCAAGGCAAGCTTCAATTTGTGAGACTGCAAGGTCAATGTCCTTCTTTAGTTGACCAGTTGCATGAACATAAGATCCCGATCCATCAGCAATGCCTTCCATCCTTTCGAATATTTTGTGAAGTTCAGCACCAAAGGATTCAACAGAATTGCTTATGAAAAGGAGATCATGTCCAGTCTCGAATTAAGTTCTTCCTTCAACTGATTAAAGTCTTCTTTTAATTGAGTAATTTCATAAGATCTCTGACTATCATACTCAGCAAGCAAAGCTCTCAGCTGACCAATCTGTTCATCAGAGAATCTCCCAGAAGTTGCTATAGACTGATGTGGAGGAGAGGAAATGTACTAGGTCCGGCCTCTAAAGGTCCAGCTGAAGATGGTCCCGCAATAGATGGATCAGGGACAGATGGCCCCAGTGGATGGTCCAGGGATGTCTTCTATTCTGGTCTCTTCTGCTCTATCTCTTTCTGCTCTTTCCTCTCTTCCTCCTTCATCCAAACACTATTCAACTTCTTGAAGCCCATCCGATGAATAGTTGAGATGCTATAATAGTCAGTGTGTCTCAATTTTCTTAGGGGTTCATTCTCCATAATGAGCACACCTTGGCTTCTAAAGATTAAAGTCAAAATCATACCATATGGCAGTGTAGATCTCTTCTTTGTAGCCGCCTCTGCCATATATCCAATCATCATGCCAGCTAAGTTGACTAGCCTTCCAGTAATTATGCAATCCATTAAAAGAACGTCTCGCTCCGAGACATACTCGAATCTACAATTTTTGGAAACAAGATTCTTCCACAGATGTTATGAAGTAATCTGAGTTCTAGATTCAATTGATTTGCAAGGATTTCCTCAAACTCAGTTACATCTCTCCTAGCATTCTTGTCAATGCTCCACTTCTATCCTCATGTTGATATTCCATTAAACCGATTGTGGGCATTTCCAATAAATTTCAAGAATCTCAGTGGTTATTGTAACTCTTGTTCCTCTTACTATACTGATTAATCCACCTTCTCCTCTACTTAAACCGTTGTAAAACTCTCTCACTAAGGCTGGATATGTGGGGATATCTAGTGAACAGATTTTTTCCATCCCATTTCTTTCAAACTTCTTCCTATAGTGAATCCTTCCGACTCAAAGAAATCAAAATTCACCTTTCTTCCAGTTGTAATGGTCTTACCGGCTAAATGATCAACTTTGGGTGAAGATGGTGAAGGAGGGGAATCCTCTTGAGTGGCCGAAGAGGAGGATGGTGAAGGTTGCCTCCGAATAGTGCGTCTCCTCATTGGAACGGACGCTCCACCGACGAAACCGCGCCTCTTAGGTGCCATTGAGAAGATTGGAAAGATTAATCAAAGGTTTTGAGTAGATTGGGGAAGTTGGAAAGGCTTTAGAGCTTTTTGGAGAGGTTTTGGAGATGGATGGAATGATTGGGGGTCGACTCCGCCTTTTTATTTTTGACCTAGCTCGACTTAGAGTCGACTCCCGAAAACTGGGTGTCGGCTCCGAACCAGAAAATCTGTCAGCGCTCGAATTAGAGTCGGCTCCACAAAAGCCAGAGTCGGCTCTAATCACTTAGACAGAACATCAAAAACTCAGGTGTCGACTCCACAAACTGTCAGAGTCGACTCTAACAGTTTCAGAGATAAAAAATCAAGTTTCAAGGATTTGAAACTATTCAAATTAATCATCAAATTCTAGATAAATGTTCCTTAGCAATTGGGGAAACAATGAATCAAGATCTAGATAGATTTCCTTATTAAATATCGAGATTTTTCAAGAAAATGATGAAATCTAGATAGATGTCCTTAAGAGTTTCAGAAAACTATTCCAAAGGATCACAAACTCCTAATTCTCCTCTAAGATAACAAAATCTCTCTTCACTTAAGGGTTTTGTTAATATATCTGCCAGTTGTTCTTCAGTATTCACATAATCAAGACAAATTTCATTATTGGCACATGTTCTCTTATAAAGTGATATCTTATTTCAATATGCTTTGTTCTTGAGTGTTGAATTGGATTTTTAGTTAGATTTATTGCACTTGTATTATCACATCTTATAGGTGTCTTATCAAGTGTGATACCATAGTCTTCAAGTTGTCTCTTAATCCATAGGATTTGAGCACAGCAACTTCCAGCTGCAACATATTCTGCTTCAGCAGTAGATAATGCAACCGAATTTTGCTTTTTGCTAAACCATGAGATTAAGTTACTTCCTAAAAATTGGCATGCACCACTTGTGCTTTTTCTATCTAACTTACATCCAGCATAATCAGAATCAGAATAAGCAATCAGATTTAATGTTGAGTCTCTAGAATACCATAAACCTACATTTTTGTTCCACTTAAGTATCTTAGTATTCTTTTAACAGCAATTAAATGTGATTCTTTTGGTTCAGACTGAAATCTAGCACATAAGCAAACAGCAAACATTATGTCTGGTCTACTTGCAGTTAAGTAAAGTAGGGATCCGATTATACCTCGATAATATTTTTGATCAACCTTCTTACCTTCTTCATCTTTGTCCAGCTTGCATGAAGGACTCATTGGTGTTCCGAGGGGTTTTATTGATTCCATACCAAACTTCTTTAGAATTTCTCTTGTGTACTTTGTTTGGTTGATAAAGATTCCCTCTTTGCTTTGTTTGATTTGGAGTCCAAGGAAGAAATTGAGTTCTCCCATCATGCTCATTTCAAATTCTCCCTGCATTAACTTAGCAAACTCTTGACATAGAAGATTGTTAGTAGCACCAAATACAATGTCATCAACATAAATTTGAACTACAAGTAAATCTTTATCTTTTCTTTTCAAAAATGTTTTATCAACATTTCCTCTTGTAAAATCATTTTCAATCAAAAATTTACTTAGTCTATCATACCAAGCTCTAGGTGCTTGTTTCAAACCATATAATGCTTTGTGCAATTTAAAAACGTGATTTGAAAATTCGTGATCTTCAAAACCTGGTGGTTGTTCTACATATACTTCTTCATTTATTAATCCATTTAAAAATGCACTTTTGACATCCATTTGAAATAAATTAATGTTCATGTGACATGCAAATGCTAGTAATAGCCTAATGGCTTCTAATCTAGCTACAGGTGCAAAGGTTTCATCAAAATCAATACCTTCTTCTTGATTATATCCTTTTGCAACTAATCTAGCTTTGTTTCTAATTACTATGCCATTTTCATCTAGTTTATTTCTAAAAACCCATTTTGATCCTATAACAGAATGATCTTTAGGTCTTTCTACTAATGTCCATACATTATTTCTAGTGAATTGGTTTAATTCTTCTTGCATAGCTAACATCCAATTATTATCTTTTTCAGCTTCTTCAATGGTTTTAGGTTCAATTTGAGAACAAATGCAAGGTGATTACTAATATTTCTCATAGATGATCTAGTTCTTATTCCTTGAGATGGATCACCTATAATCAATTCCTTGGGATGACTATAAGCGTATCTCCAATCTCTTGGTAGATCTATATCATTATGATTAGTATTAATATCATCAGCATTAGGCGAATCATTATCTTTAGCTTCTTGTTCATGATCTGAAGATACATCAATATTAAGTTTTTCAAGATTGTTTTCGAGAATGTTTGTATCTTCCTCATCATCAACCCTTTTGGAACTTGATGTTAAAGATTCATCAAAAATTACATGAATAGATTCTTCAACAATTAGGCTTCCTTTATTGAACACTCTATATGCTTTACTAGTTGTTGAATAACCTAAGAATATTCCTTCATCAGATTTTGCATCAAATTTACCTAAGTTGCTTTTACCATTATTATGAATAAAACATTTACAACCAAATGCATGAAAATATTTAATGTTGGGTTTTCTATCATGCCATAATTCGTAAGGTGTTTTCTTTAAAATAGGTCTTATTAAGGCTCTATTTAGGATGTAACATGCTGTGTTAATAGCTTCCGCCCAAAAGTATTTCGGGAGTTTACTTTCACATAGCATGGTACGGGCCATGTCTTCTAGAGTCCTATTTTTCCTTTCAACTACTCCATTTTGTTGTGGGGTCCTAGGTGCAGAAAAATTATGATTAATACCATTTTCATTGCAAAAACTTTCAAATAAGTGATTTTCAAATTCAGTTCCATGATCACTTCTTAGAGACACTATGGTAGTGTTTTTCTCATTTGTTACTTTCTTGAAGAATTTCATGAATATCGAGAAAGTCTCATCTTTGTGAGCTAAAAACATTACCCAAGTGAATCTAGAGTAATCATCTACTATCACAAGACCATATTTCTTTCCTCCTAGACTTGTGGTTCTAGTTGGTCCAAAAAGGTCCATGTGAAGTAGCTCTAATGGCCTAGAAGTTGAAACAATATTTTTAGATTTAAAAGAACTTCTTGTTTGTTTTCCAAACTGACATGCATCACATATTTTTTATTTTCAAAATCTAATTTAGGTAGACCTTTTACTAAATCCATTCTAATTAGTTTTGAAATCAGGTGTGTGCTTGCGTGACCTAATCTTCGATGCCACAACCAACCAATCTCATTCATATTAGCATTATTAGCAACTAAGCAATGATTATTAGTAGACAATTTGTCTAAATCAATCATGTATACATTGCCATTTCTATTTCCAATAAAAACAATGCTATTATCAATGGATTAGCTACAGTGCATAAAGAAGATTCAAATGATACTTTAAAACCTTTGTCACATAATTGACTTATACTAATTAAGTTATGCTTTAAACCATCAACATAAAGTACATTTTCAATATATGTGGAGGGAGTTATTTGAATGTTACCAAACCCCAAGATTTGGCCTTTGCCATTGTCGCCAAATGTAACAACTCCTCCTCTCTTTTCTTCAAGGGTGATGAATTCTTCTTTGTCACCCGTCATATGTCTTGAGCAGCCACTATCAAGATACCACTTTCTTTTGATCTCTTGGCCACAAGACATTCCTGCAATGAAATCAGACTTTATGTTTAGGTACCCAAGCTTTCTTGGGTCCTTCATGGTTAGTAGCAACAAATATTGTTCCTTTCGGAACCCATATTTTCTTTCCTTTAATATTTAAGTTTTTATTAGGTTTTAGAATTTTACATTCATAAGATTTATGTCCTTTTTGATTACATTTAAAGCATGTAAAATTACTTTGGCCAGCACGCACAAAAATATTTTTAAGTGATTTTTGTTTTCTTAAAGTGTTATATCCTAATCCGGCTTTGTCAAAAACTGCTTTTTGACTATTTAATAACATGTCTAATTTAGTTGAGCTTAAGGTAAACTTATCAACTATGTTCTTATGTTTTTCAACCTCTTTCCTTAGTTTATCATTTTCATTAGAGATTATTCTTTTTCTTTTAAAATTTCATTTTCAGATTTAAGTTTCTTAACTTCATTATTAAGATTTTCCTTTTCTTGAATGAAAGTTAAATTTTCATTTTTCAAAATCTTGTATTTCTTTTTCAAAACCTTGAAATCGCTAACAAGTTCATTAAAAGCATCAAAAAGTTCATCAAAGGCAAATTCATCGCAAGGGTTATCGGAACTTACCTCATCGTTGTCGTCCGCCATGAAACATACGTTTGCGACTTCCTTTTGTTCTTCTTCTTCGGAAGAAGATTCCTCGCTGTCACTCCAAGTCGCCACATAAGCCTTCTTTTTCTTTTTGTAGGCTTTCTTCAATTTAGGACATTCATTCCTAAAGTGCCCCGGTTTATTACACTCATAGCAAGTCAAGGGGTCTTTCTCTTTTTCTTTGTCCTTGTCCTTGTTTTTATCCTTTTCTCCTTCCCACTTAGCTCCAAATTTTTTCTTGTGGAAGGGTTTCTTTCTCCTCATGAATCTTTTAAATTTCTTGCTAAGAGAGCAGTCTCTTCATCATCATCATCATCATCATCGCTGCTGCTCTCTTCATCTTTGCAGCTTTGAGGGCAATCATTTTTCTTCTTTGTGTCCTCCTCAACATACTGTGTTGAAAGATTATGAAAAATTATATAATCCAATCCTTTTGATTTTGATGATTACTAAAAGCCATTGAGTTTATTAAATATTTTAACTAAAATCCATTGAGTTTATTAATGAGTTTATGAAGTAACAAACTTACTTTGAACAATCAATGAGAATGAGAATGCTTAAGTTTAACTTTAATCAATTTTGATTGTGACTTTAAAACTCAATTCTCAAACTTTCGAAAAGAAATGTTATAATTCATGTTTTATTCTAAAAGCTTATGGATTAGTTCATGAATCACTTCTAAAGATTAATTCTATTGATTTCATGTCAAAAACAATGAACTAAAATGAATCTGGAACGATTTTAATGTCAATCAGAAAAATTTCTGATTTTTGATGCGTTCCGGAGCCGACTCCTGAGTTTTAGAGTCGACTCCGCTCAGTATACAGAAATGTGCATCTGTGTCGAGTCGACCCCTGATTTTGTCGAGCCGACTCCTGGACTGTGCGAGTCGACTCCGCTCAGACACCAGAAGAGTGTTTTTCTGAGCATCTCTCGAGTCGACACCAAGCCTTCACGAGTCGACTCCCGACTATCAGGAGTCGACACTTCACCTTTATCGAGTCGACCCCTAATATTTCTATTTTTAGTAAAATGAGCTCGAGCCGACTCGGGAAAAGCATGAGTCGACTCCAGCATTTCTGGGCGCGATTTTTACGGATGACACATCAGCTCCAACGGTTTGGTTTTTTTAAATAACGGCTATTTTTCCTTGACTCTAACGGATATATTTTGCAGATTCTATAAATAGAGGAGTTCTTTTCAAATCAAAACAACCCAGAGAAAATCAAAAAGAGAGAAAAGAATATCATTTGAAAGGAGGGAAAATAGAGCATTTTGGAAAAATCTTTTAGCTCAACGAAGAAAGATTCAAAAGGAGTGAAATCCAAGAGTGAGATTCGTGCACTCCAGAGCTACATTCTACAGAAGATTCAAGAGGAGATCTCAAAGCCTTCAAGAGCAAATCAAAGATCTTCCACATTCAAGAAAAAGGGAGAAAAAGCTTCAACCCAACTCCAAAGCTCAAATCCGTGAAGAATCGGTGCTGAGGCCTGATTCAACATCAAGAGGAGTTGAAGGAAGGAAGCCAAAGAAGCCAAGCCAGCTCTCAAGCTCTAAATATTCAGGCTTTCTAAACTCAATTTCTTTTGAAATATCTGCTCAAAAAGGAGCTGCTTGTAATTAAACTCATTTTATTTGTTTGTGTCTAGTTTAATCTGAGGGATTAAACTAGAGGAGGTTGTTAAACCTCAGTACAAGCTAGGTATGCTTGTGTTTGGGTTAGTTGTGAGCCCGTGAAAATAAGTGTAGGGTTTTGTGCCGGTGAGCCCGTGTAAAAATCGGCTGGGTTCGTTGTGATCCCGGAAAAACAACAAGTTTGAGTTGTGAGCTTGGAAAACAACTCGGCTGTAATCTAGACTGATTATAGTATGGACCCAAGTGAATCTTGGGAGTGGACGTAGGTGCTGTTGCACCGAACCACTATAAAATTGCTTTGTGTTTGCCGTGCCTTTCTTCTCTCTCTTTATCTCTCTTTCATTGCTTATTAGTTGATCTCACTTGCACATCTTGCTAACAAAT
>UESW01001597.1:323759-381276 GCA_900491605.1 Calamus simplicifolius | reverse complement strand
AAGCCCGAGTTAAAACCAGCTGGGTTCGTTGTGCACCCGGAAAAACAACAAGTTTGAGTTGTGAGCTTGGAAAACAACTCGGCTGTAATCTAGAGAGATTATAGTGTGGACCCAAGTGAATCTTGGGAGTGGACGTAGGTGTTGGTTGCACCGAACCACTATAAAATTCTTGTGTTTGCCGTGCCTTATTTTCTCTATCTCTATCTCTTTTATTTGCTTATTAGTTAATCCTCACTTGCACATCTTGCTAACTAATCAAATTAAAAAGTCTTAAATTTTTAAGAACCCAATTCACCCCCCCCCTCTTGGGTTGCCATCTGGGCCAACAATTGGTATCAGAGCAAGTGCTCATTTAGAATTTGATCTCACGATCAAGGGCTAAAGATCATTATGGCAACACAAAGTGGTTCAAGTTTTGCTGAAGGTCATTCTACGAATAGACCTCCACTTTTTAATGGCTCAAACTTCTTATTGGAAAGCTAGAATGAGGATATTCATTCAAGCTTCTGATTATGAGCTTTGGGGTGTTATATTAAATGGACCTAGTACACCCACACACCTTATTGATGGCACTATTGTTCCAAAGCCCGAAAGGGATTGGAATGATAATGATAGGAGAATGGCTCAACTTAATGCTAAAGCCATTAATATCTTATATTGTTCCTTAGATTCAAATGAATTCAACCGATCTCAACTTGTAATTCCGCAAAGAAATTTGGGATAGGTTGGAAATTACACATGAAGGAACAAACCAAGTAAAAGAATCAAAGATAAATATTTTGGTTCATAAATATGAATTGTTTACAATGGAACAAACTGAAACCATCACATGCATGTTCACTAGATTCACTGATATTGTGAATGGTTTGAAAAGTCTTGGAAAAGTTTATACTAATGCTGATCTTGTTCGCAAAATACTTAGGTCATTGCCAAGATCGTGGGAAGCAAAAGTCACAGCAATCCAAGAAGCCAAAGACCTCAATGCACTACCCTTAGAGGAGCTTCTAGGATCTCTCATGACCCACGAATTGACAATGAAGCAGCATGTTGAGGAGGAAACAAAAAGAAGGAAAACTTTGCCCTCAAGACTGCAGAATGGAAGAGAGCAGCAGTGATGATAGTGATGAAGATGATGATGAAACTGCTCTCTTGGCCAAGAAGTTCAGAAGATTTATGAGAAAAAGGCCCTTCCAAAAAAGAAATTTGGAAAAAAATGGAAGGAGAAAAGGATAAGGAAAAGAAAGACAAGGACAAGGACAAAGAGAAAGAGCCCTTGATATGTTATGAGTGTAAAAACCAGGGCATTTCGATATGATTGTCCACTTGAAAAAGGCCTACAAGAAAAAGAAGAGCATATGGCAACATGGACTGATGAATCTTCTTCCGAAGAAGAAGAACAAAAGAAGTTGCCAATATTTGTTTCATGGCCAACGACGACGACAATGAGGTAAGTTCTGAACTCAAATGATGATTTACATTTGATGAAATGTTTGAGGCTTTCAATGAACTTATGATAGATTTTAAATTTTGAAAAAGAAATTTAAAGTGAAAAATGATAATGTTAGTTTAGCTAAAAGTAAAAATGAATTAGCTTTAGAAGTTAAGAACTTAACTAATGAAAAAGAAGAACTTAGGAAAGAAAGAGATAATCTTAATCAAGAAAAGATTTATTAAAATCTGAAACTAAAACTCAACTAAAGATTTAAAGATCAAATAAAACTTTAGCTTTAGATAAAGAACAGCAAGCTAAAGAAATTGACTCTCTTAAGAAAGATGTTAAAAAATATAAGACATTGTTGAGAAATTCACTTTAAGTTCAACTAAACTTAACATGATCCTAGATAGTCAAAAAGCTGTTTTTGACAAAGCTGGTTTAGGATATAACACATTAAGAAAACAAAATCACTAAAGAATATTTTGTAAAAGCCAACCAAAGTAATATAACTTGTTTTAAATGTAATGAAAAAGGTCACAAATCCTTTGAATGCAATTAAAAACAACAAGTTAAATATTAAAGCTAAGAAATATGGGTTCCGAAAGGAACAATTTTTTGCTGCTAACCATGAAGGACCCAAGAAAGCTTGGGTACCTAAACATAAAGTTTGATGATATTGCAGGAATGTCTTGTAGCCAAAAGATCAAAGAAAAGTGGTATCTTGATAGTGGCTGCTCAAGACATATGACGGGTGACAAAGATGAATTCATCACCCTAGAAGAAAAGAAAGGTGGAGTTGTGACATTTGGCGATAACGGTAAAGGTCAAATTATGGGCCTTGGTAAAGTTCGCATAACTCCATCTATATTATTGATAATGTACTTTATGTTAATGGTTTGAAGCATAATCTAATTAGCATAAGTCAATTATGTGATAAAAACTTTAATGTTTCATTTAAATCTTCTTTATGCACTGTAACTAATTCTATTGATGATAGCATTGTTTTTACTGGTTATAGATTTGGCAATGTATACTTAGTTGACACAGACAAAACTTCTAAGTAGTCATTGCCTAATTGCTGATAATGCTAACATTAATGATATTAGTTGGTTGTGGCATCGTAGATTAGGTCATGCAAGCACACACCTTATTTCAAAACTAATTAAAATGGATTTAGTTAAAGGATTACCTAAATTAGATTTTGAAAATAATAAAATATGTGATGCATGTCAATTTGGAAAACAAACTAGAAGTTCATTTAAATCTAAAAACATTGTTTCAACTTCTAGGGGACTAGAGCTACTTCACATGGACCTATTTGGACCAACTAGAACCACAAGTCTAGGAGGAAAGAAATATGGTCTAGTGATTGTAGATGATTATTCTAGATATACTTGGGTAATGTTTTTAGCTCACAAAGATGAGACTTTCTCGATGTTCCTGAAATTTTTCAAGAAAGTCACAAATGAGAAAAACACTACTATAGTATCTCTAAGAAGTGATCATGGAACAGAATTTGAAAATCACTTATTTGAAAATTTCTGCACTGAAAATGGAATTAATCATAATTTTTCAGCCCCTAGGACTCCACAACAAAACGGTGTAGTTGAAAGAAAAATAGAACTCTAGAAGACATGGCCCGTACCATGCTATGTGAAAGCAACTTACCAAAGTATTTTTGGGCGGAAGCAATTAACACAGCATGTTACATCTTAAACAGAGCTTTAATAAGACCAATATTAAAGAAAACACCTTATGAATTATGGAATGAAAGAAAACCAAATATAAAATACTTTCATGCATTTGGATGTAAATGTTTCATTCATAATAATGGTAAAAACAACTTAGGAAAATTTGATGCTAAATCTGATGAAGGAATTTTTCTAGGTTATTCAACAACTAGTAAGGCATATAGAATCTTTAACAAGAAAACCTTAGTAGTTGAAGAATCCATTCATGTAGTTTTTGATGAATCTTTAGCAACTAGATCTGAAAAGATTGATGATGAGGAAGATACAAACATAATTGAAAAAGATCTTGAAAAACTTAATATTGAAGTATCTTCTGATCATGAACAAGAAGCTAAAGATGATGATTCACATAAGGACGATGATGTTAATATTGATCATAATGATGTAGATCTTCCAAGAGACTGGAGATATGCATAGTCATCCTAAGGAATTGATTATAGGCGATCCATCTCAAGGAATAAGGACTAGATCATACATGAGAAATATTAGTAATCATCTTGCATTTGTTTCACAAATTGAACCTAAAACTATAGAAGAAGCTGAAAAAGATAATAATTGGATTAGCAATGCAAGAAGAACTAAATCAATTTACTAGAAATAATGTTTGGACCTTAGTTGAAAGACCTAAAAACCATTCAACTATAGGAACTAAATGGGTTTTTAGAAATAAGTTAGATGAAAATGGCATAGTAATTAGAAACAAAGCTAGATTGGTTGCTAAAGGATATAGTCAAGAAGAAGGTATTGATTTTGATGAAACCTTTGCACCTGTAGCTAGACTAGAAGCCATTAGACTTTTACTTGCATTTGCATGTCATATGAACATTAACTATTTCAAATGGATGTAAAAAGCGCATTTTTAAATGGACTTATTAATGAAGAAGTCTATGTAGAACAACCACCAGGTTTTGAAGATCACGAGTTTTCAAATCACGTTTTTAAATTGCACAAAGCTTTATATGGTTTGAAACAAGCACCTAGAGCTTGGTATGATAGGTTAAGTAAATTTCTAATAGAAAATGATTTTACAAGAGGAAATGTTGATAAAACCTTGTTTTTAAAAGAAAAAGTAAAGATTTACTTGTAGTACAAATATACGTAGATGACATTATTTTTGGTGCTACTAACGAATCTCTCTGTCAAGAATTTGCAAAGTTAATGCAGGGAGAATTCGAGATGAGCATGATGGGAGAACTCAACTTCTTCCTTGGACTCCAGATCAAACAATGCAAGGAGGGAATTTTATCAACCAAACCAAGTACACAAGAGAACTACTCAAAAAGTTTGGTATGGAAACAATGAAACCCCTTGGAACACCAATGAGTCCTTCATGCAAGCTAGACAAAGACGAAGAAGGTAAGAAGGTTGATCAAAGTATTATCGAGGTATTATCGGATCCCTTCTCTATTTAACAGCAAGTAGACCAGATATAATGTTTGCAGTATGTTTGTGTGCTAGATTTCAAGCTGAACCTAAAGAATCACATTTAATAGCTGTTAAAAGAATTTAAGATATCTAAATGGAACAAAAAATGTAGGTTTATGGTATTCTAGAGACTCCACATTAAACCTAATTGCATATTCAGATTCTGATTATGCCGGATGTAAAATTGATAGAAAAAGCACAAGTGGTGCATGCCATTTCTTAGGAAGTAACTTAATCACATGGTTTAGCAAAAAGCAAAATTCAGTTGCATTATCAACTACTGAAGCTGAATATGTAGCAGCTGGAAGTTGCTGTGCGCAAATCCTATGGATTAAGCGACAACTTGAAGACTATGGTATCAAACCTTATAAGACACCCATAAAATGTGATAATACTAGTGCAATCAATTTAACAAAAATCCAATTCAACACTCAAGAACAAAACACATAGAAATTAGATATCATTTTATAAGAGAACATGTAGCTAATGATGAAATTTGTTTAGATTATGTAAACACTGAAGAACAATTAGCTGACATCTTACAAAACCCCTAAGTGAAGAAAGATTTTGAATATCTTAGAGGAGAATTAGGAATTTGTAATCCTTTTGAGTAAATTTGAAATCTTAAGGAAATATATCTAGAATTCTTTCAAATCCTCAAAATCTTAAGGAAATCTTATCTAGAACTCATATCAATTGATTCACTCATATCCAATGATTATTTATCAATTTTTATGATCATTTTCCGGACATTTCAGAAATTTCATGTTTTTTGTCTGAAATGGTCTCGGAGCCGACTCGAGCGTATCGGAGTCGACTCGGTTTCATTGAAACTCTCGAGTCGACCCCTCACTGAGCGAGTCGACTCCATGTCGGGACGGACTTTCTGTGTCTGTGCCGAGTCGACACTTGAGTTTGCGCGAGCCGACTCGAGGTGGTCCCAAATTGATTTTTCTAGGGCAGAGTCGACTCGACGCTCATTCTATTCGTCCCCTAATCAAAATACGCTCTCCACACTCTCTCCAAACCCTCCAAAACTCCAAAATCTTTTTATCACCTCCAATCATCAAATGGCTCCTAAAACTAGAGGATCTAGTGTCGTGGCGGGTGGCATCAAGAGGAAGCGCTCCGTGAAGCAAACGGTCAAGCGTCCGGCGCGTGACCTTCGCCAAGCTCGGATTCCACCGAATCTGCTTCTCCTCCAGCTGCTGCTCCTGCTGCCACGTCCTCCCAGGTAGACCGACTAGCAGATAAAATCATCACCACTGGTAGGAAGATGGATTTTGAATTATTTGAGAATGAGGGCTTTCTTTTTGGAAGACAGTTAATTGAGATGGGATGGGAGAAAGTTTGCTCTCTTGAATGCCCGACTTATCCCTCATTAGTTAAAGAATTTTACAAAAATTTGTCTAGAGGAGACCATGGGCTTATTAGCAATGTGAGAGGGTAAGAATTTCTGTAACTCCCGAGATCTTGGCTAGATTATTGCAATTACCCTTGTCTGGCACCTCACCTTCTCTTCTGATGACCGCGCCCCAGCATTATCCAGATTATTGAACAGGGATTGGTTGGATTTGAAGAGATTCTTGCTAATCAGCTATCCTTAGAGTTGAGATTGCTTCACAATATATGCTGTAGGATTCTATTTCCTAAAACGGGTAGATTTGATTATGTTTCCGAAAGAGATGTTTTTGTAATGGACGCCATTGTGACTGGCAAGCCAATCAATCTTCCAAGCATGATTTGTGGTATATAGCAGATTGTGGAGGGAAAAGGAAATCCAGTCTGCCCTATGGGATGATTCTTACTTTGATTTTTCGAAGCCAGGGTGTGGTGATTTCAGATAATGAACCAATGAAAATTTAAGACACACTGATTTCTATAGTCTGGCAACTATTCATAGGATGGGGTTTGTCAAAAAGAATGGGAAGTGGGAAAGAAAAGGAGTGACAGAGGAAAGAGCAATAGACACTGAGGCTGCAGGACCATCTGTTAGACATCCTTCGCCTGCACCTCCGAGCCCCTTGATTTCTACCTCTGCTCCAGCCCCTGTTCCATCAATTGTTCAGACTTCATCTTCTGCTAGCTTTTCAGATCAACAAATCTTGCAACTCAAAGCCTTACTTGAAGATCAATCTGACAAGCTTAAAACTGAATTTGAGAATAAGTTTATGCATTTGAGAGAGACACTTTATTCTCTTGATGATCGTATTTCAAAGATTGAATCCACTATCGGATCTTCATCGGCATCCTTAAGTAGTGATCTCAAGAATATTTTTGAAGAACTTAAGGATATATGTGGAGATAGTGAGACTTATTCCAGAGCAACGCAGAGCTTCAAGATAAAATCAAGAGTGCGTGCACATTTGTGGATGAAAAGCTCAAGGACTATGTAAAAATTCAATCTGAAGGAATGAAAAACATTGTTGATCATCTAACTAGAATTGTAAGAACTCATTTTTGAGTTACTAGAGTTGTTTTGTACTGAAGTTTTTATGCTTTCTTTATGAAATCAATGTATTGAACATTTTGATGTACTAGACTTTTTGAATGAAATGAATTCTCTATTTCCTTATGTCAATGAAATTTGAATGAATGTTTATCAATCTTTTTGTTGATAACAAAAAAGGGGGAGAATTTTATAGTTTTATGATTGTCTATGATTGTGATAAACAATGGGTTAGTTAATTAAGTTTCATAGGGGGAGCTACCTCATTGAGGGGGAGCCTAAACTTAACTATGAAAACAAAGTTAATTCACTAATCAATCATGAACAAACTCAATATTTTTGTCATCATCAAAAAGGGGGAGATTGTTGAGAAATTATTGAAACATAATTCCAACTTATTGATTTTGATGATTTCCAAAAGCCATTGCATTGACAAGAACAATAATGAAATTGTTAAGTTAACTTTAATCAAATATTTTCAATTTAAACTTTCAAAAGAAATTGGTTATCTGAATCACTTTAAAAATTTATTGATTTCATGTCAAAGTAAATAATTGGGATGATTTTCAAAGCAAATCAGAATGTTTTCTGATTTTTGTATAGCCGACTCGAGTTTCGAGTCGACTCGAGATTTCCGAGTCGACCCCGAGTCGACCCCTGAGCGAGCCGACTCGACTGTGCGAGCGACTCCGCTCAGACCCAGAAGAGTTTTTTTGAGCGAGTCGACCCCAGTCACGAGTCGACTCCCGACTTTCAGGAGTCGACGAGTCGACCCCTTTTTTTTTTTGCTCGAGCCGACTCGCACCCGAGCCGACTCCCCGAATTCTGGGCGGAAATTTTTAATGACACATCAGCTCCAACGGATATATTTTTGAATAACGGCTATTTTTCTTTGTTTCTAACGGCTATATTGTTTCAGAATCTATAAATAGAGGAGCCTTTTCAACAAAGAAAAGAGAAAATCAAATTGAGAGAAAAGAAATTCAAAAGAGGGAAAAACAGAGTGTTATTAGAAAAATCTTTTAGCTCAAGAAGAGATTCAAAAGGAGTGAAATCCAAGTGAAGATTCGTCTACTCCTTCTCATCATTCCACAAAAGATTCAAGAGGAATCCAAGCGTTCAAAGCAAATCAAATCTTTTCAAAAAAGGGAGAAAGCTTCATCTCAACTCCAAAGCTTCAACGGTCAAGAATCTGCTGAGGCGTGATTCAACACTTCAAGAGGAGTTGAAGGAAGGAAGGGAAAAAGCCAAGCATCTCCAAGCAAATATTCAGGCTTTTCTAACTCAATTTTTATTTTGTATATCTGCTCAAGGGAGCACTTGTAATTAAACTCATTTTATTTGTTTGCTGTTTAATCTGAGGGATTGAATAGTGGAGGTTGTTATACCTCGTACAAGCCGGAGTGCTTGTGTTGGGTTAGTTGTGCCGTGAGCCCGAGTAAAACCAGCTGGGTTCGTTGTGATCCCGGAAAAACAACAAGTTTGAGTTGTGAGCTTGGAAAACAACTCGGCTGTAATCTAGAGAGATTATAGTGTGGACCCAAGTGAGTCTTGGGAGTGGACGTAGGTGTTGGTTGCACCGAACCACTATAAAAATATCTTGTGTTTGCCGTGCCTAATCTTTCTCTATCTCTCATCTCTTTTCTTTGCTTATTAGTTAATCCTTTCACTTGCACATCTCTCATTTTAAATGCTTAAAAGTCTTAAATTTTTAAGAACCCAATTCACCCCCCCCTCTTGGGTTGCCATCTGGGCCAACACCTCCGCCTGGCGGCTGGTTGTCAGGGCCCTCGAGATGGCTCGAAGGAGGAAGAAGAGGAAGAAAAAGAAGGAGAAGGATGCGGGAGCCAGGACTTCCGCTTTGGTTCCTCTTGATGATGCGGCTCGGGAGGGAATTTGCTGGGGCCACAATCAGGGGACCGTGGCCGCTTGGGGGGCTCACGGCGAGGCTTCCTAGGGGAAACCTGACGCGACTCGCTTCTCGCTGAGGAGAGCCTCCCCTTACTGATTGTTGATGGCGGGAGGAGCAGTCTGGTGCTGGGTGGCCATGGACTATTGCTGCTAGAGTCCATGGACCATAGCAGTAAGAGTTTGGACTTGCTGGGTGAGAGTCGCTAGTTGCTCCGCATTTTGGACAGCTGCATCTGATGGTGGACAGGTGACGGAGGATCGGTAGCAAGGGGATTGGCCTCCTGCTGCCTAACTGGCGGGGGAAGTCCTGCTGGACAGCTGATGGAAGCGTCCTGAGCTCGCGTCACCACCATGGCTTGAAGAAGAAAAGAGGAGGGAGCAAAAGTTCGCCGATATGTAACACAGGGAACCCTGAGCTACCTGCTACCTCATCCCCCCTTCCTGGCATGCCAATCTGATGACGCCCGATCACTGGTCCTGAACGTCGGGAGACGGAAGCAGATTGATTAGCAGATCCTCGTTTCACCGGGCTGCCTACAAAAAGTCCCATGACCGGAGGGATACTTCGGTGGGGACCCTCCGACGCTCAAGTTAGCAACCGAGGTCGTAGCTGAGGAAGAGCTCGAATGAGCTCTTTTTAGGATGAGAAGAGTCCACAGAGAGGAAAATTCCCCTCTGGGTATCGGGATAGCAAGTCTCTCAGTTTTTCGTACCTGATTATTGAGTGAATTCACCTTTTTATAGGGGTTGACACTTGCATGACCACGTGGGATTTTGTGAAAAAGGAATGTATGCGGAGTTCTTGGGGGTTGTGTGAATCTGGGCCTGTTGGTGGGTCCTGTCCCATCGGAGAGGAAAAAATGGCGGTTGGTGGGCTACGTCCCATCAGCCAGTGGGGCTATTAGGTAGTTTGGTCTAGTCCCATCAGCGGCGTGGCCAGTGGGTAGTTGGATCTGACGTTGTCAGGTGGCACAGGTCGGAAAGGTGGCGGCCTGAACTGCCAGGGCTGTACTAGTGCTGACTTGGAGAAATCGGGGGCACCTTGACTCTCCTGAGGGTGCCGAGGCTGAGCTGGGCCAACCAAGGATGGTCGGGGCCAACTCTACCGACTAGGAGGTGTCGGGGTGGGGCCGATCAGGAATGACCGGGGCCGACTCGGCGGGCTTGGAGAGGCCGGGGCAGAGCGGGGCCGACCAAGAATGGTCGGGGCTGACTCGTGGGCTTGGAGACGCCGGGGCCGACCAGGAATGGTCGGGGCTGACTCGGCGGGCTTGGAGACGCCGGGGCCGAGCGGGGCCGACCAGGAACGATCGGGGCCGACTCGGCGGGCTTGGAGATGCCGGGGCGATCGAGGCTGGACCAGGAATGGTTGGGGCTGACTCGGCGGGCTTGGAGACGCCGGGGCCGAGCAGGGCGACCAGGAATGGTCGGAGCCGATCGGGGCTGACCAGGAATGGTCGGAGCCGACTCGGTGGGCTTGGAAATGCCGGGGCCGAGCGGGGCCGACCAGGAATGGTCGAGGTTGACTCGGTAGGCTTGAAGATACCGGGACCGCACTAATGTTTACCGAACTTGCTCTTGTGGCTATACCAGCCACATCACTTATCGTTCTTGGACATAACTTCCAGTTTAATCCGAATTGTTTGACGAGCAAAGAGAAACTCAACCATGTTTCACGAATGCTTTAGATACTAAAATCTTCCATAAACGCCAGCAAAGCCATGACGCAGAGGACCTAACGTCAGCCCCTACATCAGCACTGCCAAATCCTGGAGCCCAGCGTGACTAGTGATTTGTTTAAGAAAATCGAGGCTGACGTTCACTTTGCACCTGAAACAGGTTTGTCGGTGTAACTGATCGTGATTGCTGTAAGAAATGCCGACGTTCTCTTGCACATGAAACATGTTCGCCCGGCTATAAATTAATAGGCCCTCATAGCTGAGAGCTAGCAATATGCTAAACCACGAAAAGCGCTTTCATTTCCTGAGAGAATAAACTACCAGGAGTGTTAATTAAAAGGAATAATGGGGATCAATGTAGAGCAAGTTCTTCACATGGTTGAAGGGGCTGGCGAGACCAGCTACACCGCCTGTTAAAATATAATGATTATTAGTTTTTAGTATTTTATTTTATTTTATTTAATCTGAGTTAAACTTTTAAATAATGGATCTATCTTTTTATACTTTGGTGGGATAGCCTCAGATGGATAAGATCATAAGAGGCATTATGTTTATCCGTAGAAATAAAAAATAATATTATATGGTGATGTGATTAATGAAGCGTAATAGATCTATTTTCTTCTCAAGAGAAAATCATTCTTCTACCTTGATTTTTTTTTCCAAAATAATTTGTATTGGAAATAATCCCAATAAAAATTAGTATCAGAGCATGGTTCAAAGAATAAAGAAGATCGCCGTCCTTGGAAAGAAGGGACGATCGGCCATGAAAAGAGATCAGCCAGCACGAGGACAAGTCTCGCCACCGCCATGTTGAATTCCGTCAAGCATACGGCTGCCTCTTCTTGGAAGAAGTCCGAACGTTATCTTACGAGATCGATCACCATCTCTTAAAAGACGCTGCTACATGGACGTGGAGGCAGGGGAGGCACAAGGGTGTAGTCCATGAGGGGCATTGCGAAAAACGAAATCATGATTTAGAAACCTAGAAGATTGGTTTCTTGGAGACAGCACCTAGAATTATCTTCACGGCTGGCACCACGGCAATCTGGTTTCCTCTTCAAAAGCTTCTTCTCATATCTCGAAAGCAACAAAAATTTTGACTGCCAGGTTAAAAAAAAAAAGACTTTGGCATTAGGGAATAGCCAAGGAGTCTTTTCAACTTCTTGATCTCCACAGGGCTGCGATTCTGCAGCCTCTAGAAGACGTTGCTGTGGTTGCTTTTGGCGAGAGAATAGGGAGCAGAAACGGTTTTCCTCTTCGTCGGAGAAAAGGTAGAAAGGATAGCCCTTGGTAGGTGAACATAAAGGCTAAAGATCCGTTGCCTATCCCACGAGATGATCAACAAAGAAATGGAAGAAAAATTACTACAAAAAAATCATGACAACCCCAAGCAATATTGGTATGAATATCCACCAACCTTTTATCCTTATTTTGATGAAGAAATTATGATTATTGGAGCATCAGGATGAAAATCCTTTTTATTTCACAAGAAGTATGGGATCTAGTTGAGAACGGATACGAAGACCAGTTAATCCAACAAATAATCAAAAGAAACAACTGAAGGACTACAAAAAGAAGGATGCCAAAGCCCTATTCTTCATCCAACAAGCTGTATCTGAGAAATTTTTTTTCAGAATTATTAGAGCCACCAAATCAAAGGAGGCATGGGACATCTTGCATGAGAAATTTAAGGTAACATAAAGGTAAGAGCTATCAAACTTCAAACTCTAAGAAGAGAGTTAGATAATTTAAAAATGTAAGAAAATAAAAAATTGAAGGATTACTTCTCCAAAATTACGGAGACTGTTAATCAATGAAGAGCTATGGTGAAACCATCACCGAGCACAGAATATGCAAGAAAATCTTGGCTAGTTTATCTCCAAATTTGATACAATAGTTACATTTGTTGAAGAATCTAAAGATCTTTCTGAATTAAGTGTTCATGAATTGATGTGATCTCTTAAAGCTCATGAGCAAAGATTGTTTAGGCATAAAGAATCATCAATTGAAAGTATATTTCAATCTAAACTCAAAGTGGTTGATAAATTTCTTAAAAAAATCATCTAGTCATGCTTAAGTCAAAAGAGAGTCATTCAGAGGTGAAAACCAAAATAGAGGAAGAGAAAAAATATGAAAGGAAGAGGTAGAGAAATGCAAAGAAATAATTTTTTAAAAAGGCAATATGATGAGAGCACTCAACAAAGGTACAATATATGTAAAAGGTCTTCTCATGCTGAAAAAGATTGCTGGTTAGGGAAAACCCCAATGTTATAATTGCAAAAAGTTTGGACATGTTAAAAAAGATTGCAGATACAAAGCAAGTGAGCAAGCATACTTCTCAGAAGAAAATGAAGGTCAACAAAGCACACTATGCATGTCAAACTGCAGAAGAGTAAAGTAATAATATGTGGTATCTTGACAGTGGGTGCATCAATCACATGACTAGTGACAAGTCTATTTTGTGGATATTGATATTCTTCAATTTCACAAGTAAAAATGGAAAACAGTGTATTAGTCCAAGCAAGAGGCAAAGGCACAATTGTAATCAATACCAAGAAAGGAAGAAAATTTATTCATGATGTTTTACTTGTTCCAGATTTGAAGCAAAATCTCTTGAGTGTAGAACAGCTGATTGAGCATGGCATATGGTATACTTTCAAGATAATGTTTGCAAGTTATATGACAGAGGGATGAAAAAGCAATTTATGGCAAAAATCAAGATGGAGAAAAATAGAAGTTTTCTTCTTATTTTGCACTATGCAAAGGATGCTGCATGGAAGATGGAAGTAATGATGAGTCATGTTATGGCACAAAAGGTTTGGACACTTGAATTTTCAAAGCTTGAGAAGTTTATATCAAAAGAATATGGTGTATGGTCTACCAGCAATACATGTTAAGGGAGAACCCTGTGATAGATATGCACTTGAAAAAAACATAGAGAGGCATTTCTAAAAGAGCATGTATGGAGAGCCAAGTACCATTAGAGCTTATTCATACTGACATATGTGGACCTATGAAAACTCCTTTTCATACAGGTAACATTTACTTTATTATTTTTATTGATGACTATTCAAGGATGACATGAGTATATTTTATGAGACATAAATCAGAGGTATTTCTTATCTTCAAGAAGTTTAAAAAATTTTATGGAAAGACAAAGTGGGCATTATATCAAAGTGATGAGAAGTGATAGAGGTGGTAAATACAATTCAAATGAATTTAAAAAATTTTGTGAAGATGATGGTGTACAAGATAATTGACTATTGGCTATGCACCAGAGCAAAATGGAGTTGCAGAAAGAAAGAATCGTATTGTTGAGATGTCTAGATCTATGCTCAAAGACAAAGGCCTTTCAAATTCTTATTGGGCAGAAGTAGTGAGTACATCAATTTATTTGATGAATAGATGTCCAACAAAAGCTCTTCAAAATATGACACCATTTGAAGCCAGGTATGGTAGAAAGCCTTCAGTGAAGCATTTCAAAATCTTTGGATGTGTGTGCTATGCACATATTTCAAAGGAAAATAACTTTGATTTGGGACAAACACACTATTCTCACTACTGATCACAATCTCCAAAAGGTGATTTTTTTAAAAACTTATTGTTTTTTTTTCATCCAATTAAATTCTTAGTTTTCTCTTTTTTCATGCTCAGGATTTCAGTAAAACAATAAATATAACTCAGAAGAATGAAAAAGTTAATAGAAGTAACTTAGGCCCCATGAAATATCTTTTATGAAAACCCTTTTAATTACTTAATTTTGAGTTGAAAAATGTGGGAGGTGTTAAGAAAATTAATCAAGCAACCCATTATACAGTATATACCCTTTTAGTACGCTCTCCAGTGGTAATTATTTCATTCTTTCTGTAGTGTTTAAATGAATTCTATTGGCATTTTTATGCCTGCTTCTTGGTGATTGCACGCATCACCATTATACCACCGAATTAAATTAGGCTGTACAGACCAAGTCAAAGAATTACGATGTCCATCCTATCCAAAAACACCAGAAAGTTTGTGATTTGAATTGTGGTGCCTCCAATATCCTAAAAAACGTGATCCTACTGCATCACTGTCAATATGAATATAATCCACTTTGTTATATTATAATAGAGAAACAATCATTTCAATCAGCCAACTGCAGTAAATTTCCATTTCTTTTTTAGCAGCTAAAATATCCCTTGGTTCTGGTCATCTTTACTGATTCTCTCTGTCTCCATTTGATGCCTGCTAGTGAATGCTTCGAGGTTTTGTTTTGTCCTATGTTACTATGTAAGGTTGTTTAGAAGGTACTCACATCATTCACACAACTCATCTTTGAACTCAGGAATTGTCATTTGTTTTCTTGTTATATTTGCATTATGTAATGCTTATACATGGTTTAAAAAGCTAGTCTTGGTATCAAACATAACATGTTAAAATCCTTCATTAGACTTATTTTTCTTTTCTTGTATCTCATCGAATAGTTAGGCCAGAAAAGAAGAACCATGGCTGGCAGTTCGAAGAGTAGTGAAATGGATCATCTCGTGCTAGGGTTACTAATTGGACCGATGAAGAGGATAAAATCTTGTCAAGATTGCTGAAGGAGGAGTTTCTTATTGATGGTACAATCGGAAACACTTTTACCAAGCTTGCACTCCTTCGAGTTCTATAACGGTTCAATATGGAGGCTAAAACCAACTATAGTGTTCAGAACATGCAAAATAGAATGAAGAATTTGAGAAAACTATTTTGCCAATATCATTACTTGGCGACTTTGTCTGGTTGGGGTTGGGACCCCGAGAGATAAATCCTAGCTAATACTGATGAACAGTGGGACAGTGTGATCTCGGTAAGCAAATCAGTCTATGTTTCTTACATTTGCATTTACTTAAAATATACTGAAGCTAATTATATATTTGGGTATATAATAGGTCAATAAGGAACTGATACACTGCAGGAACAAGCCTTTCGCACCATATAAGGATATGCTCATATGGTATGGAAAGCAAGTTGCTACCGGTGGAGGGGCTATGACACGCATTGATTATACTCCTCAGCAAGCAATTTTAGCTCTCCAATCATCAAACGTTCCAATTTCATGAACTAGTGCCCCTCCTCTACTAACTCATTCAGACTCTAGCTATTTTGATGAATGGAATTTACATAATGTGATTGACAATGATGTGATTCATGTAGATATAGAGGGAGGAGGAGACTCTGATGATATTGGACCTTCACCAACTCCACAATATCAATCTGATAACCCTTCTATTAATCCTAATGATTCAACCTCTGATGGTGCAGCATCCTCTCAAGGCAAGAGGCCACGTCAGGATACTACCCCCACACAGCGATGTAGAAGAGTTGGAGGAGTTGACAAAGTGAAAATATTAGAGGAGTTGAGGCGGCTATCCTCACAACATTTGGAGTTCTCACAACAAGTTCTAGAATTGGAGAAGAAGATGTTGGCTGTTGAACTTGAGAAGGCAGAAATCGAAGCTTTGTGTCGCATTGACAAGTGCGTAACGAAGCTTTTTACTTTAAATTTATCAGTTGAAGACTTTCAGCGATGTCTAACATTTTCTGTCAATCGATGGATACTCGTCATTTATTCATGATGTTAAAAGGAGAGCAATTGAGAGGTTTTGTTAATTACCACTTGAGTCGTCATCGAGGTCTTTGAACTTGTTGAGACTTTCACTTTTATTGGCATGTTGTGTATCCATTATCGGGATATGTAATGATGTCATTTGCTTGCTTTAGGACGTGTTTAAATAACTTTTGAAAGTACCATTTGCAGGGCATGTAGTGCTATGTTTTAATTTTCAATCAGTATGCTTGTGCCAGTGACATTTGGAAGGCATATAGTGCTATGTTTTAATTTTCAATCAGTATGCTTGTGCCATTGACATTTGGAAGGCATGTAGTGCTATATTTTAATTTTCAGTCAGTATACTTGTGCTAGTGACATTTGCAGGGCTTTAGTGCTCTGATAAATACATATTTTTATTTCATTGTACATGTAGCTGTGTTTTTTGAAATAGATATGGCAAGTCGTCAATTTGCTTTAATTGGAACTTTGGAGTCAATGCTACTTGATGATGACATTATGATTGAAACGTTGGAAGAGTTAATGGAAATAGATGAAGAGACTTCGTGTCCTCAAAGGGTTCCATGCCATACTCGACAATTCAGCGGTGCGAACATTATTCGAGATATTTTGAATGGGCATTTTGATCGTTGCTACCGGTACTTGAGAATGAACACAGAGATGTTTTCAAATTTTCAAGACAAATGTTGGGAGATTGTTGAGAATTGTTGCCCTTGATTTTGATGATTACCAAAAGCCATGTGTATATTAAAAGATGTAATGAGTTTATTTACATGAGCAATGAATTTATTTAGAACAATGAATGAGAATGTTAAAGTATAACTTTAATCAATTTGAAAGTAACTTCAAGCTCCATGTTTAAGCTTTCAAAAAGAAATTTTATACTTCATATTTTAATCAATGAGTTTTTGGAACATTTCTTGAATTGATTCCTAATGTCAATTTTATTATATTCAAGTCAAAAATGATTTAAAATGAATCTGGAACGAATTTAAGTCAATCAGAAAATTTCTGATTTTTGATACGTTCCGGAGCCGACTCTTGAGTTTCAGAGTCGACTCCACTCAGAGTACAGAAATGACTGTCTGTCTCGAGTCGACCCATGTGATTTCTCGAGTCGACCCCCGATTCTGTCGAGCCGACTCCATGACTGTGTGAGTCGACTCCGCTCAGACACCAGAGGTGTTTTTTCTGAGCACTTCGCGAGTCGACCCCCAACTTTTCATGAGTCGACCCCCGACTGTCAGGAGTCGACACTTTATTTTGATGAGTCGACCCTTTGACTTTCTGAGTATTTCTATTTTTGGTATCACGACCTCGAGCCGACTCGCGGAAAGCAGGAGTCGACTCCAGCAAATCTGGGCGAGATTTTTCCGAATGCCAACTCAGCGTCAACGGTAAGATTTTTAATTAACGGCTATTTTTCTTTGTTTCTAACGGCTATATTTTTGCAGAATCTATAAATAGAGAAGCCGTTTTCAAATCAAAGATATACAAAGAGAGATATTCATTTCAAGAGAAAAGAAAAGAAAAATCAAAAAACAGAGCTTCATTTGAAAAAATCCGTGATTCAAAATAGAGTGAAAGAAAAGTGTGAAATCAAAGGAAGCTCCTTCTGTGCTCAAGCTCAACAATCCAAGGAAGCTTCAGAAGAAAATCCAAGAGCTATTCAAGAGCATCTCAAGTGATTTTCAACACTCAAAGAAAGAGGAAAAGCTCAAATCAACTCCAACGTACATTCCGTGAAGAATCCGAGCTGAGGCCCGATTCTACACTTCAAAGGAGTTGAGGAAAAGAAAAAGAAGAAAAGCTCAAAGCCAACCAACTGCAAATCAGGCTTTTCTAAACTTTATTCTTATATTTGTTTATCTGCTCATTAAGGAGCTTTGTAACTGAAAAACAATATTTCTATTCTTTGTGTCTAGTTCAATCTGGGGGATTGAACTAGTGGAGGTAGTCTTACCTCGGTACAAGCTTGGTAAAGCTTGTGTTAGGGTTTTTGTGCTGGTGAGCCCTTGAAAACCAGCTGGGTTCGTTGTGATCCCGGGAAAACAACAAGTTTGAGTTGTGAGCTTGTAAAACAACTCTGCTGTAATCAAGGAAGATTATAGTGTGGACCCAAGTGAATCTTGGGAGTGGACGTAGGTGTTGGATACACCGAACCACTATAAAATCTTTGTGTTTGCCGTGCTTTCATTGACTCTTTCTCTATCTCTGTTTTATTCACTGCACTTTGTATTTGCATTGCTATTGCCTTCATTCTTCTTAAGCAAACATTTTTAAAAGGCTAATTTTTAAAGAACCCAATTCACCCCCCCCCTCTTGGGTTGTCATCTGGGCCAACAATTGGTATCAGAGCTAGTGCTCATTAGATTTTGATCACACGATCAAGAGCTAAAGATCCAAATGGCAACACAAGTTGGATCATTTGCTGAAGGTCATTCTACGAATAGACCTCCACTGTTTAATGGTTCAAATTATTCTTATTGGAAAGCTAGAATGAGGATATTCATTCAAGCTTCTGATTATGAGCTATGGGGTGTTATAATTAATGGACCTAGTACACCCACACATGTTATTGATGGCACTATTGTTCCTAAGCCCGAAAGGGACTGGAATGATAATGATAGGAAAATGGCACAGCTTAACGCTAAAGCCATGAATGTCTTATATTGCTCTTAGATGCTAATGAATTTAATAGAATCTCCACATGTAATTCCGCAAAGGAGATTTGGGATAGATTAGAGGTTACCCATGAGGGTACCAACCAAGTAAAAGAATCTAAAATTAATATTCTTGTTCATAAATATGAATTGTTTAGCATGGAACAATCTGAAACCATTGCATGCATGTACACTAGATTTACAGATATTGTAAATGGTTTGAAAAGTCTTGGTAAGACATATACTAACTCTGAACTTGTTCGAAAAATTCTTAGGTCATTACCAAGATCATGGGAAGCAAAAATGACAGCAATCCAAGAAGCTAAGGACCTCAACACTTTACCCTTAGAGGAGCTTCTAGGATCTCTTATGACCCATGAGCTGACTATGAGGCAGCATGTAGAGGAGGACACAAAGAAAAGAAAGTATTGCCCTCAAAGCTGCAAAAGAAGAAGAGAGCAGCAGTGATGATGATGATGATGATGAAGAGACTGCTCTCTTAGCTAAAAATTTAAAAGATTCATGAGGAGAAAGAAACCCTTCCACAAGAAGAAATTTGGAGCAAAGTGGGAAGGAGAAAAGGATAAGAACAAGGACAAGGACAAAGAAAAAGAGAAAGACCCCTTGACTTGCTATGAGTGTAATAAACCGGGGCACTTTAGGAATGAATGTCCTAAATTGAAGAAAGCCTACAAAAAGAAAAAGAAGGCTTATGTGGCGACTTGGAGTGACAGCGAGGAATCTTCTTCCGAAGAAGAAGAACAAAAGGAAGTCGCAAACGTATGTTTTATGGCGGACGACAACGATGAGGTAAGTTCCGATAACCCTTGCGATGAATTTGCTTTTGATGAACTTTTTGATGCTTTTAATGAACTTGTTGGGATTTCAAGGTTTTGAAAAAGAAATACAAGATTTTGAAAAATGAAAATTTAACTTTCATTAAAGAAAAGGAAAATCTTAATAATGAAGTTAAGAAACTTAAATCTGAAAATGAAATTTTGGTAAAAGAAAAGAATTAATTTCCAATGAAAATGATAAACTAAGGAAAGAGGTTGAAAAACATAAGAACATAGTTGATAAGTTTACATTAAGCTCAACTAAATTAGACATGTTATTAAATAGTCAAAAAGCAGTTTTTGACAAAGCCGGATTAGGGTATAACACTTTAAGAAAACAAAAATCACTGAAAAATATTTTTGTGCGTGCTGGCCAAAGTAATTTTACATGCTTTAAATGTAATCAAAAAGGACATAAATCTTATGAATGTAAAATTCTAAAACCTAATAAAAACTTAAATGTTAAAGGGAAGAAAATATGGGTTCCGAAAGGAACAATATTTGTTGCTACTAACCATGAAGGACCCAAGAAAGCTTGGGTACCTAAACATAAAGTTTGATATCATTGCAGGAATGTCTTGTGGCCAAGAGATCAAAGAGAAAGTGGTATCTTGATAGTGGCTGCTCAAGACATATGACGGGTGACAAAGAAGAATTCATCACCCTTGAAGAAAAGAAAGGAGGAGTTGTTACATTTGGCGACAATGGCAAAGGCCAAATCTTGGGGTTTGGTAACATTCAAATAACTCCCTCCACATATATTGAAATGTACTTTATGTTGATGGTTTAAAGCATAACTTAATTAGTATAAGTCAATTATGTGACAAAGGTTTTAAAGTATCTTTGAATCTTCTTTATGCACTGTAGCTAATCCCATTGATAATAGCATTGTTTTTATTGGAAATAGAAATGGCAATGTATACATGATTGACTTAGACAAATTGTCTACTAATAATCATTGCTTAGTTGCTAATAATGCTAATATGAATGAGATTGGTTGGTTGTGGCATCGAAGATTAGGTCATGCAAGCACACACCTGATTTCAAAACTAATTAGAATGGATTTAGTAAAAGGTTTACCTAAATTAGATTTTGAAAATAACAAAATATGTGATGCATGTCAGTTTGGAAAACAAACAAGAAGTTCTTTTAAATCTAAAAATATTGTTTCAACTTCTAGGCCATTAGAGCTACTTCACATGGACCTTTTTGGACCAACTAGAACCACAAGTCTAGGAGGAAAAGAATATGGTCTTGTGATAGTAGATGATTACTCTAGATTCACTTGGGTAATGTTTTTAGCTCACAAAGATGAGACTTTCTCGATATTCATGAAATTCTTCAAGAAAGTAACAAATGAGAAAAACACTACCATAGTGTCTCTAAGAAGTGATCATGGAACTGAATTTGAAAATCACTTATTTGAAAGTTTTTGCAATGAAAATGGTATTAATCATAATTTTTCTGCACCTAGGACCCCACAACAAAATGGAAGTAGTTGAAGACATGGCCCGTACCATGCTATGTGAAAGTAAACTCCCGAAATACTTTTGGGCGGAAGCTATTAACACAGCATGTTACATCCTAAATAGAGCCTTAATCAAAATTATGAATTATGGCATGATAGAAAACCCAACATTAAATATTTTCATGCATTTGGTTGTAAATGTTTTGTTCACAACAATAGAAATGATGAAATGGCATAGTAAAGCATATAGAGTATTTAACAAGAAAACTTTAGTTGTTGAAGAATCCATTCATGTAGTTTTTGATGAATCTTTAGCAAAAATTGATGATGATAATCAAGAAGAAGAGTAAAGATAATGATTCACCTTGATGATAACCTAATTGCTACCTAGGGATTGAGCTAGATTAGATCAGCCATTATGAGAACTATTACTAGCATTTGCATGTCACATAGAATTAATTTATTTCAAATGGATAGTCAAAGCTAGATTAGCATTTTTAAATGGATTTAAAAATGAAAAGTATTTTTCAAATGTGGAACAACCACCAGGTTTTGAAGATCACGAATTTTCAAATCACGTTTTTAAATTGCACAAAGCATTATATGGTTTGAAACAAGCACCTAGAGCTTGGTATGATAGAAGTAAATTTTTAATTGAAAATGATTTTATAAGAGGAAATGTTGATAAAACATTGTTTTTGAAAAGAAAAGGTAAGGATTTATTAGTAGTTCAAATATATGTTGATGATATCATTTTTGGTGCTACTAACAATATTCTATGTCAAGAGTTTGCTAAGTTGATGCAGGGCGAATTTGAAATGAGCATGATGGGAGAACTCAACTTCTTCCTTGGACTCCAAATCAAACAAAGCAAAGAGGGAATCTTTATCAACCAAACAAAGTACACAAGAGAAATTTTAAAGAAGTTTGGTATGGAATCAATCAAACCCCTCGGAACACCAATGAGTCCTTCATGCAAGCTGGACAAAGATGAAGAAGGTAAGAAGGTTGATCAAAATATTATCGAGGTATAATCGGATCCCTACTTTACTTAACTGCAAGTAGACCAGATATAATGTTTGCTGTTTGCTTATGTGCTAGATTTCAGTCTGAACCTAAAGAATCACATTTAATTGCTGTTAAAAGAATACTAAGATACTTAAGTGGAACAAAAAATGTAGGTTTATGGTATTCTAGAGACTCAATTAAATCTGATTGCATACACTGATTCTGATTATGCTGGATGTAAGTTAGATAGAAAAAGCACAAGTGGTGCATGCCAATTCTTAGGAAGTAACTTAATCTCATGGTTTAGCAAAAAGCAAAATTCAGTTGCATTATCAACTACTGAAGCTGAATATGTAGCAGCTGGAAGTTGCTGTGCTCAAATCCTATGGATTAAGCGACAACTTGAAGACTATGGTATCACACTTGATAAAACACCTATAAAATGTGATAACACAAGTGCAATTAATCTAACAAAAATCCAATTCAACATTCTAGAACTAAACACATAGAAATTAGATATCATTTTATAAGAGAACATGTTGCAAATAATGAAATTTGTCTTGATATGTTAACACTGAAGAACAATTAGCAGATATATTTACAAAACCCTTAAGTGAAGAAAGATTCTGTTATCTTAGAGGAGAGTTAGGGATTTGTGATCCATTAGAATGAATTTGAAACCCCTAAGGAAATTTTATCTAAAATTCTTTCAAATCCTTGATCTTTAAGGAAATCTTATCTAGAATTCACATCTAATTGATCTATTCAAATCCAATGATTATTTTATCAATTTTTATGATCAATTTCCGGACACATTTCAGAAATTTCATGTTTTTGCTCTGAAATGGTCTCGGAGCCGACTCGGTGAGTATCGGAGTCGACTCCAGGTTTCTACTGAAACTCTTGAGTCGACCCCTTCTCGGCGCGAGTCGACTCCACTTCGGGATGGTTTTCTGTGACTGTCCGGAGTCGACCCCTCGCTTTGCGGGAGCCGACTCGAAGTGGTCCCAGGTCGATTTATCTAGGGCAGAGTCGACTCGCCGTTCATTTCTATCATCTCAATCTCTCCAAATACTCTCTCCAAAATACTTCCTGACCTTCCAAATTCCCAAAAATCCCTGATTAACCCTTCCAATAGATCAATGGCCCCTAAAACTCGAGGATCTAACCTTGGTGCGGCCGGAGTGAAGAGGAAGAGGGCTGTGAGGAAGACCGTGAGGCGTCCGTTCGTGAGCCTTCACCAAGCTGGATTCAACTTCATCTTCTTCAACTCCTAATGCTTCTCCATCTACGCTCCTTCTCAGGTAGATAGACTCCGATAGAATTATAACTACGGGGAGGAAAGTAGATTTTGAATTGTTTGAGGCTGAGGGATTTCTTTTGGGAAGACAGTTGATAGAGATGGGTTGGGAAAAGATCTGCTCCTTAGATTGCCCTACATATCCCGCCCTTGTCAAGGAATTTTATAAGAATCTATCTAGAGGAGATAATGGTCTTATAAGCATTGTTAGAGGAAACCGAATTTCAGTGACTGTAGAGCTGCTTTCAAGATTGTTGGATCTACCCATGTCAGGAACTTCTACATTTTCTTCGGATGACAGAAGCCCAGCACTGTCTAGACTGCTTAACCGGGAGGTTGTCGGTTTTGAGGAAGTTTTTGCCAATCAGTTATCCTTAGAACTGAGACTGCTCCACAACATCTGTAGTAGAATCCTTTTCCCCAAAATTGGGAGATTCGATTATGTGTCAGAAAGGGATATTTTTGTAATGGATGCAATTGTAACGGGTAAACCCATTAACCTTCCTAGTATGATTTTATGGTATATTGCCGACTGTGGAGGTAAGAGAAAATCAAGCTTGCCCTATGGCATGATCCTCACTAAAATTTTCAGAGCCAAGGGATTGTCATTTCAGATAGTGAGCCTATGAGGAACTTGAGACACACAGATTTTTACAGTTTGGCCACTATACATAGGATGGGATTTGTTAAGAAGAACGGAAAATGGGAAAGGAAAGGTTTGATGGAAGAAAGAGCAGCGGATGCTGAGGCACCGGGACCATCGGTTAGACACTCTTCGCCTGCACCTCCGAGCCCTCCTATTCCTGCTCCTGCTCCTACCCCTGCTCCGTTGTTTGATCATGCATCATCTTCATCTGTTGGCTTCACAGAACTTCAGTTAAGGCAACTCAAAGGCCTTCTTGATGATCAGTCAGAAAAATTAAAATCAGAGTTTGAAAACAAGTTTATGAATCTCAAGGAAACTCTTTACTCTTTGGATGACCGGATCACCAAGATAGAATCTACTCTTAGCACTTCTTCAGAGTCTTTAAGTGGAGATCTAAAGAACATATTTGAAGAACTTAAAGATGTCTGCGGAGATGGTGAAACATATGCAAATGCAACGCTGAGCTACAAGATAAAATTTTGACTGCTTGCACCTTTGTGGATGAGAGACTAAAGGACTATGTGAAGATACAAACAGATGGAATGAAAACATAATTGATCATTTGACTAGGATTGTTAGGACTCACTTTTAATGTATTAGATACTCAGTCCTTGCAATGTATTGAAGTTAATGTTATGTTTTACATTTTGGTATCAATGTATTAGACACTTTGATGTATTAGACACTTTGATGTAATGAATTGTCTATTTTGAATACTCAATGTATTTCTTCCTATTATCAATGAATGAATGATTTTGTTAAATCATATCTTGAATGAATGAATAAATGATATGTTTAATGCTTCTCTACCTTTTTGTTGATAACAAAAAAGGGGGAGAGTTTTATAGTTTTATAACTGTATATGCATATGGGAGAAATTAATTAATCAATGAGATAATAATTGAATGAATGGATATTTATTTGAGTTTCATAGGGGGAGCTACCTCATTCAGGGGGAGCCTAAGCCTAACTATGAAATCAAAATAAATTCACGAATCAATCATGCATAAACTCAATGTTTTTGTCATCATCAAAAAGGGGGAGATTGTTGGGGAGATTGTTGAGAATTTGTTGCCCCAATCTTATTGATTTTGATGATTACCAAAAGCCATGAGTACATTAAAAGATGTAATGAGTTTATTTACATGAGCAATGAATTTATTTAGAACAATGAATGAGAATGTTAAAGTATAACTTTAATCAATTGAAAGTAACTTCAAGTTCAATGTTTAAGCTTTCAAAAAGAAATTTTATACTTCATATTTTAATCAATGAGTTTTTGGAACATTTCTTGAATTGATTCCTAATGTCAATTTTATTATATTCAAGTCAAAATAATGATTTAAAATGAATCTGGAACGAATTTAAAGTCAATCAGAAAACTTTCTGATTTTTGATACGTTCCGGAGCCGACTCTTGAGTTTCAGAGTCGACTCCACTCAGAGTACAGAAATGACTGTCTGTCTCGAGTCGACCCATGCAATTTCTCGAGTCGACCCCCGATTCTGTCGAGCCGACTCCATGACTGTGCGAGTCGACTCCGCTCAGACACCAGAGGTGTGTTTTTCTGAGCACTTCGCGAGTCGACCCCAACTTTTCATGAGTCGACCCCCGACTGTCAGGAGTCGACACTTTACTTTTGATGAGTCGACCCTTAACTTTCTGAGTATTTCTATTTTTGGTATCACGACCTCGAGCCGACTCGCGGAAAGCAGGAGTCGACTCCAGCAAATCTGGGCGAGATTTTTCCGAATGCCAACTCAGCGTCAACGGTAAGATTTTTAATTAACGGCTATTTTTCTTTGTTTCTAACGGCTATATTTTTGCAGAATCTATAAATAGAGAAGCCGTTTTCAAATCAAAGATATACAAAGAGAGATATTCATTTCAAGAGAAAAGAAAGAAAAAATCGAAAAAACAGAGCTTCATTTGAAAAAATCCGTGATTCAAAATAGAGTGAAAGAAAGAGTGTGAAATCAAAGGAAGCTCCTTCTGTGCTCAAGCTCAACAATCCAAGGAAGCTTCAGAAGAAAATCCAAGAGCTATTCAAGAGCATCTCAAGTGATTTTCAACACTCAAAGAAAAGAGGAAAAGCTCAAATCAACTCCAACATACATTCCGTGAAGAATCCGAGCTGAGGCCCGATTCTACACTTCAAAGGAGTTGAGGAAAAGAGGAAAAGAAGAAAAGCTCAAAGCCAACCAACTGCAAATCAGGCTTTTCTAAACTTTATTCTTATATTTGTTTATCTGCTCATTAAGGAGCTTTGTAATTGAAAAATATATTTCTATTATTTGTGTCTAGTTCAATCTGGGGGATTGAACTAGAGGAGGTAGTCTTACCTCGGTACAAGCTTGGTAAGCTTGTGTTAGGGTTTTTGTGCTGGTGAGCCCTTGAAAACCAGCTGGGTTCGTTGTGATCCCGAAAAACAACAAGTTTGAGTTGTGAGCTTGTAAAACAACTCGGCTGTAATCAAGGAAGATTATAGTGTGGACCCAAGTGAATCTTGGGAGTGGACGTAGGTGTTGGATACACCGAACCACTATAAAATCTTTGTGTTTGCCGTGCTTCCATTGACTCTTTCTCTATCTCTGTTTTATTCACTGCACTTTGTATTTGCATTGCTATTGCCTTCATTCTTATTAAGCAAACATTTTTAAAAGGCTAATTTTTAAAGAACCCAATTCACCCCCCCCTCTTGGGTTGTCATCTGGGCCAACAACAAAGTTGTTGGCATGGGATCCCTAAAATCGGGTAGGATGGTGGACCTTGATGAACAACTGGCAATCTTTTTGTCATGTCTAGGTCATGGTCAATCGAATAGGATTATTCAGGAGACCTACCAGAGAGACAATAAGTAGGTATTTTCATAAGGTTATGGATGCTGTATTACATTTGTAGGATGAGTTCGTTCAACTTCCATCAAATGATTCATCAGTTCATCCGAAGATAAGAGAAAATCTAACTTTTTATCCATTCTTTAAGGTAATGGTCGAACATTGACCATGACATGTACCATTAACTACATTTTATATGCTTTGCTGAAATTTTTTTTGACTGTAGGATGCAATTGGTGCCATAGATGGCACACATATTGAGGTCATACTACTGAAAGAGGATCAACCTCGATTTTGCAATCGAAAGAACACCATATCTCAGAATGTAATGGCTGTTGTATCTTTCGACTATATGTTTATGTTTGTGTGCATTGGATGGGAAGGATCGGCAGCAGATATAAGAGTTTTGAAGTGGTGCTGTGACCATGGGAGATTTACAGTCCCCGAAGGTATGTTTTTGAAATCATAACAATGTTGCCGGAACGATAACAATTCACATGTTGTTGATTATGTGCGCTTAGTGTCAATTTATGCAAGAAAGTATTACTTGGTCGACTTAGGGTATGCGAATACAGATTAATTTTTGGCACCATATCGGGGTACTAGATATCATCTTAGTACCTTTCATACATCCGCACCGGGTCGGCGAAATTATGAGAACTATAAGGACCTATACAACCACCGGCACGCAGAACTACATAATTGTATGAAAAGGCTTTTGGGATTCTGAAGAAACGATTCGAAATTCTTCAATCGTCACTGCCTTACTGGTTCGAAGTTCAAAAAAAATTATTTTGGCTTGCTGCATCATACATAATTTTATTCGACAAACTCAAGGCAACGATAAGTATTTCAATGTCAATGATATCGATGACTCTGATGATAGTGAGCAATTAAGTTTCAACCCTATTGGTCAAGATGAATCAAGGAGGGGTGAACATAAGAGGGATTATATTGCTAACACAATGTGGCAACAATTTACATCTAAAAGTATGATTTAATCTGAAAATTATAAATTCCTTACTATTTTAGTAATTTCATGCTTGATATGATAATTTATGATCATTCTATCCTTTGCAGGATAATCCACCCTTTCCGATAACCTACTCCATTCGTTTCTATTGATTTTCACTGTGAAGCTGCTGATTAGCTTTGTTTTTCTAGGAGCAATGACCTTGTGGATTATCAGACTTCTGCTGCACTTGTTGATTCTGACATTTTATTGTAGAAATTAGCTTCAGTTTCAATTCCACTTCAGCTATGTAGTGTATGATATTCAACAACACAAAAGAATTATATTGACTCATCAGTATCAGCTATAATTTCTGTTTTTATCTCATCAAAGTGTTGAAGAGCATGTATTTATTTTTATATTGCTCTGTACTTGTTTTGCAGTCCAGTGCTTTGTCTTTATGCAGTCTTCGTTTTTTTAGTTTCTAAAGGCATTCTTATAGAAGCTGGTGCAGTACTGATTAAGCTCTAAAATATTATTGTTATGGGGCATTTGTCTATGAAGTTCATGACATGATCTGACTTTGAATAATGTTAGGCTTTCAAGCTTTATGATTTTTCTTCACAGGCTTATCCTTATAGGAAACTCTTGTGGGAATTATTATAGAATGTAATGAATGCATATGTATTTGCCTTAGTCTTTTCAAACTACCTGGGGAAATAACTGACTATCAAGTAGTCGTTGTAATAATAAAGCTGAGAAGCTGAGAAGCTGATCAGTGGGCGGCATAGTAGTAGTTCTTATTTTAACTGAAATCGTCTGTTTCTTTTACCTTGAACTGTAAGTTGGTAGAAATGGTCACACAAGATTTTCTTATTGCATTTCATATAATGTTCATTTGTTCAGGCAAGTTTAAGCTTTCTCGTAATCAACAGTGGCGTTATTGGTGTTGTGTGAATACAAATCCTCGTGCTTGCATGTGAGATCTTGTTATAATATAACTTCACATATCCTTTTAATCTAGTTTTGCATGCTATGACAAGCATATGGATAGAATCTGGATGTGCTTTGGTATTTTGCATTTTACCATATCATTTTTAAAGAAGGGACCTTTTATTTTGTCAACTTTGTGGTAGTGGGTTTACTTTTCCTTGAATTTTCTTGTTGCAGCCTACTGGCATGGGTGAGTAACCACCATTTAATCCTTTTTCAGTAAAGCAGGTGATTCATTCGTGATTAATCTTTGGCAATCCTCTTTGGTGTTTTATATTATATTTTGCAAATTTATCAACCAGGTTGGTTTTTATATAAGATCATCTCATTTCCTATTAGTGGATGCTTTGGATTCTGAATTTAATTGGCAATGTATTCTTTCTTAATATTTCCTCTTATAGTAGGCAAAAGTAAATTGCAGTAGGCTCTGTTTGTAAGTTGAAAGTATCTCAGCTTTTATTGATATCTTATTGTGGTCAGTTAATTGTTACAAATGCATCCGAGAAGCTTTCATTACATATGTTTAAGGCATCTTTCTGTTCATCAAATTTCTATTGATCTTTAACAATGGAGAAGCTCACTCTAGTTCAGCTAAAATCATGCTTGAGGTGCTCTGTTGAAATTTAGTTCAACATTGATACAATTTTCTCAGACTTACTAAACAATTGCTCAACTGATATTGAAAATGGCATGTAGTCACATGAAAAGCTAGAAAAAGATTGAATGATTGCCAACAGCTTGATGAATCCTTCTAAATTTGCCAACCATATGATTGGCGTTGTGATAATTGAGTGTTTTAATCTCTAGTAAGAAAAGAAGAAGAAAGCAATGGATGTTGACGTTTATATGGCTTGATAGGTAGGAAATATTCTAGCCACACTCGCTGTACTTGGTTTATAAAATTTAATTGGAAAAGCAACAAAATGGGTTTTTAATTGTTGGAGTTGTGCATAATATCTCTTGACAGCTTTATATCTAATGCCATGCTTTTATTTTCTTGTTTTCAGCTTGCTTTCACTAGATCAACTCAAACTGGTAAGGCTATACTTGAATTGGCTGCAAGAAGCAACCTCAAGTCAGTGACATTAGAGCTTGGAGGCAAGTCCCCTATGATCGTAATGGACGATGCTGATGTGGACCAGGCAGTAGAGCTTGCACATCTTGCTTTGTTCTTTAATCAGGTTTGCTCCATCAGTTGTATTTCACGGCTACAAACCAAAAAAGAAAGGAAACATTCTTGGAGAATGATGTAATATACAATTGGATGCTTTTGTACAGGGACAGTGCAGCTGTGCGGGGTCTCGGGACTTTTGTGCATGAAAGAGAGTGTATGATGAGCTTGTGGAGAAGGCAAAAGAACGAGCTTTGAAGCGTGTTGTTGCAAACTTTGCAGCAATCAAGGGGCCTTGGAAGCGAGTTCCGTTTCTCAAATCAATCGGACATTGGAGTTGGGACTGTTGGATCTAATCCATTTTCATGTATCATATTCATTTGGCTCATGTGGATACATGGTGAAGATACTTATTTGTTCATTCAACTTCCTAGATGACTAGGGCAATGGATGTAGAACTTGTTTTTGTTTTGCATCAATAGAACATAGCGGGTGTTTGGAGTGTGGACTCGGGTCGTGGGAGTTAAACTGAGACATTGTGAATATGTACGTATAGTTGATTAAATATAATATGTTTGTATGAAATAGAAAATGACAAAAGAAGGTAAAAAAGTTTGATCTCTTCACTGGTGTCATGGATGGACTGTCTAATATTCTGCCATTCATGAGATGGGAAGATCCAGAGCTTTGAAATCAATGCATCTCAATGAACGTCGATGATTTTCCTTCGGCCTGAAGCCATACGGCACGAGTAATGCTGGCAAATCTGGAGGAGTAATTATTATGGGATTCATGCCACTTCACCAGGAAGTCGTCACGGTTTACTGTCGCTGAAACGCATTCGTTAAACACTTCATCAACCCGAGTCCACGCTCCAAACCACACTGGCAAGCGTCACATCATCGGGCTCCATTTCACCATCCATCATCGTCACAAACAGCTTCTTCCACCGGACCAAAATTATAATATAATAATTTTTATAATAATTTTATATTAATAAAATAATGTAAATATAGATGTTGTTTGGGCCGTTCGATCCGGATTGATCTAGACTGTTTGATCTGAAATTAAACGGTCCAAATCAATTGTTGTGTTAGAAATTGTAAGGATAGTTTGGAGTTTAAATCAATTTTTTTGAGGGATATCCTCTTCTATCCCTTCAATCAAATACAACTAGAGGGGATAGGAAAAGGTATCTCAGAGATTTATCTTTTTGCATTTGATAGGATCCATGGGATAACTAGGGAATATCCCTAGGAATATTCTATGGATAAACTTTATCCCATATATTTATTCAGAAATAATATTTTTTCTATCAAATACTACCTAATTAGATCGGCTGTCCGATGTCATGGATTACGCCAACGAGAGTACGATGCCGTCGGCCGCTTGCGCTCGGTTACCGGAGGAGGACGCATGGCGTGCCATCACCGTGCTTCAGGCTCTGAAATCCGACCTACCAAAGATTCCAAAACTTGCCAGTTAAAAGACGGTTCCAGGGGGGAGAATGAGATCCTGGCCGGCCCCAGCGCGCGGACGTGGTCCTACCTACTAGTGGTTGATGACTTATATATATATATATATTTAAAGTTTGCATTGCAATTAAAAAGTTTAAGTCAAAAGATTAATTAAACGGTAAATTCCCAAGTCTTTGATCGAGAAGCTCAGATCTAGAAGATTAGAAAAATAAACATAAGACAGAGCAGAAGTTGACAGGAGGCAGTTTTTTAAGCCATCTTAATAAAAAAAAGAAAGATGATGCAGACCATTTTAATTAATTTATTCCCTTGACTATTCTTCAGGCTAACGTGGGGCACAGTGAGTGGGGTAATCTGATGTCGCTAGCTCGCACCTACTCCAAATATATTCCATCAATTGATGCGGCCAGTACCGCACGGTATCTGAACAGTTGAGCATCGAGGGGCTAGTCCTAATGAACGATAGGAAAACGATAGTCCTAATGAACAGATCAAAATTCTGTACGTAAGAAATATCACCCTACGAGTATTGGCATCAATAAGGTGTATCATCTGAGCAGAAAGTTTTATAGTCCAAGTCCTATATGCTGTCTTGCAGTGGCATTCCATTTAGCCAAGAAATCAGCTTCTTGATTTGCTTCACGATACATATGACCGCATCTAATTGTTGGGAAAGCGAAGATAGTTTGGAATAGCAACAGCAAACGAGGATGCATCCATTCTGATAAACGGTTGGTAATCCCTGAAGTCACAATGGGTAAAACTCCCTCTACCTCGATGTGATGAATATCGATTAATATTTTCTAAGCTGCTCTAAGACCAAACCATGCCGCCGTTCATGTAGTAAAAATGGAAGTAGGCACTCTTTGTGCTCTGCATTCATGTATGCATGCATGACCGTGTGCCATCAAATGCATCCACCTAAATGTTCAAATCCACAGCCTCAGGCAAACTCGTAAAGTATCAATCCATTTGGGACGTGCATCCGTACTAGTCTACCATGAATCTTCGATTGCATGTGATCACCGTCCAAATGGCAGTAGGAGCTTAGCCTAAACCCTTAGCAATTAGACTTGCCATGCTAACTGCCAAAGCCATTCTCAGTTCTCAGTTCTCAGTTCTATCAAAACCTGGTAAACAGATGTCAAATTGATGACAGCATGCGAGTCCTAGGGTGCACGAAGGGCATATTGCAACCATCCACTGATGGCCCACCACCTATCATCTCACCAGTCCTATCAAATACATACTATTTATTCAGGGAATAGCTGAGGAAATAAGCATATTTTTAAAATTACAAGTCTGTCATCAAGGAATAACTTTAGTTATTCCTGAGTTCCCTAGGGAATAAATTCGAAGGATAACCCATGGTTAAACATGGGTTATCCTCTCTGGTTAAACTTTTTCAGCACTATCCCCTGTAGCTATAGCATTTGGGGATAAGAAGAGATATTCAGAGGATATCCCCTCTTATCCACCATATCAAACAGTGCCTAAGAGAACAAAACTGTAGAGGGCCGGGTCGATTAGAAACAATGGGGACGAAGGTAGAGCAAGTTCTTCACATGGTCGGAGGGGCCGGAGAGAACAGCTATGCCACCAACTCCGGGCTTCAAGTAGTCCTCGGCTGCTCCTTCCATAACCCAGGGCTCGCATTGTATCAAGTCCTTTTTCTAACCTGTAATTGCTTGCTGAATTAATTTTAACAGGAGAAGGCAATATTTGAAACAAAGGCCATGGTGGAGGAGGCCTTGAGAGAGGTCTATAATACCGTCCTGCCTGAGAGCATTGTGGTGGCTGATCTGGATTGCTCTTCTGGTCCTAACACATTTCACGTGGTCACAGAGGTGATCGATACTGTCAACGATCAGAGCCGATCACTATAAGAAAAGAACGGAATAGCGACAGAATTTAGGGATGGATTTACGTTCGTAGCAAATAGCTTCAGATCCACGACGGAACACATTTTCCAGCAGACTCATTGATAAGGAATCACTAGGTAACTTCAAGAAAAGGGGACATGATAAAAAGAGCAGTAGAGGTTGTTCATGGACATGGAGGAGCCAAGTGAGTCCAATAATGGAGAAAGAGGAGACCTTCTGCACCAAAGAACATGCTGATAAACATGCATCTAGTTGCAAGACAAAGAGGAGAAACTCAGTGTTTAGCAAGGCAAAGATGGAATCCAACACCTTCTAGTGACAAACCTAATAACATGACAAATTTGATCACAATCTAGGGTTCATGCATGGAGCTGCTGAATAAAAGGGGAGCCTAATCAGAGGCTTTAGATAGTTCGGTAGAGGCTGGCCACTGGAAATTGACAATGCAAAGGGAGCCTAACCCAAGATCCTTGATTAAGAGCTTATCGGTGGTAAGCTTGTAGATGGTGGGTAGGTTGAAGAAGAGGCTCCACCTCAGAGCTAAGTGGGTTTGGCAAGCATATTGATAAAAGGCGGCTAGGATCGAGCATTTGACTTTGGATCTAATCATGAAGAAAAGAGGCCGCTAAGAGTGGCACCAGTTGGCAGCATTATGCTGGTTTTGAGCATCCCCCATTATTGTCCTAAACAAGGGTTGAATCCCCTGATTTAGCTACCATGATTTCAGTAGGTAGGTGGTGGCGGTGACCTTGTTGGTGTAAGGTTGCTAGATGAGGAAAGGAAGAGCTGCGACAAAGGTGGAGCTAATGGTAGCATTAGCACAAGTATACAGTTGCGCTATCAAATACAAAGAAACCAAGAGACAAAAAAAAAGCAAGAGAAGATAAATAGAAAAAAGAGAGGGTTAAGGGAGTGCTACTCCATCTTCCATAAGAGCATAAAGTTGGAATAAATCTCAAATAGATGAAATAATATTTCAACCTTATTCTAGATATGCTATTTTAGTGAGGATAACCTTGGAGTATATTTGAGGCAGGGGCAAATCTATCCACAAAACTAAGGAATTAAGATTGATCAAATTGGAGTTGGTTGAGCAAAAGAATAAAGACCGATTAAACTAAAGTTGGCTAATCCAAAAAGAATGTTAGTGCTGACCTAAAGAAGGGTGCCAGTTCCAACTTAGAGACTTAGTGTGTAGAAAGAATATAGTATTGAACTAAGTTAAAGATGAAGAATAATTAACTTCAAATAGGAAAGATTCATACCAAGTGACACAAGCATATAATTCGGCTATGTGCCCACATATTGGAAAAGCTTGATGGCCAATCCCTCACACTTAAAATTCTGACCTATGCAAGATTCAAGGTCCTCATAGGTCATAAAACTATAGCAAGTAGGAATCTGGAGGAGAAAGTTTATGCTTATTTGATCCTTTTAATTATTGCAACAAAAGAACAACTACAAAGATGAAATAGAGGACTACAAAAAAGTAAAGATTACTAGTAATGTTATTTAAATTATCTAACTTCCATGTGTAGCACTATAAAAAAAATGACTTATTATGACGAATTAATTCGTCGCAATAGGTACAAAAGTCGTCGTAATAAATTATTACGACAATAAAAATTCATCGTAATACATTACAAATCGTCGTAGTAATATATTGTCGTAATAACCTATTACGGCGACTTATTTTCGTCGTAATATCAACTATTACGGCGAAAATAAGTCGCCGTAATAAATTTTTAATTAAATTTTAAAAATATTAAAATTTTATTACGGCGACTTATTTTCGCCGTAATATCAACCTATTACGGCGAAAATAAGTCGCGTAATAGGTTTTAATTAATTTTTAAAATTTAATTAAAATTTTATTACGGCGACTTATTTTCGCCGTAATATCAATCTATTACGGCAAAATAAGTCGCCGTAATATTATTTAATTAATTTTTAAAATTTAATTAAAATTTTATTACGGCGAAATAATATTATTACGGCGAAATAAGTCGCCGTAATAGGTTTTTAATTAAATTTTAAAAATATTAAAATTTTATTACGGCGACTTATTTTAATATTTATTTTCGCCGTAATAGGTTGATATTACGGCGAAAATAAGTCGCCGTAATAAAATTTTAATTAAATTTTAAAAATATTAAATTTTATTTTAATATTTTTTTGTATTGCACCTGTTACAATAATATAATATTAAAGCAACGATACTAGAAATAATTTTCTAATATAAAAGTTTCACAAAATAATTTAATAAAAGTTTTCATTCATTTCAATAAAATCATCATATACAATGTTTCAAAAAATACATAATTTAAAAAAAATACATGTACTATGGAGGTGAAGTCTGCTGGGATCCACTAGGATGATATCCAGGCACAACTGTCGCATGAAAGCAGCGAGCTCAGCAGTCGTCGCCTGTAGATCCTGGATAGTCTTCTCTTGCTGAGCGAGCTTATCTTCTTGTTGAGCAAGCTTATTCTCTTGCTGAGCGATGAGCTCTCGGCACTCATGTAATTCACCCTTTAATTGTGAGCTTTCAGAAGATGAAGAACTACCTCTAATTCTCGATGTACCCTTCGGTAATGGACCCCATCCTCTTTATAACCAGATCTAGAGCCTAAAACCTCCTCCAAAATGACATCCTCATTGATTGGTTCTCCTGTAGAGTCCTGTGAGGAAAGTCGCTCTATTAACTGTGCCTGCAATGAAAAGAAAACAAATTCAATATGTTTAGTATAAAACATTACATTCAATAATATTGTATTTTTAATTGATAAAACTTACATGGGTTTCTTCAGCTTTTTCATTTATCCATTGATTCTTCTTTTTATCAAAATGAAGAGTATTCCACAGATGAAGTCTTGATGGCTCCTCTCCAGTAACAGGATCTCTCTGAAAAGAAACAATAATAATTTAAAACAATAATTTAAGACAATAATCTAATACAATTATCAATGTATCAATGGAATAATCTAATACAAAGTGAATTGGAGATCTTTCAATGTATCAATGGAATAATCTAATAATCTCACAACATGCAACAATATACAACAGAAGCCTCAAAAGGAAAAATAACTACCACATCCACCAACTTCTAGATCTAGCAGAAATTCCTCTGATCTTCTCCATATTTCACAACAGATCTGAAAATCAAAATTCATCAAGTTCTAGATCTAGTAGAATAACTCCTCTGATCTGTCCATATTTCACAACAACAGATCCAAATATAAAATTAATAACTTGGGTTTTTGTTTTCCCCAGTTCCTGTTGGAGACTTAACTAGGCGATGTTGTTACAAAAAGAATGCAAAAAATGGCAACATAACTTAATTGTCCCGTTAGAACACAGAGTATGCAGGAAGGAGATAGCATTGCAAAAAGTCATATGCAGATGTGTTGGCAAGCAAATGAGCTCTCCATTTGGTCCTGCAAATTCTTCAGATACACATTTGCCACAGACCACCTAAAATTGAACAATATATTTCAGTTCAAGGCCTATATTCTGAGATATGGTCCTACTCTACCATGGCCTAATTTATGGGACACTATCCTGATTCCACAAAACAGATAAAACTAATTCAACAGTTGATTCAGAAGACCATGTCATCCTTAGCCCAGACATGATCATCTCCAATCAAAACCCAGTGGCAATCTAGCTGCAATTTCTTAGATGAAGGCTAACCAAGTGGAGAATTTGATCCTACCAATCAATCAAGTGAACTGAGACTTTAATAGAGTTCAAGCAAATCATGTTGCTTGTATTAGAATAAAGATGTACAGATAACAATCCTCATCCCGTGGAGATAAGGATGCCTTTGGAAAACTAGCTGTTGTCCCTAGACAAGGTCAAATTTTTGGAGAATGCAGGAAGGAGCAATAAGAGATGATAGAACATGGAGGCATACAAGCTGACACCCACCCATCACCAACAAAAAGTTTACGAAGGTTGAAGAATTCAAATCCAACAGTCTAACTGAGTTTACCAACTAAAAGTTAAATCATGTGCTAACTGCACTGTTATCAGTTCCATTAATTTTTTTCTGTTATCAGTTCCATTAATTTAAGACAATAATCTTATAACTGTGGCAGAGCCTCAGTATTCAAAGAGTGAAAGATTGGACTAACCAACCACAGGTCTGGAATTTATAGGAGGGATATCAAGTAGAGTCTCCTTCAGACTCACTGACTGGTGCATTGAGATAATTTTTCATGAGATCTATTTATCTATGAATCATAACCCTTCATAAATCATCAATCTCACTTCAAGATCTACTCCAGCCCATGAAGTGTTCAACCTTTGATTTCTCTCTTTGACAGAATGACTATTTGCATGATGAGAAGAATGAACTGCAGATACATGAAGAGATCCAAATCATCCATGAAACGATTACATAGATAAAGCACCCTGAGCTAGAGGAACTCAGTTGGCAAGCTGAGACTAAGCTACATGGGTTGGTGGATCACAGTAAAATTACTTTAGTACCCTTATCTCAAATGCAAGTTGCATATTAGTCAAAGAGTATAAATATTATATTGTTATAATGTTGTAATATGATATATGGTTGTTCTTATGGTTCAAATTTGTGGCGTTAAAATTTGTTCTATAATACAAAAATAAAATTTCCACGTAATCTAAACCAATTCATGGCATATTCAAACATAAAGAAACAAACCTACAACCAACATAAAACAACCATTCTCAATCAATAAGATACGCAGGCATTACAACACGATGACAAATTCAGACCAACTAGACCCATGCATCGAATACCTAGGTTCATGCTTAGAATATAAAAGCACTAGATTCACAGTATTCCTTACCATATCATAAGAGTGAGCCGGTATAGACTTCGATCCAGTGAGAGCAGCATATGGCTGCAATTCCCGATTAGATTTATTTGTTTCTGATTTTTTCTACATCAAAGAATTAATGAAAATGGTTACATGAGTTTATAAAAAATATAAACTATTAAAATATTATGGATGTATTTACCTTATACTCATCTGAATAAAAGTAATCACATAGAAAGTCCCAGTCACTCTGCGAGACACGAGATGGCTTATTTTGTTTTGCTAAGCTCACACTTGTGTCCCCACCGTGACTAATGAAGTGGATATGAAGCCGATATCTAAATTCTCGATAAACTTTATTCATTTGAAACTCAATACCTTTTTTAATATGATCTAAATTCATATCAAGATCGAACTTCTCCTGCAAGTATATATATATATATAATTATAAAAGTTATAAGGTATATTAAGTACATTAAACGTAATCTAAAGTAATCTAATACAATTATACTGACCTGAAGTCGATCGATCATAGGTGCTTTCTGTGCATCAGTGATCTCACTCCACTTTCTGACCGCAAGTGGTGCCATGTCACGTACAACCACTCCTATCTCGGTCAGAAACTCAGAGCGAAACTCACCCAATGGTCGTCCAACCTCAGGTGGCAGAAGAATAGGCAACTTCTGTCCACGACGCGTATCAATCAGATGTGCGGACTTGTATCCGCGAGCAGGACCTCGGCCCTTCTTCTTTGATGATGTAGCTGCAAAACATAATGAACTAAATTAGTGCAAAATAACATAAAGAAACATAGCCAAATAATATAAGTTTAAAGTAGAGTTATTACATGATGCGCCGACAGATGACCCCTCTGTCAGAGCTGGAATGTAAGGAGAATCATCTCGCCTCGATGTAGCAGGAGTATCTCTCGAAGACATCTGCAAACAAACATACAAACTAGAATTAACAAATAAGAAAGTATAAGAACATATAGTTATAATAAGTAAAAAAAAAATGAATGCTACCAAATTAATCACTGTCATCACTAATATGCTCATTTTCTTCATCATCCTCCATATCAGAACTATGTATAGATCCCTCACTGTCATAATCAGCTAGTGTGTCGTCCTCCTCAACATCTTCGCATATAAAGTCTTCTTGACCGACATCACTATGACCTCTAATGTTTTCTTGAGTTGCAACTATTTCAGCATCAGTGTCCGTACGCCGAGATGTTATTAAGTCCATGTTAGGTTGCTCACATGTGAATCGAAGGGCTGCTGAATCATCTTCTTGATATACTTCTTCCTGAACATCATCATCTTTTTTTGGAATATCCCACAAATGACGATGACTAACCTTGTATACCACTTTCCAATTAGAATTGTTCTTCAAATCATCCAAGTAGAAAACCTTTTCAGCTTGTGATGCTAAAATGAATGGCTCATGTTTGTACCATTCCGAACTATATTTATACTTGTAATATTATAATGTTGTTGCATTCTCCTGTGCTTTGGTTCAGTTTCAAACCATTTGCACTTGAACATTATCGCCTTACAACCTTTAACAAAATGAAATTCAAGGACCTCTAATAATATACCATAAAAGGTAATTTCTTCTCCTAGATGAGTAGAGGGAACACAAATGCCACTATTCTGTGTTTTATGGCCGACATCCCGAGTAACAGTGATAAATTTAACGCCGTTCACCACACAGCCAGTATACGAGAACACACGACTGTCGGGACCAATAGCCAATGAATAAAGCTCATCAGTAGCTTCAGATGCCCCAGCAAAATGCTTATTTAACATCTGGATAAACCAAACATCAACGTCATTTGAAATAAAGACATATGATATATTAATTGACAATATAAATGAATGTACGGGCTTACTTCATTTTTAAACCACTCCAAAAATCTTTCCTTTTGTAATTGGTCCAGTTGTTCCGGTCCAGTTGGATTTAGCTGATCAATGTGTTGGCTATAGAGAACATTACGCTAATGAGCACTATAGAAAATTGCATGATATGAAGAAATAATTTTACAAGTATACTTACTTGAGAAATGGTTGCACCTCTGGACAATTATTGATGAGGTACCAATGTACTTGTTTTAAAGTTTTATCATCTAAATGCACCATTCTTCCTTTTCCAAGAGGCCGCCAACGAGTTGCAAATATATTTAATTGCTTGTCCAAATGGCTATCCGAATCAAAATTTCGTTCCGGACGATTGAATTTTGTTTCTATGCCTCGAAGATACATTGAACAAAATGTTAGAGACTCGTTGACAACATAAGCTTCTGCAATTGAACCTTCCGGACGAGCCTTATTACGTACGTATTGTTTATACGTACCAAGTGCCCTTTCAAAAGGATACATCCATCTACTTTGAACAGGTCCGGCAAGTAAGGCCTCGTAAGGCAAATGAATTGATAAGTGCACCATAACGTCAAAAAATGCTGGTGGAATTAAGTATGCAGGAAGGAGATAGCATATATCTTGAGGCCTTACTATGAGGCCAAAAGAAGATGAATGAGTTGGGTTTAGGCTACGAGAACATACATGTATGCAAGCATGATTGTGCTATCTTTTGGAAGGAGAATGCCTATTTAGAAAATGTCCGGTATGCAACGAGCCTAGGTATCAAGTGGTTGGAGACAAAGGTAAGAAGATACCTTATAAAGTTATGCGGTATTTCCACTCACACCTCGTTTGAAACGTCTATATGCCTCAAGATATACAGCTGAAGAGAGAAGCTTCACGAGGGATTACATCCAAGGAGAATTCAAAAACTTTGGCCCCAAAACCAGATTACATCCACGTGAGAGCTCGCCGGGGCCAGGCCACCGATAGCCATAGCTTGGCTGAAAGAGTATGTCACCTTCTCTATTTTTTTTTTAAGTTTTTGGAAAACAAAGTGTGCAACTGAACTAGGGAAAGTTGGTGCAGGTGAGGAGAGAAAAGATCAGCGAGAGAATGAAATTTCTACAAGATCTTGTGCCCGGGTGCAACAAGATAACAGGCAAAGCAAGCATACTTGATGAGATCATCAACTATGTTCAGTCCCTTCAGACACAAGTTGAGGTAGCCATGCCTCCAAGCTTATTTTACTCCCAAGATTGTTAAAAGAACTTCCACGTTTTGCTGATTTATCTGTTTGGATTTTCCTTAGTTTTTGTCGATGAAACTGGCCAGTGTGAACCCGGGTTTCGACTTCAATATTGACGAATTCTTCAGTAAAGAGGTAAATTTCTTCCTACATGAAGAACCGCACGATTGAGAGGACTGTAGAGGTAAATTTCATTAAAGAAGCATGCACAGGAGATGACAGACATAAGGATAAGCTTCCTCTGCTTTGGGGAACAAAGAATTTACTGCTCTGGTTCTCTCTGCGGTTTAAATTTTTTTTTTCTCTGGGAAAAAGTTGTGTTGTTCTTGTCAGCCAATTAAACTATCATGTGGCAACTTCAATGTGGCGCATTTTGTAATGTATGTGGTTGCTATTTTTTATTAATTTGCCAAGTAAACTTAAAGAGTGGTCATTTTCGTTTGATTAAATTTTGTCAGAGACTATTTTTCCTCAGGTCATCTCTGGTTTAGATAATGTTAGGGTTACAGTGGACATCTCCAACCTATTCGTCTAATATCTTCTAAATTTGCGCAAGATCTAAATATTAATAACTCTCAATTTAACAGTAATATTGATGTCGGTTAAATTTAAACATTTTTATCTCTATCTCTATCTCTATCTATCTCTATCTCTAATTAAACTCTTAATTTTATCTCTATCTCTATCTCTATCTATCTCTATCTCTATCTCTAATTAAACTCTTAATTTTATCTCTATCTCTATCTTATCTCTATCTCATGAGATAAACAACTGCCCCCCTCTACTATACAGGCTTGGATTAGCGATATACTAAGTTTAGAAATGACACGTTAGGAACGCATCATCAAGGCAGTGTGCTATGTAGAATACCGCACTGGCAAAGAAAGCCAATTAGACATCACAGGATACTCAGAAAACCCTCAAACATTGTAAAATTCTATTTACCACATACTAAGTCGATGTAAAACAATATAAAGATTGCCATATGGAACTGGCTCAAATGAAAATGGGTGCACAATAAAAACTATTTTTCAGATTACCAGGGGAAACATTAGAAACTCGAGAGAAACTTTAATTTTAAACCGTTTCCCAAATTTATCCAAGCTTCTTTTGTCAGGCCTCTGACAATTATCATCAGTTTTTGCTGGATCAAATGAATTAGAAAAGGACAACCAAAAGATTACAACTAAAGCAGATAATTCATTGGACAATTTAAATTGCTAAGCTAGCATCTGAACTCTAAAAAGCATTCTCTGATCAATAATCAGTCATAATGGTTCTTTATGTAGTAAATGTGCCAAACCATTATTTTTAGTTAAAAGTTTTGCATCCTTGTGAAGGAGTTAAATGATAAGCCAAAAAAAAAAGAGGCAAGAACTCAGAATCTTTAAAATCAATAAAGTGTTAAAAGAAAATAAACCGTCATTAGCTTACTCATATATGCGCTTTGAAAACTAAAGATTCTTCTGTTGGACCAACATCATGGTTTTGGCTCTAAATGAACAAGATTTTATACTCCCAGACGCCACATAACGTCATTAGCTTACTCATATATGGCCTGGATGGATATGCCTATAGATTGACAAGAATGCTTCCAGATAAAAATTACAACAAGATGGATATGCATCAACGGTTCACATTATCTCTAGATACTTACGAGTACAAAGCTATTAAAAAAGCCATATTAAAACTACAAATCAGTTCTATGGATCAAAATTTTGAGCAGTAAAAATAGGAGTGATAATTGAGATAAACTTACCTTTTAATTTCTCAGTGGTTTTGAGAAACAACCTCAAATCCTCTCGAAATCCTTTTCAAATCCTCTCCAAATCCTTTCCAAATCCTTTTCAAATCCACTTCAACCTCCAAATCTGAAGAGATAACACCAGCATTACTAAGATTCTGGTTTCGGCACCTTCTTCTCTGGCTAAAATCAGATTTAAAAAAAAAATGTAGTTTGAAATCCACTGCACCTTCTCCTCTGGTTCCGGCGTCCGGGATGTGGCGGCGGAGAGGAGCTCCAGAGGGTCAGCGGACGGACTCTCTTCTGGTTCTGGCGTCTGATGGTGGGAGGGGGGGGTCGGCGGACGGAGTCAGGGTTAGGGTTTCACGAAGTCGCGTGCGAGAGAAAATTTCAGCGGGAGAGGGAGGGATTGAGGAGCTGGAAATAAGTATTATCTTATTACGGCGAAAATATTTTGTCGTAATAAAAGGAGAAGAAAACTATATCGTTAACCTATTACGACGAATATGGGTGACCTATTTCGCCGTAACAAATAGTAAGAAAAATAAATAAAATTAAAATCTTAAAATTTAACCTGGATCTATTACGATGAATTACAAAATTCATCATAATAGGTCCTTTAATTACGGCGAAATATTTTTTCGCCGTAATAAAAAGAAAGAAAAATTTAAAAAATTAAAATCGTAAATTAAAATGTTCACTTATTACGACGAATTATAAAATTCATCGTAATAAGTCTTTTAATTACGGCAAAATATTTTTTTGCCGTAATAAAAAGAAAGAAAAATTTAAAAATTTAAAATCTTAAATTAAAATGTTTACTTATTACGATGAATTATAAAATTCATCGTAATAAGTATTTTAATTACGGCAAAATATTTTTTTTCCGTAATAAAAAGAAAGAAAAATTTAAAAAATTAAAATCTTAAATTAAAATATTTACTTATTACGATGAATTATAAAATTCATCGTAATAAGTCTTTTAATTACGGCGAAATATTTTTTTGCCGTAATAAAAAGAAAGAAAAATTTAAAAAATTAAAATCTTAAATTAAAATGTTCACTTATTACGACGAATTATAAAATTCATCGTAATAAGTCTTTTAATTACGGCGAAATATTTTTTGCCATAATAAAAAGAAATAAAAATTTAAAAATTTAAAATCATAAATTAAAATGTTGACTTATTACGACGAATTATAAAATTCATCGTAATAAGTCTTTTAATTACGGCAAAATATTTTTTCGCCGTAATAAAAAGAAAGAAAATTTAAAAAATTAAAATCTTAAATTAAAATGTTGACTTATTACGACAAATTATAAAATTCGTCGTAATAAGTCTTTTAATTACGGCGAAATATTTTTTCACCGTAATAAAAAGAAAGAAAAATTTAAAAAATTAAAATCTTAAATTAAAATGTTTACTTATTACGACGAATTATAAAATTCATCGTAATAGGTCTTTTAATTACGATGAAATATTTTTTCACCGTAATAAAAAGAAAGAAAAATTTAAAAATTAAAATCGTAAATTAAAATGTTTACTTATTACGACGAATTATAAAATTCATCGTAATAGGTCTTTTAATTACGGCGAAATATTTTTTCGCCGTAATAAAAAGAAAGAAAAATTTAAAAAATTAAAATCATAAATTAAAATGTTTACTTATTACGACGAATTATAAAATTCGTCGTAATAAGTCTTTTAATTACGGCGAAATATTTTTTCGCCGTAATAAATAATTGTTATGACGAATTTAATTTTTATTTCGCCGTTATAAATAAACCTATAACGACAAAAATATTTCACCATAATAGGTTCGCCACAAATACCATACTTTCTTGTAGTGTAGGGAAGTGGTTGGCCATCAAGCTTCTCTGATTGATATGCTTCAGACCAAACTACTTCTGCCACTTCGCATATTCCTTCTCAGTTTGGAATTAATTTGCCTTCTTCATTAGCTTGTCTTATCATTATGGTCTTACAGAGTACCAAGTCTCCATATCAAAATAAGCATTCTTTGACTCTTGAGTTATAATATCGAGCCACTTTTTGATGATAAGCAACATTTGAAGCTATTACCTTTCTATAACCTCTTCAATCAAATCTAGGTTAACTCTAAGATTGTTAGTGTTCTGATGTTCTTGAAATCATGATTGCAATAGCTTGTGGTGCAATAAGTCCATAGGATATTAGATAGTTCATCGGACCAGAGTCCTTTAGCTTGATCCTGGTAAATTTTTAATGCTTGCATCATAGTTTAGTATAATACTTTAACTTATCCATTGGCTTAAGGATGTCTAACCGAAGAGAACTAATGCTCAATGTTCATCTCTTGATAGAATTCTCTAAAGTTGATATTATTAAACTATTTATCATTGTCAATATTAAAGACCTTTGGAATTCTAAATCGATACTACCTTAAGAGATAATTTCTATCCCTTTTTTGTAGGTTGTAGATAAATTATCTCCAAGGTACAAGATCAACATGATTCAATTTTTTTATGCCTCTTCATGCAGGTTGTAAGCAAATTGCCTATAAGGTATAATAATTCAGCTCGATTCAATTCTTTTACCATGTGCATAATCATATAAAGGTGTAATTTAGAAGCTCTTTCAAATGCTTTGAAACTCGCATTCAAAAAAATTAGAATATAGAATCTTTGTAGAAGAAAATATATAGAACTTATGATGCTTTAAATCTTGAACCTTAAGTTTATTTACAAGTTTGGTCCTATGGTTACATTGCTTAATTACGAAATAAAATTATTCGGCATGGTTTTTTTATTTTATAATCGTGTAAGAATCACATTTGGTGTAATTTAAATTACATTTGAATATTGCATTCTATTTTAAAAAGGTTTCAAATCACTTACCCAATGCGTTTGTACTAAAATTTGTTTTAAAAAAATGGAACAAAATGAGTGCCCAAAACTTCCACAATATAATGGGACACAGTTTAAGGCGCATTCTTAAAATTTGAAACTTTTCTTTAATTCTTTAAAAACAATAATTTAGCCCATAGATCTTTGCACTCCGCATCCATCAACTCTCATGCGACTCAAGTGTGCACGAGGGCTAGGTTAAGATGAAATCGGATATGCTTCATTGCAAATCACTATATGACACATGTTTCATCACCGACTCAATAGACGAGTTTCAGCGTGGTGTCATTTGGATGATGTGAGTTGCCATTCATCTTCTATCACACGAACCTCAAGCCCCGTCTATCTTCTCATGTAAAATGTAGCTTTTTTTTCTCCTTCTTCTCTTTTTTTAAAAATAATCTCTTCTTCTTCTCCCTTTCCCTTTTTCTTTTGCCTATCTAGAATCATCAATAAAGAGAAAAAATATCATATTGATGAGGGATATAAATTTCCCTAAAAATATATGATTAAATAAAAATTTTAATACATAACCTTAGATTATAAATTAACCATATGTGGTTTAACATTTGAGAATATTGATTTCAATTTTAAAATACTAGGTTCCTTGGGGAGTTGAAAGTGACACCGGCATTCCTTTAAATAAGGAGAACATCTACATATCAGAAACAAGTCCACCTATTGTGGTGAAATCGTATCAAGAGCAATATCAGAGGGACTTCTCAACATTTCTCGAGTCTCGTTTCCAAGAGCTTAGCTTAGGAGGATGAATGGTTTTAACGTTTGTGGGAAGGACTAACAAGGACGCACGAAATGGAGAACTGAGCTACCTTTGGGGACTACTGGCAGAGGCACTTAATGCTATGGTCCAGGAGGTATATCATTCTTTATCACAAAATTTGTTGCTTGTAGCTATATTGTAGGTGTCAGGTTTCTCTATCTATATGACAACTCTCACGGAACAAAGAAAGTTAATTGATACAAAAAAAAAAATTAATATTCTTACTTGCAGTTTGTCCATGAAGTTCGGTATCCAACTAGTGAAATATATAGTATTATTACACATGTCATTAGTTCAAATAAAGAATCTGATGTCAAACCCTGATAAATTGTACTTAAGTTTTGTTCTTTAAAAAAATTTAAGTATATTTATAGTCCTCATCTTAATTAAATTAATGAAGGTCCATTAGACATTCCCATCAGATGCTAAACTATAATTCCTTACATTTTTTTATGATTTTGAATACTATTTTGCTAGATATCTTGATACATAATTATTAAAATACATTGGATGCAGGGTATTTTACAAAAAGAAAAGTGGACGCCTTCAATTTGCCTTTTTACGGACCTTCTATGGAGGAAGTCAAAGCAGTGATACAAAATGTTGGGTTATTTGAGCTTGAACAACCGCAAATATTCAAGTTAAACTGGGATCCGTACGATGACTCTAGTGATAATTATGTATATGATAATTTACTAAGCGAAAAAAATGTGGCAAAATATATAAGAGCAGTGATGGAACCCATCATTGCACGTAACTTTGGGGAATAGATACTAGATGATTTATTTTTAAGATATGCTGAAAATGTTGCAAGGCATCTTTTGAAGGAGAAGACCAAGTATATGGTTTTTGTTATTGCTTTAAAGATGAAAATGTAAAGATCAATTTGGATCTGCAATAATCCATTATTAGCACAAATCCATTGTAATGATAGAAAAAAAAAAATAAAATGGATTAGCTGGTAATGAGTATTATGGTATCTTAAAAATAATGAATCATTATTAGTATAAAACGAAAGCTAGCCCCTACATCTGTAATGCGTTCTTTTCTTTTTTTAGTTTTTATTTTTTTTGGTTGATAAGGTTTGTCAATTTTTGCATTTATCCAAAAAAGGAAAATCAAGGACTAATCAAGAAATTTTATCTAATGTGTTTATTTAAAGGGAAATGCAACAACAACACACAAGTTAAATTTACAACAAGGCTAGTTTATTAGCTTTCCAGAAAACTTAATTTATAGGAGCATATAAGATATAAAACTTGAAAAGAAATATTTTCTTATTTTTTTTTTTTTTTAAAAAGTTAAAAATTATGATTATCTATTTCATATTAAGTATAATAATATAATATTTCATAAACTTTTATTTTAGAGAAATCTACTGCTTTCCCTAACAATATTGGGGCTCCGTTGAACATAGCCACAATGCACTAGTAAAGATTTGGACTGAACACAAGCTTGCTACATAGCAATTAACAAAACCTGTAGAGAACTAAAGTCATGCATCCCTATTGCTGAATACAAGGCATATTTAACATTATTAAGTTGTTATAACAATTTGGAGGAAACTCCATTAAAATTGGGAAAGAGCTTTAGGGCTCCTATTATTGCACAACAAAAGTTAATTAGCCCCATCCTATACTAGTATGGAAACTCAATATTCGAGCTTTCCCACATGTACTACATAGCAAAAAGAACTTTTCAAGTGGATAAGATCAAAGCATTGCAGAATTACTCTTGAAAACTAGAGAAATGTTGGCAAATAATCCTAGAGAACCGGTACGTACTCCTACCTCTAATAGCCATTTCCCTAAGATCGCCCACCAATACAAGTGGATCTTCAATCTTCTCTAATTGCCATTTGAATTGGAGAGGTCCAGTTCCATCTAATGATATGGAATGGCCAGTAGTTGAGTGGGTGTTCTATGTTGCATGTAATAATTTCTCTCGATTAACATGCATGTGTTCTGCAATACAAAGATGACTTCATTTTAACTATGAAGCTGAGAGGATTCTGACTCATTTAAGTGCCCTTGATGCCTATAAAGCAATAGCCACAATTTCTTAAAACCAACATCAGATGCATCCCATGTGAGGACCTCCTCATCCATCAGCATATTTTTCATAGTTGGCAAAGTTTGCATCAGTGTTTTATGCAGGACTAGCAGCTTTATGATTGTCTGATTTCTTTTGTGTTTCTAGATATCCATGTGGTTTTGCTTGCATAGATTTGGCATCACATGAGATTTTCATCCCTGCCATCACTACAAGAAAAATAAAATATTGCAACGCCCAAATGCATCGCAATTGCGTCACTAAACATGCTATTGCGATGCAATAGCGACGCAATGACGGCGTCGCTCAGATGTCCGTCGCAATACCCATTTATCGCAATTGCGTCGCAATATTGCGACTCTCTGCGATGCAACATTGAGTCGCAATATTGCGACGCATCCAAATGTGTCGCTAGATTTTAAAATTAATTTTTAATATTAAAAATTATTATTTAATATTGCGACGCACTAAATTGCGTCGCAATATTGCGACACATCTTGTTGCATCGCAATATTTAATAATAATATTTTTGATATAATAGTGATGCAATTTGAGTCGCTAATGCGTCGCAAATAAATTTTTTTTTAAAATATTGCGACGCAAGGTCATTGCGTCGCAATATTTATTAAAAATATTTTAGATATAATAGCGACGCAATTTTAGTCGCTAATGCGTCGCTATTAAATTTATTTTTAAATTATTGCGATGCCAGGTCATTGCGTCGCAATATTTAATAATAATATTTTAAAAATATTAGTGATGCAATTTCAGTCGCTAATGCGTCGCAAATTAAATTTTTAAAAAAATATAAAAGATTAAAAATTAAAACGGTTAATACAATTTCGTTAAATCTAAATATTGATAGAAACATTTTTCACTCAATCCAAACAATAATAAAATTCCAAAAATAATTCATATATTAAAATTTTAAAGTTTTTACAACATAAAAAAAGAAAAGAAAAATACATCAAGAATCTGAGCGATCACGTGGAGGCTGTGGAGGCTGAATACTCTGCGACAAGCGGCTAACCATATCCCGCAAATAATGCATCTCATCTCGCATGTCTGCAATCTCCTGATCCCGGCCTCGCATACGATCCTCAAATCCTGCTCGACCTCCTGGCGAACCTCCTTGCAATAGATCTGCGAAGGTCGTGTAAACGCTCGAGAGGAAGATCACCAGGAACTCGCGAGCTGGAGGCCTGATGGGGAAAATATGTAGAAGCTCTAGTGCCCAGACCATAGACCCTGCGGTCTCGTGGCTGGGCACCAACAGCCTCCAAAAACACACGCCGACTCTCCTCTGCTGAGAGTTCGATGGGCGTCTCCCATCAGTAGAGTCGACCTGCGATGCCTGGGAGCGAAGCTCCTCGACTCGTGTCTTGAAATTATGAAATCAACAATAAATGAGTTAATAAATTTCTTGAAATAAAATTTTAGAAATTAAACACATACTACATAAATCTAATTTCTTACCGCAACCTCCCGTGATCGCGTGTCGACCCAGGAACCGTCCCTCCTGGTGTGTGTCGCCCTGAATAGACGAAACTCACCAGGATCTCCGCCCTCCTGCTCAGACTATAACAAAAAAAAAGATATTAATACAAATATTTGTAAATAACTAAATAGTAATTAAAATATTTATGTTTTCTTACCATACGCCGTCTGTGCTCCTGAATCGAAATGGAGCCCGAAGTATGACGGGAGAGACCCGTGCCAGGACCGCCCTTCTCAGATCGGCGGTTCGTGCTGGCTGATGCGGACCTCCTGCGCCAGCCATCGGACTCCCAGGCCTGCTGCCACTCGTGCCAAATACCCTCTGGCACGTGCGCAGGACGCTGACCCGATGACCTCTAACGATGAAGCATGTCGGAGTATCGGCGTCGCGTCAGAGCCTCCCATGCTGCCCTAATGGCATCATGGCTAGCAGGATCCCACGTAAACTTTTTCTGCATTAAAATAAACAGTTAGTTTCTAAATTTATTAAGTTTAAGAAATTTTATATCACTGATAAATTGTATTTAATAAGTTTACCTGAAACTCAAAAAAATAAAACTCCCTCGTAGCTGTAGATACGTGGCGCCAATCGTAGCCACTGGGATCTGCACGCCTCTGAAATACGGCGCTGATGTGGCTGGATACATGATGCTGCTCAATGAATCTGTTAAAAAAATGCATGTTTATAAGTAATTGACTTAAAAACATAAACATATATTTTTAATTAGTATATACTTACATCCCCTGAGCATCAAGTCGAAGTAAAGTGCGGCCGATGGTGGAAGAACTCTCGGAGGTATGTGCCGATCGGCTGGATGGTAATACTGCCGGAGAGATCGAAGGCTGCGCCACTGCTGGAGATCCAAACTCTCCATCTCCGACGCTCATGTGATCTGATGTAGCAGGGCTACGTCCCTGCTCACTCCGTCTGTCGTCGGTAGATCTACCTCTGCCCGTCATACTGAAAATACTAAAGATTCATACAATTAAATTACGATTAATGATTGACTATGTAAGAATTTAACACTTATAAAAAAAAGTTAAATTTTTAAAAACCTCTATGTTTAATCGGTGTCATTTGTTTCGTGAAATATTGGTTCAACATCCGATGCCGTATCGGATTGCGAATCAGTTTCATTATCATCGGAAGGAAACCGAACATTTGCATCCGCAATTTCTTGGACATCACCATTTGGATCTCTAAGTGATGTTTCAGGAGCCCTTGTGTCGTCCTCAATTGCATGCATTTCCATCTCATCCTCTTGAAATGCAGGGCACTCGGCTGATTGACTTGATGAACTCTCCTCTAATACGATTGTTGAACGTGGGACGATTTTAGAAACGGCCCACCATCTCGCTTGTCGTTGCGCAAACTTGGATATCCGCAGTAAAAGACTTGCTGAGCTTGGGATGCAAGGATGAATGGGTCATATTTCTGCAATCTTCGTCGATGGTTCACTCCATGTCTATAAGGTAAGGCCCTATCCCATTCAAGAATATTTTTTATGATATGTTATTCTGCTATTAATTATCATCGATCGGTTACATTAAAATTTCGGCAGCATTTCCCATATGTTCTCCTAAATGTGTGGTATATAAGCCACACTAGGAGAACGTATGAGCAAATACAAACCAAAAATCTCACCCAACGATGATTAATAGCAGACTAACGTATCGCAAGAAATATTTTCAAACTGTCCACTAGGACAATTTGAGAATTGCAAGACTAAGGCTTACAAATTCTCAAACGGGTCTAAAGGTTATAGTGCTGTGATTATGGAAGTCCGAAGACAATTGAACTTATGCTTGTTATTCTTAACTTCTTATGAATTATACATGTAATCACTACTTTTTAAGATTATTGTGTCAAATATAAATGTTTGTGACGACTAAAATGTAAATCATTGAAACTACTAATTTGTTGCTGGAAATTAAAAATATTACAACAAGACTTTTATTTAGCATTACATAATTTAATGCATCATTCAGTTTGCAGCAGAATATAAATAATCAAGACATAACAAATGTAAATAAGTACAAATGCACAAATATTATTGCATAAATATTCTGTTTAAATTAATTATTGCATAAACATTATGCAAATTAAATAATAATACAACAAGACTTTCTATCTAGCATTACAAATTTTATTGCATAATCAAGACATAACAATCAGCCTATCCAAACAGCTCCGTGGCCCCCCTAACTAAAATTTTTTTTTTTGGACTGCGACCTTGGCCACCGTGGCGTGGCCGGAGAAGACAAAAGGGGGGGCCATGTTACCAAATTTTTTTTTTTTTTTGGACTGCGACCTGGCCACCGTGGCCGGACAAAAAAAAAAGGGGGGGGGGGTTCCCCCCCTGTTAAGAATTTTTTTTTTTTGTGACAGTGGCCTAGCCCCGTGGCCAGGCCACTGCCGGCCATGGCAGCGGCCGTGGCCAGAGAAGACGGCCACGGCAGCGGCCGTGGCCGCCTTGTCCGGCCGCGGCCACGGCCGTGGCCGGACAAGAAAAAAAGGGGGGGGGGTTCCCCCCCTGTTAAGAAATTTTTTTTTTTGTGACAGTGGCCTGGCCACCGTGGCCAGGCCACTGCCGGCCACGGCAGCGGCCGTGGCCGGAGAAAGCGGCCGTGGCGCCTTGTCCGGCCGTGGCCGGACAGAAAAAAAGGGGGGGGGGGGGGGTTTCCCCCCCCCTATTAGAATTTTTTTTTTGTGACAGTGGCCTGGCCACCGTGGCCAGGCCACTGCCGGCCATGGCAGCGGCCATGTGGCCGGAGGGAAATTATTAAAAAAAAATTTTTTTTAGAGAGTGTGGGGGCTTACCTTGGTCGAGAGAAGACGCCCGAGTTGGAGGAGAACGCCGGGGAGCCGGAGCACTAAAGGGGAGGCGCCGGAGCAGCGAGGTGCGAGCCGAAAATTTTTAGAGCACGGCGGCGGCTAGGTCAAGACGGGGAAAAAGAAGAAGAGAAGGCCGGCTTATATAAGTAATTAGCGATGCAATAATTTGCGTCGCTATATGGTCGCAATATTTTTTTTTTAAAATTTATTATGAAAAAATAGCGACGCAAATAATTGCGTCGCTAACTTGGCGCCAATGTCCGGCGAAAAATTTATTTTTATTTTCTAGGAATTGCGTCACTAAGGCGTCGCAATATTTTTAAATATTTTTAATTGATTAAAATAATAACTTATTACAATAATTGCGATGCAAGTAGTGCGTCGCAATAATTTTTAAATATTTATAAATGATAATATTATAATTTATGATAATAATTGCACGCAAAATTGCATCGCAATAATTTTTTTAATATTTTTAATTAGATATATATATTTTAAAAACATTGCGACGCAAATATGCGTCGCAATATTATATTTCTTTTATTTTTTAATACTGATAAAAATCATATTTACTTAAAATAATTGCGACGCATACATTGCGTCGCAATATTTGTTTTTTTTTTTCTAAAATGCATCGCTACGACATCGCAATAATTTTTTAATATTTATAAATGATAATATTTATAATTAATGTTAATAATTGCGACAAAAATTTGCGTCGCAATATTTTTTTAAACTTTTTAATTACATATATTTATTTAAAAAACATTGCGACGCAACTTATGCGTCGCAATATTATATTCTTTTATTTATTAATACTAAAAAATTAATATTTACTAAAAATTATTGCGACGCATACATTGCGTCGCAATATTTGTTTATTTTGTTTCCTAAAATGCGTCGCTACGGCATCGCAAATTTTTTAAATATTTATTAATAATAATATTTATAATTTATGATAATAATTGCGATACCTTATTGCATCGCAATAATTTTTTAATATTTTAATTATATATATTATTTAAAAACCATTGCACGCAAATTATGCGTCGTAATATTATATTTTTTTATTTATTAATACTGATAAAAATTATATTTACTAAAATAATTGCGACATACATTACGTCGCAATATTTGTTTAATTTTTCTTCTAAAATGAGTCGCTACGGAGTTGCAATAATTTTTTAATATTTTTTTAAACTTTTTCATAACTTCTTTTTTTGAGTAATTATAAGTGATCCGACGGTTGCGATTGATCCAAGCCATGATCGATCCCAGTCGGCGACGATCCGACGGTTGTGATCGATCCAAGCCGTGATCCCGATCGGCCACGACCTATCTCGAACCATCACAATCCGTTCGAGATCGGCGACGGTCCGACGGTTGCCATCGATCGAAGCCCTGATCGATCCCGGTCGGCGATCAACAATCTCGGACCGTCGCGATCGATCCGATAGGCGACAATCCGATGGTTGCAATCGATCCAAGCCCTGATCCCGATCGGCCATGACCGATCCCAGACCGATGCGATCGGTCCGAGATCGCTGACGATCCGACGGTTGCGATTGATCCAAGCCGTGATCTCGATTGGCCACGACCTATCTCGGACCGTTGCAATCCGTCCGAGATCGGCGACGATCCGACGGTTGCGATCGATCCAAGCCGTGATCCCGATCGGCCACGACCTATCTCGGACCGTTGCAATCCGTCCGAGATCGGCGACGATCCGACGGTTGCGATCAATCCAAGCCGTGATCCCGATCGGCCACGACCTATCTCGGACCGTTGCAATCCGTCCGAGATCGGCGACGATCCGACGGTTGCGACCGATCGAAGCCATGATCCCGATCGGCCACGATCGATCCCGGACCGTTGCGATCGGTCCGAGATCACTGACGAACCGACGGTTGCGATCGAACCAAGCCCTGATCCCGATCGCCACGACTGATCTCGGACCGTGGCGATCGGTCCGATCGGCACTGTTCCACGGTTGCGATCGATCCAAGCCCTGATCCCGATCGTCCATGACCTATCTCGGACCACGGCGATCAATCCGATCGGCGACGATCCGACGATTGTGATCGATCCAAGCCCTGATCCCGATCGGCCACGACCGATCCCAGACCGTTGCGATCGGTCCGAGATGCTGACGAACCGACGGTTGCGATCAAACCAAGCCCTGATCCCGATCAGCCACGACTGATCTCGACCATGGCGATCGGTCCGATCGGCACAGTTCCGATGGTTGCGATCGATCCAAGCCCTGATCCCGATCGTCCATGACCGATCTCGGACCGTGGCGATCGCACCGATCGGCATCGATCCGACGGTTGCCATCGATCGAAGCCCTAATCGATCCAGGTCGGCGATCAACGATCTCGGACCGTCGCGATCGATCCGATAGGTGACAATCCGACGGTTGCGATCGATCCAAGCCGTGATCCCGATCGGCCATGACCGATCTTGGACCGTGGCGATCGGTCCGATCGGCGACGATCCGACGGTTGCGATCGTTCCAAGCCGTGATCCCATCGGCCACGACCTATCTCGGACCGTTGCAATCCGTCCGAGATCGGCGACGATCCGACGGTTGCGATCGATCAAAGCCATGATCCCGATCGGCCATGACCTATCTCGGACCGTTGCAATCCGTCTGAGATCGGCGATGATTCGACGGTTGCGATCGATCGAAGCCATGATCCCGATCGGCCACGACCGATCCCAGACCGTTGAGATCGGTCCGAGATCGCTGATGAACCGACGGTTGTGATCGAACCAAGCCCTGATCCCGATCGGCCATGACTGATCTTGGACTATGGCGATTGGTCCGACCGGCACGGTTCCGACGGTTGCGATCGATCCAAGCCCTGATTCTGATCGTCCATGACCTATCTCGGACCACGGCGACGATCCGATGATTGCGATCGATCCAAGCCCTGATCCCGATCGGCCACGACCGATCCCGGACCGTTGCGATCAGTCCGAGATCGCTGACGAACCGATGGTTGCGATCGAACCAAGCCCTGATCCTGATCGGCCACGACTGATCTCGGACCATGGCGATCGGTCCGATCGGCACGGTTCCGACGGTTGCGATCAATCCAAGCCCTGATCCCGATCGTCCATGACCGATCTCGGACCGTGGTGATCACACCGATCGGCGTCGATCCTACGGTTGCCATCGATCGAAGCCCTGATCGATCCCGGTCGGCGATCAATGATCTCGAACCGTCGCGATCGATCCGATAGGCGACAATCCGATGGTTGCGATCGATCCAAGCCATGATCCCGATCGGCCACGACCGATCTCGGACCGTGGCGATCGGTCCGATCGGCGACGATCCGACGGTTTCGATCGATTCAAGCCCTCATCCCGATCGGCCATGACCGATTCCAGACCGATGCGATCGGTTCGAGATCACGATCCGACGGCTGCGATCGATCCAAGCCCTGATCCCGATCGGCCACGACCGATCTCGAACCGTGGCGATCGGTTCGATCGGCGACGATTTGAGGGTTGCGATCGATCCAAGCCCTTATTCTGATCGGTCACAATCGATTTTGGACCGATCGCTATTTAACATAATTAATTTTTTTAAATAAATTACGATGCAAAGGGTTGCATCGTAATTTTTTAATATGATAATTATATTATATAAAATTAATTTTAATTATAATAATTACGATGCAACAAGTGCGTCGCTATATTAAAACATAATATTCCTAATTAATTTTTTGGTTTATTGCATCGTTAATGCGTCGCTATTTAACATAATTAATTTTTTAAAAACATTGCAACGCACTGTGTTATGGCACAATTATTTTTTCACATATTTATACTATATAAAATTTAATTTTATTTAAAATAATTGTGATGCATTTATTGCGTCACTAAATTAAAAAATAATTTTTTTAATTTTTGGTTTATTGCATCGCTAATGCGTCGCTATTTAATATATTTAATTTTTTTAAAACATTGCGACGCATTGATTTGCATCGCAATATTTTTTTATAAATTTATATTTTATAAAATTTAATTTTATTTAAATTATTTGCGACGTAATTGTTGCGTCACTAAATTAAAAATAATTTTTCTAATTTTTTGGTTTATTGCGTCGCTAATGCGTCGCTATTTAACATATTTAATTCTTTTAAAAATATTGCGACGCACTGTGTTGCGTCGCAATATTTTTTTTTGATATTTATATTTTATAAAAAATTAATTTAAATATATTGCGACGCATTATTTGCGTCGCTAAATAAAAAATTAATTTTTTTTATTTTCTGATTAATTGAGTCGCTAATGCGTCGCTAAGACCGTTGCAATTTTTTGTTGTCACAGAGGCATCGCAAAGTGGTCGCAATTTAGCGACGCATAATTGAGTCGCTAATT
>UESW01001597.1:280314-319040 GCA_900491605.1 Calamus simplicifolius | reverse complement strand
ATAATGCATGGGACATAGATAATGGATGACAAATGATAGAAATTAAAATATTTTTTTCTAACGATTATATAATGAAATCATATATTATTAAAAAAGTCAAACCTAAAAATCAGAACTCTTTTTTTCCCTTTTTTTGAGAACTTGAGGGCACTTAAACTTATAATTAATGCTATTTTATTTACATAATCATAATATAAATGTTATTATATTATGATTATATTATGATCTATTTTATTTATTAATTTTTAGATATTTTTATTTACAAAATAATGTTAAGTATACATCAAAAGATTTTGAAAATAATAAAATTTTAAAGGACCCTACCGCCCATCTTTTTCATCAAATAAATAACTCCTGTGAAAATATTAAGAGTGAAAGTGACCAAGGTTGCAGATAACTCTGATGTCTCTTTGCCAGAACAATAGCACAAGTCTCTCCAAACGTTCCAATCCTAGCATAGCTATGAGCTATCTAAGTTCCAAATATAATCCTTGGGCCCCAATGCAAACCTAATCAGTGGAAAATTCAATTTATGCCATTGGACCCCAGCTTGACGGCATACCAGGATAGTGGTCTGTTTCTTAATAAAAGCTTGCAAAAAAAATATCATTAGATAATTAAAAGAATCTACCGTGAGGCAAGAAGGGAATCGATTATCATGTGTATTCAATTGGTGATTCATATAACCAATATTGCTGCATATGTGTGATATTGTATTCTTGTGATTATCATGATGCATACGTCACAATCAAGCAAAACCTCAATAATAGATGTCTTCAACTTTCTATTTAAAAATTACCCTCAATATAAATTCACAGAAGTTTTATTCTAAATCCTATACTCTAAAACTTTCGACTAAGCAATATATATTAGCCTTTGATCTTTTCAGGAACAATGAAAAACACAAATAAATAGTTTAATAACATAATAAATATCTTCCATATTACAAGCTTTGTTTCAAATACTTTACTCTCTCATTGTAATGCTACCACAAAAATATGGTAATATAATGCTTTTATTAAATGTGCATCATAAATCTTTGGATACACATATCGTCACCTTTGAACTATGTTTGGCTGCAAAATAAGTTAATTCAAAATAAGCCAGTCCCATCATATTTCAAGCTACAGAGATAATCCATGCCATAAGCCAACCAAGACTAGCTGAGCTCATTTGAGAGGAAAGCATGCACTTAAAATGCCGTTGGGCATGTCCGAACCTTATCGGGGCAGCAGAAGTTTGGAAATATACATTTGACCATCAACTTCATATCTTCATTCACAGAGCTGTAATTTATTCCTGATTTTTGATTTTCTCAACTGCACCTTGGAGAGACTAAGGTAGTGTTTGATATGGGGGATAAGAAGGGATATCCCCTGGATATCCATCCTTATTCCCAAATGCTATAGCTAGAAGGGATAGATCTGAAAAAAATTAATCAGAGAGGATAACCCATGATTAACCATGGTTAATCATGAGTTATCCCCTGAACTTATTCCCTAAGGAACCCAGGAATAACTAAAGTTATCCCTTGATGGCAGACTTGTAATTTTAAAAAAATGCTTATTCCCTCAGCTATCCCCTGGATAAATGCTATCCCGTACATTTATCCAGGGATAGCTTTTGGGCTATCAAACACTACCTAAGAATTCCTGTTGAAATAATCATATGGTTGATTGGTTGTTGCCTTCTCAATGCAAGTGAAAGCCACAAACAGTTTATTTGGGATCTACTATACTTTGTATTCCACTTCCAAACTGCTTTATTGATATAGGGAACAACTAGGTAGCTTATCTTCATTTTTTTGTTGGGCCTAAAGCGCCGCTCCATATCATTATGAAAAAATGATTCCCAAGTTCTCCTATGGAGTGCTCCTGGTTGAATCCAAGATAACCATCTGATACTAAAATTAGCTTCATTTCCTAAGACCACAAATCTTGAGTCAGAATACAATGAAGATGATTGCAATTGGACAGCCATCAATGGCACAATATTCATCGAATCAATGAATCATATATAAAAGCAAATAGGTTAAAAGTTGTATCCACACTCGGAGCTCAATGATGCAGGCACTCTTTTTTTTTTTTTTTTTTTTTTGAGAAAAACGGGCGATCACACCAGTCTAGCGTGAGTCAGCCCAGATATATCAGAAAATAAAAGCTGTTTAAGTACAATGGGGCAGGAGTCCCCCTGTTTCCATATCCAAAAACCAGAAAAAAGGGCCGCAACACCCGCAATCCAATCAGCTACCATGTTGGCCTCGCGATAGACATGCCGAATCTGATAGAAGGTGACCCCCCTCAAAAGAGACGAGATATCCAGAAGAAGAGGATTAGTCGGAGGGAGATCACTACCTTCCTGTCGAAGTCAATGAATGACCGTAAGAGAGTCCCCCTCAATAAAGAGACTCTGAGCATGAAGGGACCGAACCGCAAAAGAAATCCCGGCCCACGCCGCATACAGCTCGGCCATAGGAACAGAGGAATCAAGGAGACCAAAACCTCCTGCCGCCAACATACCACCATCAGCACCTCTAATAATAAAAGCAGAACCAGCGAGTCTTCCCCGAACACTCCCATCAAAGTTGATTTTGATATACCCTGGAGGGGGGGCTCCTAAGAAATAAAAACCGTCTGCCGGTTCGCTACCGAAGTAGCAGGCACTCTTTAAGTATTCATGAGCTGACTATATTTTAAAATTTAAGGCAGCAGATTTTCTTTAAGAAAAAAAAGAAACCTCAGGACCTTGGGATAGCTTTAAGAACTCTCAGCTCAAACTCAACGTTGCACACCTCTCACCAAAATACAAACCAACCAAACCATTCACCATAATCCTTGCAAGAATAATTTACCCTAGTGGGCCAAACAATAACAAGTTAAATACGCCAGAAGTAACTGTTGAAACATTAGGTAGTCATTTAATTTGCTCTACAGTACACATGTTGCTTTAGATATGAGTGGTTATTTCATATGCTAAACAATTCATAGGATGGTTTTGCAGTTGAATTGAAAACTTCCATGTTTGATCTCTAGTAAGTATTATTATTAATTTAATAATCAAATGTTTTGACTAACATGACATATTAATTATTTAGATTATATTTTTTTTTTTTGTTAATTGTGTAGTAGAAGCCTGGACATGAACATGATGATGCTTTTTATATAGTTTGAGTTAAAAGAAGATTAATTGGTTTCTAACTGCTTTAGAAAATCTCTATACCTTCTCAACTACAGGTATAAAATGCTAGCAATGAACCATATAAGCAAAATTTTTGTACTCATACCAAGGATCAGAATATTGCATGCCAGTGGCTGCCAACCTGGCTTTGGCATGATTCTTGGCTGATAATGCCTTCCTCCTGCAATAAGTTATTTAATGGCCATCACAAAAATTTTGCATCTAGAAAGACTGTTTAGAAGCATTTGGTAACCCAAATGGAACCACCTTTGTAATCTTAAATCATTGGTAATCTTTATACTAGGATGATCCAATCCTTAATGATCTAAAATCATCATGTTTAGTATCGTATGTCCTAGCAATTAAAGATCCTTAGTCATCCACGATTGATTTGCTTAATATGCCATAGAAATCTAAGATCATTGAAAAAGTGTAATATCAAAACTATTCTTGCTATATTTTGCCACTACTATGACACTATATTGTTATTAAATATTTTTTATTATTATAAAATTTAGATTAAACTATATATCATTTTATAGGATTATATTATAATAAATATAATATTATAATATCTTTTATAATATAATATTATTTCTATATTGTAATTATAGTGTTATATATGATGATATTATATTATAACTCTACTTTATAATTATATTAAAATATAATATTGTATTATAAGTTAAATTATTATTATAATTTATATGACATAATAATATTTATTATAATATATAATCTTACTAATTTATATTATATTATATCATATATAATAATATTGATTTTTTTTTTTAAGAATGAGGGGCGTTTTGATCCTTAAATCTCATTATAAAATTATAGCCTTAAGTTGATCCTGGATACCCATCCTTAAGACAGGTATAAGTTACCTTGTGTGAGATGGTGATTCTAGAGGTGTAAGATCACCAGATGCATACAAAAACTAAGATCCCATCAATGTTACTTATAATCTTAGATCACTGGTTTTGAGTAGATTACCTGAAGACACCCTTTATGCAATATAGGGCCATACACTAAAATAATATTCGATGAGAAACAAATGCAACTATATTTTAAAAAAATTGATTACTAAAATTTTCTTTTATTCTAACCAGCTGCTGCTTCTAGTCAGTCTCAGGTTGGGTGTTCAGATGAGTCATTACAGATAGCCAAGAGAAGATTAGGGCATCTCAAGCTTTATCTCCTTTATTCACAAGTTTTAATGGGTAGGATAACTGGACTGTTGTCATTAGTTCAGATGACTTTGGGATCTTGACTTTTTAAGAGTCCTAAAAGGACAGGTAGGTCAGTGAAGGATTATGTATGGCATGCTAAGAGCCTTCATGACAGCTTTGTGATGAAAGAATAGATCGCTGGAGCCAGGTTCTGCCTCTCTCCTCTTGATTCAGTCTCCTCTTTCTCTTTATTTTCCTTTCTTCTCTATCCTTTTTTAATGATTTATTGCAAGTTACTTTCATTATTACGAACTGTTTGATTTAACTTCAACCTAAATTTTTGGCATTATTAATTCATCTCTTGATTATAGAGATTGGTTCTTTCCTTATTGCCTTCCATGTTTCAACTGCTTGCTGATTTAATATCGAAAGCATTAGGTCTAGAGGTACAAAAAATATAACTTAAAACCAAGCAAAACATAGAAAAAGGATTCACATACTGACTCCAACTAGTTTGAGAAGGCTTTATTATTTCTGTTTTATTGATCTGAATATAAATCTAATGAACTAATTCAAGACCAGAATATTTGATTACTTCAGATCTTATACAAGACCTATTGACATTTTCTTGAGTCCGTTAACTTGACTAACTAGGCTCCAAATATTTTCATCTCATATAATCATTTCTATGATAATAATCAGCCCTTAAAACTTGCCGTATTATTTCTTGTCAACTAACAACCTTCATCTTAAACCATAAACCCTTTGGATTGCTACCCATAAATATTCTCCAATGCTCAGGCAGACTTTTTAAGAATTCCTGTCTCCTTGTGCTCCCCAGGTCATCACACCTCTGGATCAACAGGTATGTCTAATCTGACTTTATCTGAGTCCTTCCTTAATTTGCTACATTAATGCAAACAGGGATTTCCTGATGGCCATGCATGACTATCATTTCCATGCATGACTATAATAGAAACACCCTCATCCTGACCAGGTTATTTAACTATAGTTAAATATGCCATTTGACAAAACTGAATTCATCCAGAAAGAGCAATGAAATGCTTGGAAAAGAAGTTATTTATTTTTCCCCGAAGGTAATAAGGATGCACTATCAATATATCCAACAAACCCAATTTGAGGGGAACAAATAAGACAATCACTTGGCTCCAGAGCTACCAAGGAATGGGTTCCTTTTTTGAGATACTCGCAATTACCTCTTGCTTTGTAGGATGTGGCTTCTTTATTCTCACCGTGAGAATATTATCAGACTAGCTTTGTCACTCAACCAAACAAATAGATAAAAAGAGAATGAAAGAGGGGAAAAAATTACAAAACACACCAACATTCAAAACGCATGGAAAAAAAAAATTTCACTCACCATTAGCTTAAATACTTTTCTTCAGAAAATAGTTATATAGTGATGAAAGGAAAAAAATTAAAAATAAGCAGCAATTAAAGTATCGAAGATAAGATACAAGGTGTTAGCATTTTCCAAGATGCTTATATAACCTCAAAATCAGGAATAGGAAAATAACTAAATCATAATATCCAAACTTGCATACGTACTCTCATCTGGAGATTGATTGCTGCTGTTGGTAGATCCATGTGAGTGAACGATCTGTCAGAGAAACTAACTACTTTCCAAGCATATAGCTTTGAAGTGGTGACATTTCCCAAAACTAACCACCAAGCTTCATCTTTTACCTGAGAATTAAGTGAATCCATTGTTACCCAAAAGCCAGTAGAAACGCGCTAAATGGAATCAATATTAAAGAAACAAAAAAAATGGTGGACTGAACTTTCTTATATTCCTTAAAAGCATACAATTAGAACCACACTAGTTTAAAAGATTTGCAACATACTTTCCCCAGCAGCTTGTTCTAAAACAAAGTACAATAAATATTCTGGCAGACTTGTTAACAAAGCCTTGATATGAGTCTTTCAAATGGCACAGTATTTTCAAATTGGTTCGAGTGATCCCTGCTCAAAAGCATAGTAGCATTTTATAAATAGCTAGATAACTAAGCCCTCTTGTGCCTCTATTTAGCCTAACATTGTACCTGAGTTCTTCATTTGGGAACAGACAAAACCCTTTTCTTAGACTAAAATAGCTTTCACTAATAAATAAATAGCTCTTCCACAAACTTCACCAGTCACTGCTTTTCATGATTTTTAAAGTTCATTAGATGGTTTAAACCCCACAGAAATGACCTTTGATCCTATTGTTAAATGAAATCAAACAATTTTCACCTTTTGGAATATAGGGGCAAATGCTCGTGATGTTAGGTTCTTGGAATTAGTTTTTTTCAATCTAATGTAAAGCACTGAAGACTTTGTGCCATCTGCCACTTGAAGCTTCAATTTCACTTGAACAAGAGGAAAATGCTGGAGATCTTGTGCCATCACCAACAAGGTCCAATCAATCACCAGCTATCTTTACAGAAAAAAAGTTCAGATTTTATGAGAATTCAGTAAATATAAAGGAAAAAGGCCTTTATATACGAGATACATTTGAATGCAGTGTTGAAGAACAGCATGGCAGCACCTCATCACCTGCATTGTTTGATAGGAGCAACCGAAAAAGAGTCATTGAAACTTCATCTCCAGAAAGCTGGGAACCACCTCTCTGTGCTATCAGATTGCACGCATCTTTCAGCCATCTCAAATTCGCCATTCCTGGATTGGGACTTGAATGATGTTGCCTAGATGCTATACAGTCAGACTGCTCCACGAGAAATGGATCTGATGCGGGGTAAAAAGTCCCCACATAAAACGGCTGATGTAGGAAGATGAGCTGACATGGGCAGATGAGCCATGCCCACATTGGGACTATGGCCGACCCTCAAAAGCTGAAAGATGCCTCACTGACTTTTGCCTCGGCATCTCCACCCGAGCCCTGTCAGACCGAACTTTTTCAACCGAATCTTGGCTGACCGACTTTCAACTTCACTGAGTCTCGCTCCCGAGCCAGAGTGACCGAATCTAAACAGTCGGGAGCCACCCGACCGACCCTCCTCTTTGACCAACCTTTGGCCTGCGCCGAATATCTCGGCCATCAGATCATTAGAACCATGAGGATCTCAAAACTCCTTTCCGAAGTGGTCCTCCATAAACGGAAACGGGAGCTGGATATGGCTCTCTCTTCATGATTTGCAAGATGACGAATCCCCCTCATAAGGTATACGACAATTTGGCCTTATCATCTCCCAACTTTCACAACAGCTCTTCGAAAATCAAATAACTTACCAGATTCTCTCCCTTTAAATACCAGGCCCCGAGAGCCCTAAGGAGAGAAACAAAGCAATTTTGTGAGAATTCCTCCTCTTCTTTTTAGAACCTTCTCCTCATTATCTGAAGCTGAAGGTTATCCACTGACTTGGGCATCGAAGGGTCCTTCGCAGGGATTGCCCACCTCCTTTCCTACGATAGAGCATTGTTTTGCAGGTCCCCACGGATGAAAGAACGCCACCCGAATCCTGACGTGCGCTGCCACCTCATCCCCAAGTCAGAGAACGAAAATCTGCAGCAACAGATTGACGCTAGAGGAAGGGCCTCAAGTCCCCATAACCTGAAATCACATAAAAAAGGTTCAAAAGAAAGGAATACCATTTAAAATGGTAAAGCGCAAAAGAGCGATTGTGGACACCCCTGATCAGGCCACCTCTCAAAGGCCTGATCCCTTACAGAATATAGTATCCTCAGAACCGCCTTAACCTGATGCTCTGCCACCACCTATGGCTTCCATCATGCAAACAAATTTAGTACATTGGTTCAGCAAGTCCAGGCATTAGCGCAGCTGGTGCAGGGACTCCAAGGAATACCTCTCCTGACTGCACCCAATCAGCAACATCTCAGTGGAGCAATTGCACCGATTCAACTGACAGCTACTTCACCTAATCAGTTTGAGGCTACGAGTCTTTCACAGCAACCCGGCCATGAAGTGGAGGAAATAGAGCCCATTCCACCAAAAGCCGAAGACAAGGGCTTCCCCCGGCCCCGTCAGGCCCGATCCTTGTCTTCAATTTCTTCTTATCGGGATTCGACACCAAAACATCGATCTTCCCTGCCCAGCCTCTTCATCCATCTGGGCCGAGGTATTTGAGCGGAAGATCCAGGAGATGCACCTGGAATTAGATACTATAAAGCACGCCTCCCTGCTGAAGTCTCGGGTGGAGCAAGTCCACCCTTCACCAGGAGGACTATGAGCGAAGCTGTCCCGCCACATATCAAGCTTCCTGCCATCGAGCCATATAACGAAACAATAGACTCAGATGACCAGCTGAGCAGCTTCCGATCAATCATGTTGTTCTATGGAGCCTCGGATGCGATCCTATATCAAGCCTTCCCCTTAACTCTTAGGGAATCCGCTAGAGTATTGTTCACCACATTAAAGCCAAACTCCTTTAACTCTTTTGACGAGTTTGGTCGGTCCTTCACCAGCCAATTCGTTAGTAGCCCCTGCTATCGACGAAGCTCGGATTCCCTTTCCGAGCTGAAACAATGGGAGGGAGAATCCCTGAAGAGTTTCTTGAGCCATTTTAATATGGCTATATTGAAGGTTGACCATCTCAACCATGAGGTGGCCATGTTCGCCTTAGTAGACGGAGTGCTGAAGGAGGGAGACTTCTATCTCGTATTGGAGGTAAACTACCCGCGAAGTCTCTCCAACATGATGGCCCTGGCGGACAAATACGCCAAGATGGAAGAGTCCAGAAGGTTGGCTCGAGCTAAGCACTCAAAGAAGAAAGAAAAGAATAGCTCGGTCAAAAACTGACCAACTCGCCTTATGAGCCCACAAAGACAAAGGGCTCCACCACCTAGGCAGCACTCCAAAAGCCCAGCACGAAGGTTCAACTGGTTTACACCGCTTACTGTGCTCCGGGCTCAAATCCTGATGGAGATAGAGCATCAGCTCCCTCGACCGAAGCCTCTCTGAGAAAATCCAACCCGAAGAGATATGACCAAAAACTGTCGGTATTATCGCGACCATGGGCATGATATCGAATGCTGACAACTCAGATAGAATATCGAGCAGTTGATCCGTTGAGGAAGGCTTGAACATTACAGAGGACCCCCGAAGGTAGATGCTAGAGCATAGCATCCATCCAAGCTTCGACAACAACCCCCGCCGAACCCACCGGCAGCAGGCACATGATTGTCGTGGTCGGCTCATGCAAGAGTCGGTCAGACGAGGAGCTTCCTCCATCTAAGAAATCAAGTGTGAGAAACTCACATTCTCAGAGAAGGATCTCTAGGGGATACAATATCCCCACGATGACACACTCGTTGTATCTTTAAATATACAAAACTATGATGTACATCAAGTCCTTATCGATAATGGAAGCTCTGTTAACGTTCTCTAATTTGATGCCTTTGCGAGAATACGCTTGAGAATAGAAAACCTCCAAACAGTGGACTCCACCTTGAACGATGTCATCATACCAGGAGTAACCACTCTAATGGTCTGAGCCAACGAATGGCCCTGCACGGCGACCATCCCCATGGACTTTCTTATGACCAAACTTCGGTCACCATATAATGCCATTCTCGGAAGACCCAAGCAAATGTCCTTCGAAGCGATAATCTCCATTCCGCACCTCTCCATAAAGTTTCCCACAGAATGAGGTATAGGAGTTGTCCAAGAAAAACAAGCCGCAACACAATAATGCTTTGTTGCCGACCTTCAGTCTCGAAGACCAGAAGTCAATAGGCTTGATGCTCGAGAAGATCTTACCGAGCAAAGAGAAGTCGTCGAAGATCTTGAAGAAGTTCCACTTGAAGAAGGTCGACCTGACCGAATCATCCGGATTGGATCACAATTAGAAGGGAAGCCTCAGTAGGACCTGATAGACTTCTTGCGTAAAAATGTCGATGTCTTGCCTGATCCGCCTCTGACATGCCATGGATTATCCGAATATTCTCGTCCACCGTCTCAACGTGGACGAAACATTCAGACCAATAAAGCAGAAAAGAGGAGTTTCGCCCCTGAACGCCAGAAAGTAATCAAAAAAGAGGTCGACAATCTCATTAAAGCCAACTTCATCTGGCAAGTAAATTATCCAAGCTGGCTAGCGAACGTAGTCATGGTAAAGAAAGCGAACGGTAAGTTGCGAATCTGTATTAACTTTACAGACCTCAGCAAGGCCTGCCCGAAGGACAACTTTTCCTTGCCGAGGATTGATCAGCTGGTGGATTCCACATCCGGCCATCATATGCTAACGTTCATGGATGCCTACTCAGGCTACAACTAGATACACATCCTCCGAAGATGAAGAAAGATCGCCTTTATTACTGATAGGGATACCTATTGTTACCGAGTCATACCGTTTGGACTAAAGAATGTAGGGGCAACCTATCAAAGGCTGGTCAATAAAGTGTTCAAGGACTAAATAGGTCAGAACATGAAAGTTTATGTTGATGACATGCAGGTGAAAAGCAAAGAAGTTGCCCAGCATATATCTGATCTAGCGAAAAGCTTCGCTACCCTTAAGAGATATCAAATGAAGCTGAACTTGACCAAGTGTGCTTTCGGAGTAAGCTTCGGAAAGTTCTTGGGGTTCATAATCTCCCAAAGAGGCATTGAGACGAACCCCCAGAAGATCCAAACTCTTCAAGAGATGGCGCCACCAAGGTCCGTCAAGAAAATTCAGCACCTTACAGGATGGATAGAAGCCCTCAACCGCTTCGTTGCTCGATCTGCCGAGAACTGCCTACCATTCTTTAAGGCACTTCATTCGACAAAGAACTTTCAATGGACCTTCGATTGTTAGAAGTCCTTTGAAGACCTCAAAAGATACCTCGGCTCGCCTCCATTGCTCAATAGCCCAAAGCTCAGAGAACCCTTGTACTTGTATTTGGTCATCTCGAAGAACATTGTCGGCTATGTATTGCTCCTGGAAGAGAACAAAGTTTAGAAACCAGTCTACTATATCAGCAAACTGCTTCGGGATGCTGAGACAAGATACAACAAGATCGAAAAGTTGGTATATGCATTGGTAACGTCCATACGGAAGTTGCGCCCATACTTTCAAGCACACACCATAGTGGTTCCGACCAACCAACCGATCAAGGCAATCCTCCATCATCCAGAAGTATCAGGAGGATGGCAAAATGGGTTGTAAAGTTGTGCAAGCATGATGTCCGTTACCAACCTTGCCTAGCTATCAAGGCGCAGGTTTTGGCAGACTTTCAACTTGAATGCACTATTCCGAGGGACAGGTCGGCACTGGAAGACCCTCAGCAAACAAAAGCTGAGGCCCGATGGCTACTACACGTAGATGGATCCTCCAGTACAGCTGGCTCCGCTGCAGGATTAGTCCTGACAAGCCCGAAAGGAACTATGTTCGAATACGCCATCTGCTTCACCTTCCCAATCTCCAACAATGAGGCCGAGTACAAAACTTTACTCGTCGGACTCCGAATCTTCAAAATCTGAGGGTCAAGAGACTAAATGTTTACATCGACTCTCAGCTAGTGGCCGGACATGTGTGAGGAGAATTCGAGGCCTGAGAACCGAACATGGTTCAATACCTGCAGAAGATACGCAGGCTGTTACTCAACTTTCCTAAGCTTGAAATCATTCAAGTTCTAAGGATAGAAAACGCCCGCGCAGACCTTCTCTCAAGATTGGCCACCATCGACTCTATGAATATGGAACAAAAGTTTCACCTTAAAATCCTAAAGAAGCCCAACATAGCGGACACTGACTCCGTGATGCAGTTCGAAAATAAGCCATTATGGATCGACCCTATCTAGGCATACCTCAGAAATGGGTCCCTCCCTGCAAATAGAAAAGAAGCTAGAAGGCTGAAGATGCAAGCCTTCCACTACGTCCTACATGACGGACAACTCTATAGACGCTCTTTTTCCATACGGCTACTCAAATGCCTCAGGTCATCAAAGGCCGATTACGCCTTGTGAGAGGTCCATGAAGGCATCTGCAGTAACCATCTAGAGGTCGGGCCCTTTACCACAAAGTACTGTGGTAAGGGTATTACTAATTTACCATAATGAAGGATTCGAATGAACTTATCCGAGCATGTGACTCATGCCAGCGTCTTTCAAACATTCAAAGGCTTCTGTCAACATCCTGGACGCCCATCGCGGCCGCCTGACCCTTTGCGAAATGGGCAACAGACATCCTCGGTCCATTTCCTTCTGCCACCAGGCAGAGAAAATTCCTGTTCGTAGCCATTGATTATTTCACCAAGTGGATTGAAGCTGAGGCAGTGGCTTAGATCACCAATGCCCAAGCCAAAGATTTCGTTTGACGTTTCATCATCTGCCGATTCGGCCTTCCACATACAATCATCATCGATAATGGTTGGTAGTTCGACAACCCGAAGTTCCGAAAGTTCTGTGAAGACCACGGCATCAGCCATTGGTTTACCTCGGTCAGGCACCCACAAGCAAACAGTGAGGCAGAAGTAGCCAATCGGATCCTGCTGTAAGGATTAAAGGCTCGACTGAGCAAAGCCCACGGTAGGTAGGCGGACGAGCTTCACCACGTTTTTTTGGGCCTACCAAATGACGCAACGAATTCCAACTAGCGAGACTCCATTCAGGATGGTCTTTAGCACTAAAACCGTCATCCCAGTCAAAATTGGCCTACCCTCGCCCAGAATCGAAGGCTACTCTGAGGAAGCGAACAATGAGCAACTATAGCCAACCTTGATCTCATCGAAGAAGTCATAAAAAATGTTCGGATCAGAATGGCTGTGTACCAACAACGCATGGCCTGTTACTATTCTTCCTGAGTGAAAGGGAAGTTCTTCCTTTCTGGCAATCTGGTGCTCCACAAAGCTTCGATCTCTAAGCTAACGGAGCAAGGGAAGCTAACCCTAAACTAGGAAGGTTCCTACCAAGTAGCAAAGGTCATCAGGCTCAGTATCTATCAGCCCTAAGACGTCAATGGCAAAGCCATCCCCAGGACATGGAACTCGGACAATCTTCGAGTATACTACCAGTAAGGTATTCCTCAAGCATTGACTACCTTGTTCTTTGTAATGGACCTCTCCATATATGAATATCTTCTCTTCGAGTAACCATCATTTTTAAGATATTGATGAGAATCAAGTTTCTCCCGATTGCTAATCCAACAGATCCTATCTCCAAATCCTCAACTAAGCTAAGGTTTTCTCGTTTATTTCTCCAAACCTCGGCAGGGCCGAGCACTTAAATTCTTCGAGCCTTGACAGGGCCGAGTACTCAAATTCTCCGAACCTCGACAAGGCCGAGCACTAAGTTCTCCGAACCTCAGCACAACCAAGTATTCTATTTCTCCGAACCTCAACAGGACCGAGCACTAAATTCTCCGAACCTCGGCAGGACCGAGCACTCAAATTCTCCGAACCTTGGTAGGACCGAACACTAAGTTCTCTGAACATTGGCACGGCCGAGTATTCTATTTCTCTGAACCTCGACAGGGCCAAGTACTTTATTTATCTGGAACTCAACATGGCTAAATATTCTATTTCTTCGAACCTTGGCAGGATCGAGTACTTAATTTATCTGGACCTCGGTACAGCCGAGTATTCTATTTCTCTGAACCTCGAAAGGACCGAGTACTTAAGTTATCTGGACCTCAGTACAACCAAGTATTTTATTTCTCCGAACCTCAGCATGACCGAGTACTTAAGTTGCTTGAACCTCAGTATGGCCAAGCATTCTGTTCCTCCGAACCTCGGCGGAGCCGAGCACCTAAATTCTACAAACCTCGGCAGGATCAAGTAAGAAGTTACTTCGCTCTACTTATGGACCCTAAAAGGGCTAAGTCCCTATGTTGTCTTAATTTATCTGGAACTCGGTACGGCCGAATATTCTATTTCTTCGAACCTCGACAGACCGAGTACTTAATTTATCTGGACCTCGATACGGCTAAGTATTCTGTTTCTTCGAATCTTTGTAGGGATGAGTACTTAAGTTATTTGAAACTCGGCACGGCCAAGTATTCTATTTCTTCGAACCTCAGCAGGGCTGAATACTTAAGTTACCTGGACCTCGGTACGGCCAAGCATTCTATTCCTCTAAACCTCGGCGGAGCCGAGTACCTAAATTCTACAAACCTCTGCAGGATCAAGTAAAAAGTTATTTTGCTCTAGTTATGGACCCTAAAAGGCTAAGTTCCTATTTGTCCCATCTTTGGACTTCGGCACGACCAAATCTATTTTGTTGTCTCCCCGAACTTTCAGTCGGGTCGAGACATCTATGGGTTTTCTCTCTGACCTTTTGATTGGAGCATCCCTACACTATTTCTGTGAAGCTTAAGTAGCTAAACTCAACTATTGCAAGACATTTGGGAAAAATGACTACTTAGTGGCCTATATAAAAAAGTGCAAACAAAAGAGCAACGACACAGACATAGAATTTCTTACAAGGGAATTACAAGTGCACCATGGCACCAAAAACAAAAATTCCTTACACTACAAAAAGAGCAACTAAACCTAAGGCTTAGCTAGTGCTGCGCCTTCTTCGGAGGGAGCTAGAGTAGCTGGGTTGGCTCTTCAGCGACATGTGAAACTCTGGCCAAGTCTACATCTGCGATCTTTTCAAAGTCATGTCCAAGGCGCCTCTTCAAACTCAGCTTTAGCGGACAAATAAACGCCACCAAGAGATCTATCGACAAAGGGACGGAATACCCCTCCTCTTCTAGGAATAAAAGGTCTAGATCAGGGTATTGTTGGGCAATCCTCTGCCGCGTCTCCTTCGCCGCTAACAAATAGGCCTTCTTGAAAAATGAGAGCTTCTCCTCAGTAAATTTAGCCGAGCTTTTGTACTTCACTGCTAAGGCAGCTTGATTATCAGCCTCGGCCACTTGGTGCCGAAGCTCAGAACACTGTAGGCGCACGAGGTTAACTCCTCGATCAGCATCTTCATCCTCTCCGCCGCCCTGGCCTTACTCTTTTTTGATCAAGAAACAAAGTCAGTGTCATCAGAAGCAAAACGAAACGGAGGAGTGAATGAAGTACATACCTTAACAGCCTCGGCCTGCTGAACAACTTTCTTCTCCGCCTCTACAGTCTGCTCCTGAAGTTTCTTCTTCTCCTTTTTGTATTGGTGGAGCTTCCTCAAGGCATGCTCTAGCTTCGTCCGATCCTTTCCTAGCTTATGTTGTATAGATGCAAGATCAGCTATAGCATTGGCAGCCTGTTGTTGGCTAAATTCAAACTTGCGACCTTCGTCGGTAAGTCTCTTATTCAATATACTATTTCTTCTGCGTCCTCCACCTGGAACTTTGACAATTCTGATCGGGCCTCCTCAACCAACTTGTTGGCCTCCTTGGTCGATTTATTAGCCTCCTTAAGCTCAGCCCGAGCCTTGGATAGTTCCTCAGAAAGCTGACTAACCAAAGCCTCTTTATTTCGAAGCTCGGTGACCTCGCTTAATGCCTGGTTCCGAGTCTCCACCAACGAACTTAAACGTCTGTATAACTCCTTCTGAAGGATTATTGCTTGCAAAAGAATGAGGCAAATAAGCTAAGAGACAATTGATTAAACCAGAAAAAAAAAAAGATGAAGAAGATGAGCATTCTTACCCGAAAGGCATAAATGTTCATGTCCCTTATGAGGTCGAGATCCGCGATTCCGGGCAAATCCTCCAAATCATCGGGGACCTCAAACCCCTTGGCCATGAAAGATATTGGATCTGGGTCGTCTTCATCACACTCCGCTCCCGAAGGACCTTCTCTAGAATGGAAGATGGAATGGAACAACCGAAGACACAACCTCAACGACCTTATCTCAAGGTCGAGGGTTGGTGGTCGAGGAACATTAGTCCGATCGACCCCCTTTGCCGAGAGCCCCTCTTGACTCTCAGCGCATCTCCCAACCTCTTCTCGTTCCTTGGGGAGAGCCTCTCTGTCGACGGAGGAATGGCATCACCACTCGCTGCAATGGCCGCCTTCATCCCCTCGGACTCGGCTATCCACTTTATTCGACGCTGGTCATTGGGAGTAATCTCGATTGGGGTATAGGCGATCAGATAAAAGAACTTATTTATCGAAACATCTTCTTCCCAGAACTCGTCTTCCGACTCCATCAGGCGGATGCTCTTCGGCTCTTGGGACTGCACCAACTGCAAGCTCCATTGCTCCTTCACCGGCTCCTTTTCCTTCTGGGCTGGTGCTTCATTCATGGCCTCCTTTGGCACCTTTTCTGTTGATGTCGGGACCAAGGCAGGGCTCGGTTCCGAGTCTTCCTCGCCACCCTCCCTCGGAGGGCTCGGGGCCTAAGTCTCGCCTTCCCCTGTAAGGAACTCGGCGGCTCGAGAGAGGTTGACGAGGAAGACTTGGAATCAGGGTTCGTCCTCTTCTTTTAAACATTCTCCTCATTATCTGAAGCTGAAGGTTATCCACTGACTTGGGCATCGGAGGTCCTTCGTAGAGATCGTCCACCTCCTTCCTTGTGATAGGACGCTTTTGCAGGTCCCACGGACGAAAGAACGCCACCTGGATCCCGATGTGCGCTGCCACCTCGTCTCCAACTCAAAGAACGAAAATCTGCAGCAACAAGAACAGTTGTACAACAATCGCTGCCTCGCTGGCCAAGGACATAGCATCTTACAATAGCACATCCACCACAAAGCAAGAAGGAGATTGAACAAGAATGTTGGCACCAAATTACTGTACTTATTTGCAGATCCACTCATCAGCGTTTCTGGAATAGTGTGGCCTTATGGTCAGTGCACTGCAAAGCAGAAAGCCTCCAAGCTGACAGAGCTACTTTCTGCATACTTGAGTCTCTGGAACACAGAGACCAACGAGCCCATGCAACTCTTCCCTGAACAACAAATAGAGAATGAGAATGTCCATAAATTACATTGGAAAACCAAAACTCATTATAGTCTTCGGGCCTATGATGGAATATAGTGACACAAAACTACAAAGTTCCATATCATAAGACTAAACACAATTGTGTACAGATGCTGAATAGAATTATTTTTAAAGCAATGTTGAATATCTGAAAATATTCTAATTTAATTACCAAAGAAACCAAGAGTTATATTAGATCATACGATTTACTCTCTTCTGTGCTTCAATAGGATTCCATATTTGACTACCTTATTGTTTTCACCTCTTTTGTTATTTATGATTTCATACCCAACTTTTCACCTTATTTTTTTTGTGCTTCAATTAGGCATATCAACCTTAATTTTCTTCTCATTTGCTGCTCTTGTTTGTTTACTCAATCTGTGCAAAAGACAATCCGTGGTTCCTTCTTCCCACATCGTTGGTACTACTATCCTATATAGAAACATGGAAAAAAAATCTACTCAAAATTTTACAAGCATGCAACTACTTCCAGCAACTATGTTTCATTATTGCTTTTGAATGCATATGAAGAAAAAAATAACCGAATGCATGATACAGAGAATCCTCTAACCACCCTAAACTAGAGTTAGGTGCCACCAATAAGCTGACCATGATCTTATGCCTCAATCTAGCTTCTATACATGATAATAGCAAATTGACCAGAAAACCGTTCTCCATTTTGGTATGCCAGCTGGCATATTCCCATTCATCATAACCTATAATAAATATGCACTAAATGTGTAAATTAGATGACTATATTTTTATCAGACCAGTCAACATTAAATTCAATATATGCCTAGGGGATTTCGAATATGTATTATTCCTCTGATCCTAATATTAACTAGTAATAATTTTATTATTTAAAAAAGTGTTTTGTGAATGATTGAACTTCATATGTTCAGAGGATATGATCATCAATATCCAATACAAGTGCCAGATAATGCAACAATAAAAGAAAATCAATGACATACAATATAAAATCCTGAAGGAGTAACATTGTTAAAGGCTTACAGTAATAACAACCCCAGAATTCATTCGTCCAGCTAAAGCTGTGATGATATCTATGACGAATATAAAAACAAAACTATGTGTATATGTACACATGTATCCATAAAAATATGTGTTTGCTTTCTCTTGTTTGTTAGTTTAGGTACAGACACATGAAACAACTTAACATGAAACTGTCAAGCAGAAACAACTAACAAGTACTCATGCTAGCAAACTTAAAGATGACAAGTGGCTAATCATAGAGCTATATCATGAATTAATTAGAGAGACAAACTTCTACAACAGTCCAGTTCAAAAGGCAAAGAATGATGATATAGCAAGGGAAATTTGTATCTAAATTTGTCGCAGATAAACTTTGCAGCAGATGTGATTTACTTTTTCTCAGTAATCCTCATAGTGATAACATAGGCCATGTCAGGTCCACTAAACAGATTATAAACAGTTTTTTCCACTTCCTGAATTTCTTCTGATGCCATCTCATCACTTATCAACAACACTACAGCAACAAGGAATAGTTTATATGGTTGACGCACATCACTTGAAGCTGTACCATGAAAAATATGTATTAATAAGGGAATTGCATGCATAATTAAAAAAAATTAAGACATGCTGGCGAAAGGATAGCCAGGAAATTATCTAACGGACATGTCCATGGTGACAGCATCAAAATTCCATAAGATTCATCCAAGCTACATAATACAGAGTACATTATAATAAGTGGTCTACTGGAAAGTGGCATCAGGCATCCATGAAATGAGTGAGTAGTTACCATTCTCCTTTCTTTTTGCATTAAGCGAATAACCAGCTAGTTTAAGAGCTCTGTTAAGCTTAACTTTGCAGCACAATTATGCCTCGATGTGGACCAAACAAGCAACCATCAAACAGGCTAACCAAGAGATCAACTAGGTCATTTTTTGCCTTAATGGTGGCTGTTCACATTGTAACCAAACTTCACAGGTAGTCTTGTGCCTCGAGTAAGATAAATAATTGGTGATAGCAATGCATCCATCATCATGCATTGTTACAAAATTCAATTTTAGGTTTTCTAAGGACTACAAGTACAAATACACACAAAATCTATTAATCAAGGTACTTAGAAATTTAAGATGATATAAGCAAAATATGGGGATTGATTTTGGGCTTTATTTTTATGTATAAGATATATGCAGCAAAAGGCTCTGCCTTACTAGCTTAATTACAAAATTCAACAAATTCTTCTATTTGATTATGGACTTGACCTCTTGAAATTAAAGAGTCAATTACTTATCATCCTCTTATCATTCACTTTAAATTTTGAAATCCAACATCCTACCCAAAGAGAATTGCCAGCTGAATTCAAAATTGGATTGCCTACTTTTGAACTATACACCCTTATTCACTCATGGAATCCAACCTTTGAAAGCTGAGTTTCTTGATGTGAAACGTATTTTTTGCAATGAATATTTTTTATCATTTCACATACTAATGTAGTAATGTAGGATGGAAGAATTCACACATCGCATGCAAAAGTGAGGACAATTGTTGCTAAGCCAAGAAGACTGATGATGTACAAAGTAGGACCATGTTGAAGCATGAACACCATAAAATTAGCAACAACCCTTTGCTCCTTATGAGATCCACCTCCTACTCAATTTCTCTCAATAGGGTTTGGCCAAATGGAAGTGGAACTTACCTACAAGTGCTAAAACCATCCATAACACCATTACACCATCTCATATCTATGAGCATCACCATCCCACAAAAGCAACCCACATTGTGCCACCGTGAATGTTAAAAACACTCAGACTTAGCAAGTATTTCCGCATTTAAAGTAGGAACTCTCTACTTTGTTCCATTGATTCTGCGTCCATATTTTTGGAATAGGAGAAATTAAATTCTGTGGATAAACAATCGAGTTCAAGACGGTAATCTCACCTTCATCCCATGGAGGAACCAACTTCCGCGCAAGTTTCGAATCATCAGGAGAAAGTGTTCACCTTCAGAATGAATTCCGAATGCTAAATATATATCTGTTGAAATAATTGATGAGACATAGTGAAAAAAAAAAAAAGAGGGGAACCAAAGCGACCTTCTTGATTTGAGATTCTGGAGGATCTCTTTGTGCTGGAGGTAAGCCTGATCGACGTCGTAATGATCTCTGAGACAATCCGTCAGGCGAGGCAACGAGACCAGCATCTTGCTCTCGGATTCTTTCTCGAATTTTTGTTGGAGGGTCTCCTCCCGAACCTAGAAACCTAGATTTTATTGGATTTTTAAAATAATGCCCAAAAAATTATTTTCGGGAGAAAAAAACTATTGTCATAGTAGAACAGGCTACGTGGCATCTCTTGGGAAAAAGAAAATTAAAATAATGTAAAAAAAACTAGTTTTAAGGCAATGTGAATCGGATTACATGGGATGGCATGCGGGAGCTTCTATTTGGACCGCGAGGAGCCCCCCACGGAGTCGTTCTATTGGCACCCCAACGATTACTCTCCACACCCACGCTTACATAAAATTAAAATACCTAAAATATCCTAAGATGTAATTACTTATTACCCTTACTTATTTCTATCTACACCCACATGATCAAAACCCCTGATAACATTTCAAACTTTTCTCCCAGGCACAGCCATCTCCCTTCCTCCTCCCTCTCTCAACGATTGTCTCTGAAATCAGGGTCTAGACAAGGTTTAAAGCTCTCATTTCAACAATGGAGAAGCAACTAGTAATCTGGGAAGGCGACGGTGACGATAAGGTTCGTTTTTAAAATCTGAATCGTCTTTTTTTTTTTTTCCCGGAACGCGTTCCGTTCGGCCTACCAGGGCCGAACGGAAGAGTTTTGTTCGGCCAGGGCTGGCCGAACATAAACAATATGTTCGGCTTAACCTGGCCGAACAGATGCATTCTGTTCGGCTAGGTTATGCCGAACATATTGTTTATGTTCGGCCAGCCCTGGCCGAACAAAACTCTTCCGTTCGGCAGTCCTGGCCGAACAAATCTATTCCGTTCGGCCATACTTAGCCGAACGAAACCATTATGTTCCAAATATAAATTTAACATATTTTTTATCCTTGTAGGATGATGCGTCAACCGAATCAAGCAAAATTGGCTCAGATTGTGTTATGGATTACACAAATGAATTTACAACTTACGAAGTAAGATAATTTTGATTGCAATTGTTGCTGACTTGTTTTAATTTTATACTATACTTGCTAAATTATACTATTTATTGTGTAGATATTCAAGAGTAGAGAAGAATTGTGTAGTTGGTGTCGGGAAGCTGGGAGGAGGAATGGATTAGTTATTGTAATTAAAACATCTGATTCGGGAAGCAATGTTAGGAAACCAAGAATCAAGTTAGGTTGCGAAAGGAGCGGTAAGCACAAATGCACAAGCGGAAAGGAAAAGGAAAAGGGATCAAAGAAGAGGGCTAGTGGTACAAAGAAGTGTGGATGCCCATTTTTATTAAGAGGAAGGAAATTGGACACTGCGGATGATTGGATTTTGGAGGTTATTTGTGGAGTGCACAATCATCCGTCTGCGAAGCATTTCGAGGGACACTCATATGCTGGAAGATTATCTAGGGAGGAGACTTCATTGTTAGTGGATATGTCGAAAACTTTGGTTCGGCCAAAGGATATATTGTCCACATTGAAGCAAAGAGATGCCCACAATGTTACGACAATGAAGACGATCTACAATGCACGCCAGAGGTGTAAGGTTTTAGAGAAAGCAGGGAGATCACAGATGCAACATCTTCTTGGTCAATTAGCCGATGCTAAATATATTGAGTGGCATAGGAGTTGCGGTAGTACTGACGTGGTGCGTGACTTGTTTTGGGCACACCCTGGATGTATAGATTTGTTACGTGCATTTCCTCGTGTATTGATTATGGATTGCACATACAAGACGAATAGATATCGTCTTCCTTTGTTAGAGATTGTGGGGGTGACATCAACTAATCTCACATTTTCTGTTGCTTTTGCATACATGGACTCTGAGCGGGAAAATAACTATACATGGGCATTAGATAGATTGCGCAGTGTCATGGATGCTGATGTTTTGCCTGAGGTGATAATCACAGATAGAGATTTGGCTCTATTGAATGCAATTAAGAGGGTATTTCCTACATCTTCACATATGTTATGTAGATGGCATATTAGTAGGAATGTTCTGGCTCAATGCAAAAGATTATTTGAAACAAAGGAGAAATGGGATATGTTTATAATGAGTTGGAATATACTGGTCCTGTCAGCCACAGAAGATGACTATAATGTTCGTTGGAGTGCACTTCAGAGAGATTTCAGTTCGTATCCAGATGCCTTGCGATATGTATCAGATACCTGGTTGAGCAAATACAGGGAAAGATTTGTCTCAGCATGGACGGACAATTATAGGCACTACGGGAATGTGACAACAAATAGGTATTACAATTCATATATTATATTTTTATCTTTGATATATAACTTTGATCTAATTTTCTTACTTTACTAGGGCTGAAAGTGCACATGCAAGGCTTAAAAGACAGCTTGGTTCAAGCCAAGGTACTTTCGAGTCTTCTTGGACAAAAATAAATAGTTTGATTGAGCTACAGCACAGCGACATTAAAGCCTCATTCGAGAAGAGTTTGACGGTCGTGCAACACAACTTTAAGCCTGCTGAATTCAAAGAACTGCGAGGATTCATATCTATATGTGCATTAAATCATATCCTTGCCCAATCGAATCGGGCCAATTCAGCTGAGATTCATGAATCAGCTTGTGGGTGTGCTATTCGACGCACACATGGCTTACCATGTGCTCATGAGATTTTGCGGTATAGGATGAAAGGTCAGCCTATTCCCCTCGACTGCATAGATCCTCATTGGACGAAACTTGATATGCAGCCTGCTAAAAATGTGCAAAGTGTGAAGTTGACCTGTAAACCAGAGTTGAATATAATTGCCGAGAAATTCGAGCAGTTAGATGGGGCATCTCAATTGCAAATGTTAAAGAAATTAAGAGAGATTGCAAGTCCTGATAGTACATCTCTTGAAGAACCTGCGAAAAGGAAGATCGGTATACGTGGGCGGGCTTCATTGGAGGTTGATACTTCTACTCGCCGTGACCCTTCCGCATTTGAGTTGGTTCTATCTGGACAGGATAGTTATTCACCTGGTTCGCAGCAAAATATTTTAGGGATCCCAAGGATGCAGATGCCGAAGGGGCAGCCAAAGAAGAAGGTACGAAGCTTTTCTTTAATATAGCTTATCGTTATATTTTATATAATTCATATCATTCATTACAATTTGTAGGTTATTCGTCAACGAATCCGGTCACATAAGCCAATGATCTATAAATCAACTTCCAGACGGGTTGAGGGCATTCATCCAGCACATCAAGGATGTCAAAGCTGATGGCAACTGTGGATTTCGAGCAATTGCTGACTTACTTGGCTTCGGAGAGGAAGATTGGCCACGTGTCAGGAGGGATTTATTACATGAGTTGAACTGTCATATAGAGCACTATCGCGCATTGTATGCTGTCGAGGGGAGGGTTGACGAGATCGCTCATGCATTATCATATTTTGAGGATTGTCCGCCATATGACCGGTGGATGACCATGCCAGATATGGGGCATCTTATAGCATCATGCTACAATGTTGTCGTGTACCACCTCTCCTTGCAACAATGTCTGACTTTCTTACCGCTCAGATCAGTGCCTCTTCCTCTTGTATCCCGTAAAGACATTGCAGTGGCCTTCGTTAATAGCAACCATTTTGTTGAGGTATTAAATATATTACTCTTTGTTGAGGTATTAAATTTAAGACATTGCTGTTATTCTTGACGATTTTTTAAACTTGATTACTCTGTGTAGGTTTTCTTGTTGCCGGGTCATCCAGTACCGCCAATAGCAACCAACTGGTTAAAATACCATTTACCTTGTGCTTCCGGATGGGCCAATTCTTATGAATCTAGGATTCAACAGTTCAGAGAAAATATATCGTCCGATGTAATACTTAGCGAGACTGTTGAGTTGTAGAGTGCATTGGTTGTTACAAAGTCAACATTTTGTTTATGTAACATTCAATGCAATTGAAATGAAATGAAAGTTTTGAATATCATTTTTTTTATCTTCTTATGTGTGTAAATTGTTTGTATACACTTCGATCAATGTCAAACATTCCATCCCGTGCCATCCCGTTCCATTCGTGCCATCCCGTGCCGGGCCGTGCCAATGAAACGCTTGCCGGGCCAATATTACGCCTGGGCCATCAATTGCTGCCCCGTGTCGATCTGCGCACCAGATGGCCCGGGACCCATATCCTCCTCGACATTCCACTCAACCACAAAGCCCCGTGCCGGCCCGTGCCGGTGGCGTGCCAAATTTTATTAAAGATTTTGAAATAACTCAATAAATCACTCATTTTAAAATTGGTTGAAAATATAATTTGAGTACCCTCTTGTCTGCGCACCCGACGGCCCGGGGACCATATCCTCGGACCCATTCCACACAACCAAATAGCCGCGTGCCGAATTATCCTCCGTTCGGTCTGACAGAGCCGAACAGAGGCAAACTGTTCGGCCCTGTGTGGCCGAACAAATTGCCTCTGTTCGGCCCAGTGTGGCCGAACAGAGGCATTTGTTCGGCCACACAGGACCGAACACAGGCCTTTACCCTGAAAAACCGTGTTCGGTCCTGTGTGGCCGAACAAATTGCCTCTGTTCGGCCACACTGGGCCGAACAGAGGCAATTTGTTCGGCCACACAGGGCCGAACAGTTTGCCTCTGTTCGGCTCTGTCAGACCGAACGGAGGATAATTCGGCACGCGGCTATTTGGTTGTGTGGAATGGGTCCGAGGATATGGTCCCCGGGCCGTCGGGTGCGCAGACAAGAGGGTACTCAAATTATATTTTCAACCAATTTTAAAATGAGTGATTTATTGAGTTATTTCAAAATCTTTAATAAAATTTGGCACGCCACCGGCACGGGCCGGCACGGGCCGGCACGGGCTTTGTGGTTGAGTGGAATGTCGAGGAGGATATGGGTCCCGGGCCATCTGGTGCGCAGATCGGCACGGGGCAGCAATTGATGGCCCAGGCGTAATATTGGCCCGGCAAGCGTTTCATTGGCACGGCACGCCTTTGATTGGCCTTTGATATTTTTCAATAACAAATGTCATTATATTTTAGATATAATCAATGTGATTTGCGCGATAATTGTGCGGTGTTAATACAAGCGGCCCGGCACGTACCGGCACGGGATGGCACGGATGAAACGGAATGGCAAGGGATGAAATGTTTGTAAATAAGACAAAAAATTTGGAATTGAAACTTTCATTTCATTTCATTTGCTTTGAATGTTACATATAACAAAATATTGACTTTGTAACAAGCAAAAGTAATACAAATCCCATCCCAATCAATCCCCAGCCCGTCGTCGTCGACGCCTATACTGCTGTGTGGGTGCCCGACTAGATCCAGGAACATCAGGTCGTGCATGACTGGGTCCAGGCACATCAGGTGTCGCATGACTAGGTCCAGGCACATCAGGCTCAACAGTCGAGATGTGCTGACCCTGCAGAACATCAGCCATATGCGACATAACATCGTACATGTAGTCGGTCCCAAATGATGCAAGCTCCACCCGACCCATATTTAGAGTGTTGGTACAAATGCTGATGGCATCCTCACAGCGCCGCCGGTAAACGTCAAGATCAACATCAACATCTTCAGTTCGTGCACGATCATATATGCTGGATCGGCTCTCTGGGGGGTGGACAACCAAGTGCGTGATACGAGAATACCAATCCATATATCCTGGAACACAGTCCGATGGTCGGACAACCGGATGGCTCCTACGACGTTGGCTCAGTACGTGATCCTCCCACTCCTCCCATAACTGATCCAAGAAGACATATGCAATACGGTACGATCCTGCTGTCGGTCCTCTACTGGCTCGCGCAGGGGCTAGTGGCGCGCGAGGGATCGTCTGTATCCGACCAAACTGTCGTAGAACCCTTTCAGGATGATAGGGTTCTACGACATCCATACACTTTAGGCATCCACTGAAGAATGCAATGTCTAGGAACGGACGATCAGCTCGCTGATGACGATGGGGATCCCAAATGACCTGCAACATATAAACAATACCCAGCTAGGTCATATATAGCAAATTAAAAAAACTTAAATATACAAGCGACACATCATGGTACATACCTGATCGGCCCTCAAAACATCCAATGACTCACGAAGAACAACTAAATGGTCCATCGAGGTACGTGATGGAGTGCCAGGATGCCAACGCTGCACGCGGGGCCTCGCATCAGTATAATCAAGGGATGGATGAGGAGTGAGATCTGGAAAATGCTCATAAATCCAAGCCTGGAGCAGCGTCATGTATCCACTGATCTGTCTAACTGATGCCCTAGACGCAATCCCCAGCTGACGGTACAAGAAAGTCAAAGCAGCGGCACCCCAGGAATATGATCTCACTCTATCCAAATCCCTAAATAGAGCAAGATAAGCTATAGGCACCCTCGTTCCACTTTTATCAACAAAGAGTGTGCACCCTATCAAAAATAGCAAATACCCCCGCGCTGCACACTCTATCCTGTGATGACTATCTCTATCAGATACAGTGTGAAAATGACTCTTCAGCCACTCTAACCTAACAGACTGACCACGTACAGATAGAACCTCCTGACGCGCATCTGTATCTGACACACCCAATAGCTCAACAAGGATGTCCTCAGCTTCCCGATCGCTCATCCTCTCACATGACACTGAGGAACCCGTGACAGTAATCCCTAAGATGGCGGCTACATCGTCCAATGTAATAGTCATCTCGCCACAGGGTAGATGGAAGGTGTTCGTCTCGGGCTGCCATCTCTCTACAAAGCCGGAGACAAGAATCTTATCGGTGAACCGATAAGAGGAGTGCACTAGATCTATAAGGCCCGACTGCTCTATGATTGCCCTGAACTTCCTATTTGATTGCCTTGATTCCCACCACTGCCATTCAGCTACCTTGGCAGCATGGTTCATGCACTTCAGTGGAGCCCGTTCCTGTAATATAAATGCCATTAATAATTTATATCACAGCATCGTAATGATACATTAAAGAAAGTTAAATGCAATAACAATTAAATAATACCTGTTGCCTCCAGATCGAGGCTGCTATATGTGTCCTGAAACTACTCAGGACAGACTCATCCTCTGGACCTCCTGGACATGGCCCGACAGCTTCACCCTCAACGTCCATAGCGGGCATGTCCTCGTTTACGGCCTCAGCAGGGGGCGATGGTGCAGCAGGAACCTCGGCCTCAGCATGACCGGCACGACGTCTTCTGGCTGACGCCGTGGGTCTAAATCGCGAGGAACCAGCATCCATATCTGAAACTGAGTATCAGCATATACGTCAATCAAAATGCAATTCAAGTAGACAAGTTATATGATGAAACTGAACAAATAATTCAGATTTACATTTATGAATTATAAGACTAAATTGATCAAGAATGACAAGCCAATAAGTGCAATTGCCAAGCCAATAAGTGCAATTGCCAAAATTCAGTAGTGTTATGTGCAAGTGGGTTAATCAGTTTACTGTTAACGATCTGGGAGCTCCCATGCCTCCCATGCCGGACAACCCGCCGGAGAGGGAGCACCGGGCGGGAATGCCGCCGGCTCTCAAAAAAAAAAAAAAAAAAAATTAATTGCTTAACAGGGAAGGGAGACGGCGGGCCGCCGGCTCCCTTCCTCGTTCTCATCCCGGGCCGCCGCCGGCATGGGAGCTCCCATGCCGGGACAACCCGCCGGAGAGGGAGCTCCCGGCGGGAATGCCGCCGGCACTCACAAAAACAAAAAAAAAAAAAAAATTTGCTTAACCGGAAGGGAGCCGGCGGCCCAAAAACAAAAAAAAAAAAATTGCTTAACGGGAAGGGAGCCGGCGGCCCGCCGGCTCCCTTCCTCGTTCTCATGCCGGGCCGCCGCCGGCATGGGAGCTCCCATGCCGGACAACCCGCTCCGCCGGCATGGGAGGTAAGTAAAAAAAAAAAAAAAAAGGGACTTACCTCGCCTCGCCGGAGATCCGCCGGGAAGGAAGAGATGCTCCGCCGGGATTCGCCGGGAGGGTGGGAGGAGGAGCTCCGCCGGGAACAACGGTGGAGGGCGGGAGGGGGGGGGGGCGGCGCGGGTTGTGAGGGTGTGCTGAGTGATTTTGAGGGGTGAAAGGGTGTGAGGGTAATTTAGGGATTAAGAAAATATGGGTGGGTGTAGTGAGTAACCGTGTGGGTGTACTTAGTAAATTTTTTTTTTTTTTAAATGCGGGTGGTGAGAGGTTTTTTGTGGGCGCGAATAGAATTTCCCCCCCCCCACGCCAAAGCAAAAAAAATTAACCATTTTACCCCTAAAATTTTTAGACCAAAATAACCCTATCTACTAAATAGCCAACCCCCCCTCCTCCCCTTGAGCACCCCCCCCCCCCCCAAAACAGCCCCCCAGAGCCCTTGCTACCTTCATCCCGCCTCCCTCACTCCGGATCTTCATTGGATTGAAACGATTTAAGGTTGAAATCAAGCAATGGACAAGCAATTAATAATTTATGAAGATGCTACGGTCGCAAAAGTTAGTACCTGCGACCTGCCGTCATTTTTTTTTTTTCACGGTTCGTGCGTTGTTCGGCCATGCGTGGCCGAACAGGTTAGCTCTGTTCGGCCACACACAAGCAATTAATAATTTATGAAGATGCTACGGTCGCAAAAGTTAGTACCTGCGACCTGCCGTCATTTTTTTTCACGGTTCGTGCGTTGTTCGGCCATGCGTGGCCGAACAGGTTAGCTCTGTTCGGCCACACAAGGCCGAACAACATTAATATGTTCGGCCCTGGTAGGCCGAACATAATTCTTCTGTTCGGCCCTGATGGGCCGAACAGAAGAGTTATGTTCGGCCCACAAGGGCCGAACAGAAAAAATCTTTCTTCTGTTCGGAAGAAAGATTGCTTCTGTTCGGCCCTGTGTGGCCGAACAGAATGTTTATTCTCTATTTTTTTGATTAATTATGATTAGAGTTTAAAATTATTATTTGATCGTGCAGGACGATGCTTCGTCCGAATGCAGCGTGATTGGCTTCGATTGTGTGATGGATTACACAAATGAATTTATAACTTACGAGGTAAAATTTAATTGCATTTATTTTCGTATTATTTGACTCAGCAATGTTTAAAATTATCTACCAATATAAAATTATTTATTTTATAGATATTCAAAAGTAGAGAAGAAATATGTAATTGGTGTCGGGAAGTTGGAAAGAGGAATGGATTTGTTGTATTATTAAAAAATCCGATTCGGGCAGCAATGTTAAGAAACCAATAGTTGTTTTTTCTTGCGAGATGAGCGGTACTTGCAAAAGTAAACAAATCAAGAAAAAGGGATCAAAGATCAGGGCTAGTGGCACTAAGAAGTGTGGATGTCCTTTTGCCTTAAGAGGGAAGAAATTAGACACTGCAGATGATTGGATGTTAACAGTCATTTGCGGTGTGCACAATCATCCAGCTGCAAAGCATCTCGAGGGGCACTCATATGCGGGACGATTATCTAAGCAGGAGACTACAATGCTAGTGGAGATGTCGAAGAGTTTGGTTCGGCCTAAGGACATTTTATCTACTTTGAAGCAAATGGATACCTTCAATGTTACGACAATTAAGACAATCTACAATGCAAGGCAGAAGTGCAAGGCTTTAGAGATTGCTGGGAGATCTCAGATGCAACATCTTCTTGGTAAATTATCTGAGTGTAATTACATTGAGTGGCATAGGACTTGTATCAAGTCTGATGCTGTGTGTGACTTGTTTTGGGCACACCCTGGCAGTATAGACTTGTTACGTGCATTTCCTCGTGTGTTGATAATGGATTGCACTTACAAGACGAATAGATATCGTCCTCTCTTAGAGATTGTCGGGGTGACATCAACTGACCTGACATTTTCTATTGCTTTTGTGTATATGGACTCTGAGCGAGAAGATAACTATACATGGGCATTAGAGAGATTGCGCAGTGTCATGGCCGATGATGCTCTGCCTGAGGTGATAGTCACAAATAGAGACTTGGCTCTATTGAATGCAATTCATAGGGTATTTCCTATGGCAACACATTTGCTATGTAGATGGCATATTAGTAGGAATGTTTTGGCCCAGTGCAAAAGGTTATTTGAAACAAAGGAGAAATGTGATAAGTTTATAATGACTTGGAATATACTTGTGTTGTCCACCACAGAAGATGAGTTTAATGATCACTGGACAAAACTCTAGAGAGAGTTTACTACCTACCCAGTTGCTTTACGGTATGTGTCAGAAACTTGGCTGAGCAAGTACAAGGAAAGATTTGTTGCAGCATGGACAGACACATGTAGGCACTACGGGAATTTGACAACTAATAGGTATCACAAGGAATTGATAAATTTAAGAAATTTATAATTTAATTACGCAATTATTATCTTCCTTTTATTAAATGTTATTTACTTTTCCAGGGCAAAAGTGCACATGCAAGCCTGAAAAGACAGCTTGGATCAAGCCAAGGGAATGTCGAATCATCTTGGACAAAAATACATAGTTTAATTGAGTTACAGCATAGGACATTAAAGCCTCATTTGAGAAGAGTTTGACGGTCGTGCAACACGACTTCAAGCCTGCTGAATTCAAAGAACTGCGAGGTTTCATTTCTATAAGTACATTAAATCAGATCCTCGCTCAAGCGAACCGAGCCAATTCAGTTGGTATTGATGCTTCAGTTTGTGAGTATGCTATTCGGCGCACACATGGTTTACCATGCGGCCACGAGATTGCATGGTTCAGGATGGAAGGTCGGCCAATTCCCTTGGATTGCATAGATCCTCATTAGAGAAAACTTGATATGATGTCGGCTTCAAATGTGCAAAGTATTCAGCTGAGCTGTGAACCAGAGTTGGATATAATTGCTAGGAAATTTAAACAGTTAGATGGGTCTTCGCGATTGCAGATGTTAAGAAAATTGAGAGAGATTGCTAGCCCAAAAAGTACTTCTCTTGAAGAACCTGCCAAAAGGATCATTCGTTCAGTTGGTCACGGCCGTGCTTCATTGAAGGTTGATACATCTACCTGTTGTGATTCTTCTACCTTTGAGTTGATTCTTTCAGGACAAGATAGTTATTCTCCTAGTACGGGCACTCCACCAGTGACGCAATTACCAAAGAGGTAGCCAAGGAAGAAGGTAAGAAGCATTTCTTTCACTAAGTAAGGGACCATGCCGATATGTGCCGCACGCATGCCGGTACGTGTCGGCACATGCCGGGAACTTCCGGAACCCATGTCGGTTGCGTGCCGGTTCGTGCCGGCACATGCCGGCAACTTTCGAACCCCGTGCCGGTATGTGCCGGACCCATGTCGGTATGTGCCAGCACATGCCGACATCTTCCGAACCCTGTGCCGGATGCATGCCGGTTGGTGCCGGCACATGTCGGCAACTTCCGAACCCCGTGCCGGTATGTGCCGGACGCGCGTCGGCAACTTCCAGACCCCGTGCCGGACACGTACCGGTACGTGTTGACACATGCCGGCAACTTCCGACCCATTCCATTTGTTATTACAAAGAGAATGTTTATGTTACCGTCTAATTCATTCGTTATTGGTTTGCAGGTTTCTCGTCAGCGAACCCGGTCATATAATAAGCCAACAATCTATATTGATCAAATTCCAGGTGGGTTGAAGCCGTTCATCCAACATATCAAGGATGTTAAAACTGACGGCAACTGTGGATTTAGAGCAATAGCTGACTTGCTGGGATTTGGAGAGGAGGATTGGCTCCGTATTAGGAAGGATTTATTGAATGAGTTGCAATGTCATTCAGAGCACTATCGTGCTTTATTTGCTGTCGAAGGGAGGTTTGAGGAGATTGAGCATGCATTATCATTTTTTGATAATGATCCACCTTTTGACTGATGGATGACTATGCCGGATATGGCGCACGTTATAGCGTCCCGCTATAACGTTGTCCTATACCACCTCTCCTTGCAACAATGTCTTACATTCCTACCTCTACGATCGGTGCCTCTTCCTCCTTTATCCCGCAAAGATATTGCAGTGGCGTTCGTTAATGGCAATCATTTTGTGGAGGTATTAATTGAACAACTCTTAATCATGCTTAAGTGACTAATAATTCATTGTGTTTACTAATTTATATATTTGCAGGTGTTTTTGTTACCGGGTCATCATGTTCCCCCAATAGCAAGCAATTGGCAGAAACACATTTACCCTGTGCTTCCGGATGTGCTTCTTCATTTGAATCTAGGATTCACCAGTTCAGACGAACAATCTCATCGGATGTCATTATTAGCGAGACTATTGAGTTGTAGATGTCCTTTTGATTGCAACAATCAATTTTGTATAATATATGACATATTTATATTAATTCAAAAGATTTTCATTCAAATTGAGCCGAAAGGAAGTAAATTTTCATTCAAATTTCAATGTCTTTTACAAAAAGATGCACTATGTGCTAAAAGATACAAAATACATAAGGTACATCAGGGATCCCTACCACGCCGTCGTCGATGCCTGTAGTGCTGTGGCGATGCATGACTAGGGCCAGGAAAATCAGGCTAAACATGCTGTACCGTAGAGATATGCTGACCCTGCAACACATGTGCCATCTACGATATGACATCGTACATGTGCGTCCCCTGTGATGCAGCAGCCTCCTCCCGATCCATATCAAGTATGCCAGTGCAAAGGCCAAGCGCATCTGCAATACGTCAGCCTAGCACGTCAGCATCAGCATCATCGGGACGTGATCGGGAGTAGATACTGGATCAGCTCCCCGGAGGGTGAACAGCCAGATGCGTGATCTGAGAATACCACTCCAAAAACCCCGGTACGCAATCTGAGGGTCGGGTCACCGGATGGCTCCTGCTCGCTGGGCTCAGCAGGTGATCCTCCCACCTCTCCCATAACTGCTCATAGAAAACGTACCGGATGCGGTACGAAGCTGTTGTCGATCCTCTGCTAGCTCACTCAGGGGCCAATGGCGCACTAAGGATCGTATGTATCCTGCCAACTGTCGTAAAACCCTTTCAGCATGATAGGGTTCTACGACATCCATGCACTTCAGGCATCCACTGAAGAATGCAATATCAAGGAATGGACGATCATCCCGAATAAGACGATAGGGATCCCAAACTACCTGCAATATATTAAATCGTAATAAGTTTGATAATGTATGACAAATTATATAAATACACAAGTGCATGGTCCTATGGTACATACCTCATCTGCCCTCAGTACGTCCAATGCCTTGAGGAGAATCACCAAATGGTCCATCGTAGAACGGGGTGGAGTGCCGGGAGTCCATCGATGTACGCAAGGCCTAGCATCAGTATAGTCTAGGGCTGGGTGAGGAGTGAGAAAGGGAAAATGCTCATAAATCCATGCATGGAGAAGCGTCATATTCCACTGATCTGTCTAACGGATACCCTAGACGCAATCTCCAACTGCCGATATAAATGAGCCAAGGCACCCACACCCCAGGCATATGTGCTCACTCTATCTAAATGACGTAGCAGAGCAAGATAAGCTATAGGCACCCTCGTCCTGCTCTTATCGACAAAAAGTGTACACCCAACAAAAAAAGCAAATACGCTCGTGCCGCACACTCTATCCTACGACGGCTATCTCTATCTGATACATTATGGAAATGACTCTTCAGCCACTCTAACCTCACAGACTGACCACGGACAGATATAACCTCCTGGCGCGTGTCATCCCGTGATACATCCAGTAGCTGCACTAGTAGGTCCTCAGCATCCCGATCACTCATCCTATCTGTAGACAAGGACACTGAGGCACCCATGACACTAATCCCTAATATGGTGGCAACATCATCCAACGTGATTGTCATCTCGCCAAAGGGAAGATGGAAGGTGTTCGTTTCAGGCTGCCATCTCTCTACAAAGCCCGAGATAAGAATCTTATCGGCGAACCGATAAGAGCAATGCACTAGCTCTAGAAGACCCGACTGCTGAACTATATCCCTAAATCTCTTATTCGATTCCCTGATGCCCACCACTGCCACTCATCGACTTTGGCAGCATGGCTCATGCACTTCAGTGGAGTCCGTTCCTATGAAATATAAATGGATAACATGAATAACACATAACAGCATCGAAATAATACATTAAATAAAATACGGTAGAACAATGAACAAATACCTGTTGCCTCCAGATGGAGGCTGCAATATGTGCCCTGAAACTCCTAAGGATAGACTCATCCTCAGGACCGCCTGGACAAGGACTATCCACCTCATCATCATCAACATCCATAGCTGGGATGTCCTCACCTGCTGTCTCATCTGGGGGCGATGGTGCAATAAGATCCTCAGGAACCTCAGGAACCTCAATAACCTCAGACGCCTGGGTTCTACGTTTCCTGGCAGACGCTGTGGGTCTAACTCGTGAGGAGCCAGCATCCATATCTGAAACATTGCAATATCATTAGTAAAATAAAAATATATTAAAATAATATTTTTATTAAAAATATATTATAATAATATACTTTATAATAAGATACTTGATTATAATTATAATATTTATATATATTATAATTCTAATATACTTATAATATACTTGATTATTATCATTATTATTATAATATACTTTATTAAAATATATTTATATTATGTCAAAAAATATTTTTATTGAAAATATATTAATAATAAAAATATATGATATGTTAATTATACTTTATAATATACTTGATTATAATATAATTATAATAATTATAGTATAGTATATTATAATATAATATAATATACTATTATTATTATTATTATATACTATATTAATTATATTATATTATTATAATTATTTTAATTTTATAGAAATTTATTTGATTCAGTTCAGCCCATGTGGGCCGAACGGAACTAAATCTGTTCGGCCCGGTTCTCTGTTCGGCCGATCTGGGCCGAACAGAGCTGGGAGGCTTGGCGAGGGAGGGATCTTGGGGGGACGAAGGCGTAGATCATGTGCGGAGCCGTCGGACACATATAGATGCGAGGAGGGAGGGATCTTGGGATCTTGGCAAAAAAAAACATCTTGGGACAGATCGAGGAAAGGAGGGGGGAGGGAGGGAGGGAAGGAGAGGAAGGGAGGGAAGGAAAGGAAGGGAGGAAGACTTACCTTACCTGTCGGAGAGAGCGATCCGCTTCCGGGGAAGCAGCCGCCAGGGAGCCATGAGCGAGAGAGGTGAGCGTGAGCAACATGGGAATGATCGAACGCGGGGGAAGGAAGGGGCCAAATAACAATCTTAGGGAGGCTGCTGGGAGGAGGGGTAGTTTAGGATTTTTATAAAAATAGGGGGCTTCTCAGCAATATTGAAGGGCTACGGAGTAAAAAAAAAAAAAAAATTGGGGGGCTCCTTAGTAGAAAATGCGGGCCAAATAGCCGCTCCCATGGCATGCAGGCTATCTAGATTTTTTTTAAACATGCTAGTAGAGTGAAATCGTTGACCACACTAAGTGCAAGGGGTTTTCATTTTAAAATTATAATAAATGATTTCAAGCTTAAAAAAAGCAGTTCTCTTGAAAGAGTTTCTTAGGATTTTTCTGTTTCGAAAGCAAAGTATATAGTAGGCTGGCATCATCGTAGCGGTCCTACAGCTGCAAACTAAAAAATTTCTCTTTGAGAAAGACTCTTTTATTGTCATTGATTGAATTCGGAACAGGATGCTCATCCGCTCTTTGGTAACATTTGATAGCTTTTGTAGGATCCAATAATGATCATAGTCCGTTAATTTATCGAGAAGCAAATTGTGTTACCTAGGATTGCTTTCTATATAGTTCAATACTTGATGAAATATGGACTGACGATAGAATTTCACCTTTTCTTCAAAGATATTTTATTTTTAACCTTTTGAGTCTTTTCTTGCATCAAAATTGTGCGATCGATCGTTTCTATCAAAAAAAAATAAAAAACCTTCAAATCCACCTGTGAGCAAATAGTTTCAAACTTAAAAAAAAAATTCTCTCTAAAAAATTATCGATTTCATGACTAAATGATTCTTTATGCCTTTAAATCATCTTTGGACAATTTCAAAACATAAACTCCTTAGAAATATTTGGACGGAGAATGTGATGCTCCTCCCAATTGTCCCATATCGGATAATTGGGAGTTGGTTGAGTAGTTTATATATAGTAAAGTAAGAAGGACAATGCACCAATTGGATTCCTTTTTGGATTGTGGTGGCCCAAGTTGGTGTGGACCTTATCGTCTTGCTTTCTTATAATGAAATAGACCTGTGGGTCCGGGTCATTACAATATGGTATCAGAACCTCGCACCAATCGAAAGTGCAGGAGCTAAGTGCCATACAGGACAAAATGCTAGACACAGGACAAAGTGCTACATCCATAAGGGATGGGAGCCATCTCTTGAACATATGGGGGCCACCTCTAGAATCCTGCCTGCCTGGTGGTTGTGATCAATTACCCTGGCGACGAGGGCGTCGCCTCTGTTAAGGAGGGTAGATTGTGATGCCCCTTCCAATTGTCCCATATCGGATAATTAGGAGTGGTTGAGTGGTTTATATGTAGTAAAGTAAGAAGGATAAGGCATCAATTGGATCCCTTTTTGGACTGTGATGACCTAAATTGGTATGGACCTTGTCCGTCTTGCTTTCTTGTAACGAAATGGGCCGTAGGCCCGGATCGTTACAGAGAAAAAGCCCAGCATAGCTATAAAACATTTATTAGACAAATGATTTTTTTTAAAAAAAAATATGTATGCATGGCATTTCATGCCGTCTGTTTCTATAGTATATTAAAAATAGCTTTATTTTTGACATTATCTTCGAATTAATTTTTTTAAACATCATTTAAAAGAATGATCCGATGCCACGTAAGCCGTTCCAAATTTGTTTAAAGCAAGCTAGCCGAGTGAATCGTTTCTCTAAACTGGAAAATAATTTTAATTTCAATAAAATTTTTTTAAAAATAATTTTATAATTATTTATTGAAGGGATAATTTCAAAACCGTTTGTGCAGCAGACGACTACTTAGAAGAAAAATTAAAAATATGTCAATAAAGGACAGCCGTTAATCATTTGTTTAAACGATTTCATTTTATCGATGCATGTATTGAAAAAATTAGCTTACGTGGCATCCACATGCCAATGCATATCATTTGGAAAAATAAATTTTTGATATTATTCTTAAAAGAAAATCTTATTCTTTTTTATGAGAGCTCCAGAAATGTTTCTTTTTATAATGAGGAAAGAAAGGAGGGATAGCGGCAAGAAAGAGGGAGATTGATACGAGCATATCCCCTATTTCACATTTGCTCGAGTTCTGTTGCGGCTAAGATTTCGAACGAGACGAGAGCTGATTATTCGTCCGCCCGCGAGGAATTCGGTGCGCGATGAGTCACGCTCATAGAAAAATTAATTAATTAATTAATTAATTAATTAATTAATTAATATTATTATTATTATTATTATTATTATTATATTATTATTATTAATTATGCGCAATTCTACATCATGCACCATGCATAACAAACTCTTTGGCCCATAAATAATTTGGATCAAGTTTTTAGAAAAAGACTTTTTTATCATCTTCAGACATGAATTCTAAATGGTTAAAAATACTATAATTTAAGATAACGTGCATTAATATCTATTTAATTTTTTTTAAATTTATGTAATTGTAATTTTTATAACTATGGTATTGTATATTTACAATTGAATACCATAATTTTTTTTATTACTATAGTGTCATAAGTTTACAACTGAAATGTTATCTTAAATTTTGACTGTATTAATATCCATTCAACTTTTTTTTTTAAATTTTTCTATAGACACATTTTCTGAACGTAATTTTATAACTACGTTGTCGTAAATTTACAAACTGGAATGCCGTAATTTTTTTTAACTTTCTTAATGGGTATAGTAAGTTCATAACTGGAGTGTCATCTTAATTTGACGTGGTATGCATTAATACCCATTCAATTTTTTTTGAATTTGTTGAATTTTGAAATTTGTGTAATGGGTATCGTAAGTTTATAACACGGTATCGTAAATTTATAACTGGATATCGTAATTTTTTTGGCTTCTGAATTGCTGTCATAATTTTATAACTATAGTGTCATAATTTAAAATTGGAGTGCCGTAATTTTTTTTATCGAGATGTTGTATAGCTGTTTTAACATTTTTTAATGAATATCGTATGCATATGGACTAATAAGAAGGAGCGGTCAATATCGTATGCATATGGACTAATAAGAAGGAGCGGTGCAGCCCATGTAGGACTTGTTACATCAAATGCGGGTGTACAAAGTCTTTTCCCAAGTTTTTAAATTTATTGGGCCAAAATGTAGCATCACAATTTAAGACGACCAATACATCTATCTATCTATCTATCTATTTATTTATTAACTTTTGCTATAGGACCCATAGGCTTTTTTTTGTTAATGTTCATTTGATTTAATTTTAATATTAAATTTAGTGAGTGAAAAACAAATTAGACCAATAAGGTGCGTGACTAGCATAAATAAATCAAAACAAAAAAGCTTTGGTTATAACAT
>UESW01001597.1:240333-275376 GCA_900491605.1 Calamus simplicifolius | reverse complement strand
CAAGGTTTTGCCACTCAGCTAATGAAAACTCTGAAATGGAATCCCCTCCATTTGTTAATCATGGGGATTCATAACCAAGGGGACCTATCTCTATAAGTAGAAATCGAGATGTTTGTAATGGTGATTTCTCTTTCAGTTCACCATAACAATTAATTATACTTTCAGCTAACCCATCAATTCTACTTGGAAAAAGGATATGAAGTAACACTTGCATGGTAACAGATATCAACAATGATAGGTAGTTATCTTTTATTTAACACTGTTCATGGATTAAATAGATGTGGTAGTCAAAGTAACAATGAAGTAAGAGTTATTAATGTTTCAAAGATATCTAAAGCCTAGCTAACAAGTTGGTACATTTGAATAGATGTGGTTATTCATAGATACATGTAATGGCCCTGCCTATCATTTTTGTTGATCTATAGAAGCGACTTTAGTTTTTGAAATTGAAAAATCAAAAGATATAGATAACAAGATTAAATAAGGGTTTCACCATATCTAGAGTAACATAACTTTTGGATATATTTGATAAACTATAACCATTAGTTGATGAGCTTAACTATGGTCCCTTTTTAAATATATTAGTTATGATACACTAGTCTTTTAAAACTAGTGCTTGATTTTGTCTAATAAAGTACTCCGCTAGGTCAAAGTTTCCAACCATAAGATCATTCATTCAACTATTAAATAATTGCCAATAAGGTTGTGAGACAGCTAAGGCAGGGCCAGTCAATGGAAACCCCTCAAAGGCCTAGCCATGGCCTAAGGTGATTAGGCTGCAGCCTAGCAAAAAAGCCCTCTAATGCTTCAAGAATGCATTTCTAAGCTTATTTATGTACATGAGCATGCATACATCATTTTCTCTTACATTTAGAACCCTTTTTAGCTTAAGTTCCATTCATAATAAGAGGTCCAAAAATCATCAAATTTCACACGAACAAACTCAGCATTAATAAAACAGATTGACAAGACAATGCTTACATGATATAGGTATAAAAAGAAAAACTTGCAATTGTCAATCACAACTAGCAGGAGATGATGAATAATAGTAATAATCCAACAAAAAAGAACATTAATCATATTTGTAGACTCATAGTGATGCAGATCCTTGGTGTTAGAAGGGCAGATAAAACAGAGTACAACAAAATAGATATCGCATGCGAACACATCTGAATTTTCTTCCTTGTTTAAAATAGTAAGAAAGTTATAGTGGGGAAAAAAAAAAGAAGGGGTCACCTAGGGGGAAGAGAGAGAGAGAGAGAGAGAGAGAGATTTCATAGAAGAGGATAAAATTTCACTTCATTCAATAAAATCCCTAAATAAAACATAATTTATCACTTCTAAGACATCCATATTTATGGATACACAAACATCACGAAAATGGCTCTCACCTATAATGGTCCTTGGAGACTTCAGTGACATCATTTGACTCAAAATAGGACTCCTCACACAACAACTTCAATCACATCTGATCTATTCATTATCCATGACAGTGATAAAATACTATGTAAAATGCCATCAAAAACTCTTCACAATTCTAATTAGTCTATAATTTTTCTAACATTATCTAAAATTGAAATAGGGACTTTAGATGGTAATAACTCACTAGAAAATTAAGTCTAAAAATTAGAATTGAAAGTGAAGAAAAAACGAAAAAAGAAAACTTAATCTTCGTGTGTATTCTCTTCTCGTGAAAGGATGGGATTTGACCATGTACTGCTTAGTCACTTCAGCATAGTTATACACCTAAACATCTAAGGCCTTCAAAAACACCAATTGCCAATAAATTAGGCTTCATATTGATCCCCTCAACCACCCAAGAAAAATTTATCAACACCTGTAAACTAAATGGCAACCCAATCTAACAAGTGCTCCCTAGTTTCTTGCAACCTATGGAAGTAATGCTAAGAAATATGAAGCTTGCACAGATCATATTATCACAATTGCAATCTATTGAAGCAATTCTTAGAAAAATGTGAATTGGATAAATCATATATACAGAATTAAAAAAAGAAAAAAAACATAGTGCATTAGCAAGATGCAGACTTGAAAATGTCTAACCAATATAGCTTACCAAATGAATGATCTGGCATGGCAACTACTGGTGTCATCATTAGCATAATCCATTGGCACACCTATCCTTGCTGGGAAGCACAAGATTTTCATAGCCCGTAACGAAATAATGATCACCATCAAGGTCACCCTCAGATGCTTCATTTGCACGAGGCTCATCTCCTTTTTGAGGGAATATTAAACAATTAACATGATGATGCAGATCAGGCACATCTGCTGCAAATTATAGTCCCAAACAATGATCTGCCTATCATTTTTATCTCTGGAAAGTCTCACACCATGCTTCTGATAACAATCCCAGAGAAGGGGTTTGATGTATGGATGATGTCCATGCTCAGGTTACCCCAAGCTCATCAAGACAGCCCATCAAACAACCTGCCATCAGTACAAGACTTCGTGTTTTGGCCATACGATCTCTTAGCTGTTTCTTATGCATGACAGCATTCCTTTCTGATTCGGCTTGAAACAAGCCAAGAGCAGTACTCCCTTGTTCAGAACACAGATGCCAACAGAACCTCAAATCCTGCACCTGTGCTAATAAGCATTTAGTGCAGCTTAGAAATTATTCTTTCTTGCATTTCAGCAAATAGATTATCAGACACCAACAGAAGAAAGCATTTGTCACAACCCGTTGGTTCACAAAACCTGGTTAAAACAAAGTCCAAGATGCAATTTCCAATATTGTGTGGTCAGAATCCCAAACTCATGGTTGGTCTTGGGGACAGAGAGATCCCATCATTGTTTCCAGGCCAAACTGCTACAAAACCTTTGCAGCCAGCTACCTGATTTGACAGGCATAAGGAGGTTTCTCTTTAAGTAGTATTTTATCAGCAATTTCTATCACCAATTCTGACATGATCTTTCCAAATCCATCAGCAGATATATATCTGTAATGTCTTCAATTGATAAATCAACCTGGTTTCATGGAACATCCATTTTTGCATATACGGATGGAAACATTTTCCCATTCAAGCTGCACATTTTGCCACATTTCAGTTGGAAAACTGGTGCACCCAACTTATGGTGTTTACAGATGTATTCTCATCCTCTGCAGAGAGACATGCAGATCAATCCCACAACTTATTAGATGAGAATGCCAGGAAGTACTTTAGACCACACAAGTGAAACCCATCAATCAGAATGACCTTGACCCTCCTAAGTGTGCTGTTTTTTGAGGGAATGAGTTTTCAGGAATGTCCCTTACGATAGGAGCTGCATAATAGGTCAGAACATTGGAAGTCAGTGGCTGCATTCCTTCATCCATAAAGCATACTCTCGGGAACTTATCAGCTACTTCTTTGTACTTTATTACAACCCTATCAGAAAGCCCTATCTTCCTTGCTCAACATTTGTTTACGCCAAAACATTCTGTAAAATTTAGATTCAACGTCAACAACAATTTATATAAGAAGTAGAGAACAAATTCTTTACAGTCTTGATTGTGTTCTACATTAAAAATTAAAAAAAAAATCACAAGATATCTTCTGCAAATCAAAGATTTTCTGCTTCCTCCTAAAGTACTTGTACTGGGCCTTAAAATTGTCTCCAAAAGGGGCTTTTGTCAGGTGGCCTTAAAATTCACAAGAATAGCTGAATGATTAGAGGAGCCAGCAAGCACAATAATCCACCATAGCCATATCTCCTGCATTTGGATTCTAGAGAGAAGAATTCAGACTCTGGTAGTTGTAAGCTATAGGAAAATGGATGTGCACCGTACAGAATCCCTATCACTCCCAGAATCCCAGATTGACAAAATAAGTGCGCAATGTGCAAGATGTGTAACAAACAAACAATATGTTTTCAGATAAAGAACTGAAAATCTGTCAACTGTTCACAGTTTCAAACAACACTCCCCTAAATGCAAATCATGTAGTGTTAGAAGATGTATTTATAGTGCAGTCACATAAATAAACTAGAGTAGAAGTAGCAGCACTTTGGACTAGCTGCAGTGGCTACCCATCAAGGCAATCATTGTCACATATGAGAGCAAAAGCTCTCATCTTTGAATGCACCAAATGATCATCCATCTAAAATAGCTATTTATTGACATTAAATCTATAGTGCAGAGCAAGATTAATGCATGCAATCCATGGCACTAGCTAGCTGAGTTATGGAGCTACTAGTAAATAAGGAAAAACTAAAACAAGGCAACACTAAAACATCATAAATATACGATCAAAGTGACAGCATAATATAGCCGTGGTAAAAGAGGTCCTTGCTTAAAAAGGTGATGCTAATGTGCTTCAAGTTAAGGTTGGAAAGGAAATTCCCAAATCATGTTTACAAAGCAGGAGCTTGCTATTGAAGTATATGCCGAGGACTTCAAGACAGCAACTTGTTGCCAATGGAATAACTCCTAAAAAGGAGACAAGATGATAGTAATGGTGAATCATGGCCAGAAATATATGACACACTTTCTTAGCAAGAACTAGGACTTCCATTCATCAAACTTACAACTATACAAGTGTTTTGTGATCTTGATGTTTTGATATGCACCAGCAGTCATCAAGAACTCAGATGATGCTAAAACAATTAAAAAAAGAAGGATGAAGAGCTAGTCAGGACGTACCTATGAGCACCAATGTCATTTCTTGTTTCGGACCTTTTCTTTGGTTCCAACAGCACTTTTCTTCCGTTTCTGCAGGACCCTTTTGTAGCCCCGTGGACTCAACTTCACCGCTGGCTTCCTAGGTTTGAACACCTCAGTCTTAGAAGGATCTAAGAGATCCTCCGAGCACTGGAGAACGATGCCCTTCTCCGCTGCCTCCTCCCAGAGACGCCTCCCTTCATCAAATCTTCCACTCCTGCAGAGCTTTTCTATCAGCAGATCATAGGTTGGCCCCTGATCTTGCTCGCAGCGCCTCTTCATCCGCTCGAACATCTTAAGGGCCTGGTCCACCCTCTCCAGCCCACAGAGGACGCCAACAAGACCGCGGTAGAACCTCGCTCCCGGCGTCAACCTTTCGTCGAACATCTGATCCACCAGCCTGTTGCCTCTGACGAACCTCCCTGTCAGGTAAAGAACCCTGACTACGATATAGTAGCTCATCCAGTCAGGGGCGCATCCCGACTCCCCCAGCTGCCGCATGGAGTGGAGGATTCGGTACGCCTCCTTCACCCTCCTCGCCCTGCCGAGGCAGGACAGGAGGATGTTGAAGCTGACGGTCGTCGGGGAGACGCCGGAGGACCGCATCTCCGACATAAGATCAGCGGCCTCCGGGACGAGACCGGAAGGGTTGAATCTGAGGTTTCTCCAGCAGATGCAGCGAAGGAGGGCGTTATAGGAGGCCAGTCCCGGGCGGCTTCCCAGAGACTTCATCTCGTCGAGGGCTTGACGGGCCTCCCTGGCATTCCCGTGGATGCACCACCCGTGAAGAAGGCTACGGTGTATTGCAGCGGCGGTGGCCGGAGGCGCCGCCTCGAGCTCGTCCCTGTGGTGCCAGACGACGCCACGGGCCTTGCGAGCGTGGCCCCTGGCGCACAGCGCGTGGACTAAGGACGTGATGCAGGACGGGTAGAGCAACTGCCTGGCTTCCATGCTCCTGAAGAAGCGGACGGCCTTGTCCTCGCTGCCCGAGCTCACGAGTGTCTCGGTCACGAGGACGAACGTCTCAGGGGTCATCTTCCGGCCCTCCTTCTGGAGATCGGAGATGGCGATCTCCATGGCGGTGAGGTCCTTCATCTCCGCGAAGGCTCGGATGGCACGATCGAAGAGCTCGTCCCCCAACCTCTCGCGGCTCCGGAGCCGACACCAGGAGAAAAACCGAAGGAGCCGTCTGCCACTGCCGCCGCCGCCGCTCTTACAGGAGTCGATGACCTGGGAGACGAGGGCCGGGGTGACGGAGACTCCCAAGCGGTCAAGGCTGGCTCCCATGTCATCGAGGCCGCCGACACCCCTGGCAATGATGTCAAGGAGCGATTGAACAGGTGCTGGGTGGTGGTGGCATTGCCTTGCGAATCGGAGTCCTCCCCGGAGATGCAGCTTCGCAGCGGCAACGATGATCATCGCCCGGGTGCGGCCTTGTGAATCGGAGTCTATCCCACCGTCTTCTTTGGAAGCGTCTTTGTGCACCGCGCGCCCGTACGCGACAGGACGCTCGCACCGTGCGCGATGATTTTAATCCAAACGCAGGCGATGATCTTTACGTTCTTACGACGAATTAATCATGGCGGATGATACGCACGTTTTTGCACTAGTGCAACCCAAAGCTCAATTTAGGACGGATTTGGGTTCAATATTGGCTCACACCAAGGACTCAGCTTATTTTAATCTTAACAAATCACACATATATTGAACCTAAAAAAGCATTCGGTTCATGAAATCCTAAAAAATTGTAAGGCATTCCATAGAAATATTTTAGAATTTTAATGTTTGGTTCAGAAATCCACAAATCTTATTACGCATTTAAGATCCTCATGAAAATCACATTGTCACACGACAGACATGATAATGTCATCATCATCAAAGATAGTGGTAATGTGCGATTGTCATGTCTTAAAAAATGTAATAAACAAATGATGGCTTGCATGAGGACCCAAAGGAAACCAATCGGGAAGAGCGGAGCTGTCCCCTGTGTTTGGTCTTTAAGATTCGTGTTTCTACCTTTGTCTTCCCCGATTTCCAGCGATCTGCGTCTTCTCCGGCCGTGCCTTCGTCGGACTGTTCCTTCTACCATCCCCCTCTGCTATGGCCTCGGATGGGGTTATCTTAGGGAGGGGCTCCGGGAAGAAGGAGGTGGGTTCCGGTGTTGATCGAGTGGTGTCTGCTTTGCAAGCTCCAACCGGCATGGCGCCCTCTTCTGCCTTTGGTCCTGCTTCTCTAAAGGATTCGTCGAAGACGGGCAGTCCGTGGAGTCGTCCTTCCTTGGGTCACTTCGGCTGGGATTCTCCTTCTCCTTCCCCGGCAAAGGTGGAGGAATTGATCCGTCTATTCCCGGACATTATCCAAGTTCCGGTCAGTTCGCTGGAGAATGAGATCAATGCCTGGGGCGTGAAGGCGGTGCTGGCTCGTTCTCTCTCTCGTGGGTGCCGCCGGAGGCGATCGTCAGAGAACTGCACCGCTCTGGTTGCCGGAGAGATCGAGGTGGTTCCTTTGGCCCATAAGCACTACCTGATCCGTCTTCCTGATTCTCAATCCAAAACTCGATTGCTGGAGAGGCCATGGGTGATTAACGGGCAGGTTCTAGCCGTGGCCGATTAGGTGCCGGAATTTATTCCAGCGGAAGATACTTTGCTACAAGCGCTGGTCTGGGTTCGGCTTCCTCTGCTTCCTTTGGAATTCTGGGCGGACGACATTCTCTCCTCCATCCTCTCAGTGGCTGGGGATTTCTTATACTCCAACGAGTCGACAAGGGCCCGGAAATGTGGTGGTTTTGCTCGAGCTTGCGTCCGAGTGGATCTGGGTCTTCCTCTCCGGCCAGGGGCCAGGGTTCGTGGAATCGGTGTCCCATTCTGGCAGCAGTTCTCCTTTGAGAACGTGGAAGGCATATGTGATCGGTGTGCTTCGCTGCACCTCACCGGTCCTTGCAAGCAAGAGGGGGAGAGGTCTTCTTCTGCGGCTGCTCCATCGTTTGGGCCATGGATGGCAGCAGTCCGGCGTCGTCGGCCTCCTCCGGCGCTGATTCCAGTCCAGTCGGTGGGTGATCGGTGTCCCCTGGTTCTTCCACTGTATCTAAGGACGGCTGGTCTGTCCCGAAGAAGATCGCTCGGTGTCGGCTTCCTCCCTCTAGCTCTTCGGTGTTGTCTCCTGGCAAGGTGGCTGGTAGGAATGTGTCGGCGGACGCTGAGTAGTTGAGGAGATCACTCAGGAGCTTGGGGTGCAGCTTCCAGCAGAGGGATCTTCACTGGTTTCAGTCCCTGTTGCGTTTGCTAATGAAAACCGGGCTGATCCCAGGAGGTCTTCAAGCGTGCCGGTTGGCACTGTAGCCAAGTTTCAGGAATCAATCGAGGAGGTTATTCTGTCTGAAACTCCTAAGGCTGATTCCATAATGTCTGAATGTGATAAGGCCACTAATTTTCCAAAATTGGCCCTTGAGATTTGTACTAGCAAGGACTCAGTCTCGGGTCCCTCCAAGGGGCCCGACCAGTGGAGCCCGTTTCCATAAGGATGCCACCCCGATCTTCCAAAGTTAAAGGTAAAGCCTCTCTTATCAGTAGAGCTAGGGATAAGGCAGCCTTTACATTTGCCGCGTCATCGGTGGTTGGCCGGGGGTCTTCGGTCCAGTCAGGCCCTGGGGCTAAGAAGGCCCGGGGTCGGGTAGGGCCCCCATCGGGGACAGCTTCTGAGCTAAATCTCCCGACCCTCTTGGACTCTGGCACTCATGAATCAGCTGTTCATCAGCTGAAGCAGGCCATTCAGTTGTCTGACTCAGCTGTTTTGATGGACTTCGTCCGGACAGTTGATTGTGCTGATACGGGATCCCTGGGTTGCACTGAGGTGATCCCAGGTGTTACGGAGGTTTTGATGGAATCTGACCAGGCTATTCATTGCAAAGACTTGGGAAATTTGGACTGTTCTGTGGAGATGTCAGGGGTGATAGTCGGGGATCTCCCCAATCCAGTTTCACAATGAAGATTCTCATCTGGAATATGAGAGGAGCATTGAAACCATCGTTTCGCTCCTCATTTGGAGGCTTATGCAGCTTCATTCTTTTGATATTTGTATATTGTTGGAGACTCGGCTTTCTGGGGCTAGTCTGGCCCGTTTTCGGAGACAGATCGCACGAGCTTGGGTTTCGTATGCTGTTGAGTCCAATGGTCTTTCGGGGGGCATTGTTGCTTTATGGAGGGATGAGAGTATCAAAGTGGATGCTTTCCATAGCTGTGGGCAGCAGGTTGCCTTGGTCATTTCTGAGGGTAGTGCTAGACCTTGGCTTCTTTCGGGTGTTTATGCCAGCACTGATTTTCGGAGCGTCGGGTGCTTTGGTCTGAGATTTAGTCTCTTCTTAACCAGGGGTTTCCCTCCCTCATTGCTGGAGACTTTAATTGTATTTTGGGTGCTGCTGAGAAGAGAGGAGGCCGGGCTTCTTTTGGCTCTGTGGGCCATGCTGAGTTCAGGAACTTTATTTCATCTGCTGGTCTTTTAGATTTGGGGTTTCAGGGACCGCAGTTTACATAGTACAATAACCGGCAGGGTTCAGCTAGAGTCTGGGAGAGATTGGATAGGGCCTTGGCCTCTTCTAGTTGGCTCCAGCTTTATCCTTCTGTCACTGTCACTCACTTGCCTAGAATTGCCTCGGACCACTGTCTTGTCTTTATCTCTACTGATATCACCTCTCAGCGGCATAGGCAGTTCAGATTTGAGAAGTTTTGGACCTCTTATCCTGCTGCGCGCGCTATCATCTCTCAGGTTTGGCGGTTACCTGTTAGAGGTAATGCTATTTATCGGCTCTCCAGACATCTTTCCCTTGCTAGACGCCTTTCTAGCTGGCATAGACTGGAGGTTGGGGATATTGACAGACAGGTGGAGCAGTTGAGTCTACCATCTCTTCGCTCCAGGCTAAAGAGGACTTGGAGGGTTTTCTTTCTTTTGACGACCTTTCATCCCTGCGTTCTAGCCTGGTGTTCCACCATTCCCTTCTGTTGCAGCAGGAGACTTTCTGGAGACAGCGGTCCCGTATTCAGTGGATTCAGGAAGGAGATTGTAATACTAGATTTTTTCATCAGGCCACTTAGAAACGCAGGGCGGGGAACCGTATTAGACATATAGCTGATGAGGAGGGTCGGCTCCAGGAGGACGTTCAGGTGATTCGGGCTCAGTTTCTTAATTTCTTTCATAGCAGGTGGACTGAGCAGGCTGGTGATGGGGTCCCAGTTCACCCTATTCTGTCTCCTAATACTGTTACTGCGGCTGAGAATGACTCTCTGATTCGGCCCATTACCTCGGAGGATATTCGGTTGGCATTGTGGGAGCTTGGTGCGGATAAGGCCCCTGGACCGGATGGCTTTCCTCTGTTTTTCTTTCGTCATTATTGGGATATTCTGGGGGAGGACTTAGTTCAGGCGATCCAGCTTGTCTTCCATCGCAAATCTATTCCCTCTGAGTGGAATCGCACTTTCATTACCTTGGTTCCTAAGAGACCAGATGCTTCCAGCCCCCAGCACTTCCGGCCCATTAGTTTATGCACACTACCTTATACAAGGTTTGTGCTCGTCTCCTGGTCTCTAGGATGTGTTGGGTTATTCCTCACCTCATTTCTCCGGAGCAGGGGGCTTTCCTCAGAGGGCACAGTATTACTGATAATGCCTTACTTGCTCAGGAGTTCATGCATGACCTTCGTCGTGCTTCTGGCCGTCAGGGGCTTATGGCTATTAAGCTGGATATGGAGAGGGCCTATGATAGAGTGAATTGGGATTTCTTGCATCATTCTCTTCAGGAATTTGGGTTTCAGCAGCTGTTTATAGATTGGATCATGGCCTATATTCAGCGTCCATCTTTCTCCATCCTCATAATGGAGACCGGACTGATTACTTCCATTCTGAGGTTGGGTTGAGACAGGGATGTCTCTTTCCCCATTTTGTTTGTTATATCGGCTGATGCTTTATCTCGGGCTCTTCGTCAAGCTCAGCAGGATTCTGTTCTTGACCCTTATTGGGCTGGTCCTCAGGGACCTGGGATTTCTCATTTGCTCTTTGCTGATGACTGCATCTTCCTGGGCAGGGCTACTGTGGCCAACGCGGCCAGGTTTGCTTCTATTCTTCAGATCTACTGCTCTGCCTCTAGTCAGAAAGTTAACACTTCTAAGTCTGTAATTTGCTTTAGTCCGAGGGTGTCTTCTTCTATTTTGGGGACTATTAAGCAGATCATGGGGATCTCTTTGCAGTCGGATTGCCTCTCTTACCTGGGTATTCCTATTACGGGCAGAAGGCCTAGGATCTCGGATTTTAGTAAGCTTGAGCTGAGGATCCGTGATCGGCTTGAGGGGTGGCAGGTCACTGGGCTTTCTATGATGGCGAGGATTACTCTTATTCGATCGGTGCTCACATCTCTTCCTCTCTATCTCTTGTCTAATGCTGCTGTCCCATTGACCTGTCTAAGGAAGATTGAGCATTACTTTAGAGATTTTCTCTGGGGTTCGTCTCAGGATGGTCATGGTGTTCATCTATTAGCTTGGGACTATGTCTGTTTGCCGATTTCCGAGGGAGGTCTTGGGATCCAGTCCCTTACTGTTCGGAGGGAGGCCTTGATTACTAGGCACGCTACTCGATTTTTGCTTGATCCACACTGTATGTGGAGTTCTTTTATGCGGGCCAAGTATGGGGATTGGTCTTCCACCTCTAACCTGCAGCCTGCTCGGGGTCAATCATTCTTCTGGAAAGAGGTTTGCACTCATGCTCCGACCATCCTTCACAGCATCTCCAGGATTCTAGGCAATGGTGTTTCCGTGGATGTTACTTCTGATTCGTGGATCGCTGATCTTCCTTTGTCCCGATGGCCTACGTTTGTCAGCACTGACATTCCTCCTGGCATGCATGTTAGTGATCTCACGGCTCACGATCATTTTTCCTGGTCTACCCCTCTGTTGTCCCGTTACTTTGGGGAGGAGCTTATGCGTCGTATAGCTGCTATCCCTCTTTCCCCGGGTCATTCCTCTGATATCAGGGTTTGAAGGCGATCTTGTCTGCCGTGAGCTCCTATCAGGGACATTATCCAGATTTACAGAGCTCCTTCCCGCCCGCTGCTTGATTTGGCTTGGATTTGGCGCTTTCCCATTCACCCCAGGGTTCGTCTCTTTCTATGGAAGGTTGCACGGAACTGCCTTCCTACTTGCTCCGTGCTTTCTAGACGTGGCATGGGGATTCAGCCTACGTGTCCGATATGTGGCCTTGACGAGGAGTCGGTGGATCACGCCATCTTCACTTGTCTTAGAGCTAGGCATATTTGGGAGATTGCTAGCGACCGGCCTTGGGTTGTTGCTTCATCTTCTCTTTGTCTATCCTTTCTTGACTTGATCAGACAGGATGTTAGGAGAGGCAGCTGCAAGCAGGGCTCGACAAGGGCTTACATTGCTTACCAAATCTGGTTATCCCGGAACCGGATTGTCTTTACCCAGGAGCCGACTCCGTCATTCAGGGTTGTGCGGATTGCCTTGTCCTTATCTACTGAGTACACGTCCCATCGTTTGGCTTGTAATTTTGATAGCCCTGGCCACTGGGATTCCCATGCTGTCTCGGCAGCGCATCGGAGAATGGTCTTTATTTCTTGGGAACCCCCGCCTCCAGGGTTTGTTAAAATCAACTTTGATGGGAGTGTTCGTGGTAGATCTGCTGGAGCAAGTTATGTCATTCGGAGTTCTGATGGAACTCTGATTTCTGCTTGCGGATTTGGTCTCCTCGATTCCTCTGTGCCGCTTGCAGAGCTTTATGCCGCTTGGGCGGGTGTTGTCTGTGCTATTCGCTTTCTTGGCGCCCGTTGTATTATCCTCGAGGGTGATGCCCTCACGGTGATTCGGTGGCTCCGTCAGGATCAGTGCAATCAACTGCCGTCCAACCCGTTGATCTTCGATATTCGTTCCCTCCTCCATGGGATTCATAGTATACAGATCAGACATATTTTCAGAGAAGCCAATTCAGTGGCTGATTGGATCGCCGCTAGGGTGGCTGACCATTCTGGTTTCTGGTGCTGGAAGCCCGATGATTGTTGTCCTCTAGTTTGAACCTTATTTTGTATTATGATAGTCTGGGTTTGAGTCACCCTAGAGTGGTGTGATCACCCGTTTGTACCAAAAAAAAATGTAATATCAGAATTCTAAAACAAAAAGCTCTTCAAGAAACTTGTGTGATATATATAATTATAATTAATTTTATAAAGGTTATTGCAAAGCATATGCAATTAATATTATAAGTTTTTATAATATTATATGTTATACTAAAATTTTAATATTTTTTACTATATATAAAAATAATAATAATATATTATATTAAATTACACATAATAAGTTAATTATTTCAATATAATTATATTTATATTGTCATTATATTTTTAACATAAATATAATAATAAAATATGATATTGTAATATAAATAATATAATATAGTAAATTCACCATTTAATTAATATATTTTAATAATATTACTAAATTATTAATATTATTGTAATAGTATTTGTTGCCGCGGAAATTCGTTCTCGACTCGGGTGCTGTTGGGCTTCGAATCCAGGCTCGACTCCTGGCCGGGACCTGCAAAACAGTCCTCGAGCATAGGGTGGTTTGGGGGGTGCCCTCTGCGGAAGACCCTCCGATGCCCAAGTTAGTGAAGATTTACAGCAAGCAGACAAATGAGGAGAAGGATCCCCGAGGAAGAGTGTTCCTCTAGGGCCGATGCCAGGATCTCTGTCTTTTCTCTAATGGAGTTTTTCGAAGAATGCGAGTGAGTGAAAGAGAGCGTGCAGAATGGCGTACCTGAGGGGATCTGAGGCTGTGATATTTATAGGTGATCACCTGATTTTTTGGAAACATCACAGAGGGTCTGAAAGTTGTTGGGATTCGAAACTGATTCGAATCAGGCTATTACAGGGCCGGTAGAATCCGTATCCGGTTGGTTAGAGGATCAACGGCCAGGAAGAGCAGACGATGCTTCAAGATTCAGCGACTACTAGGCTCTAGGCCATTTCTGGTAGTGTAGGCATGATTTTCTATTTGAAATCTTGTTAGTTCATGTGTATTCCGTAGAGGTGCTTGGATACCTCGGTCGGGCCGAGGTATAGAAGATGGCTGAATCTGCCGAAGTATGGTGAGACTCAATTTACCGAGGTATAGGATAGCTCGGCCTTCCTGAGACATAGAATGACTCGGCTTACTGAAGCACAGGATGGTTCGGTGGCGATAGCTCGGCCTGTGGGGGTATGATAATAGCTCGATCAGACGAGGTATAATACTAGCTCGATCAGCCGAGGTATAATAATAGCTCGGCCAACTGTTACACAAAAGCTATTTAGAGGGGGTAGCCTACTCATTGCTGCCTATCGGATGTGACAGCTATACGACATGGTGCACGGGCTAGCCCTAGCATGATGTTTTGGATTGTATGCACATTAATGCAATGATATTTTTACCCCTCATCATATGCCCTCCACTCCCTAGTTTGAAGTGTAACTTTAAATTTAGAGAGTAGAGTCTAGAATAATCCTGCCCAGAAGGATTTGAAAAGGCGCAATGATGGCTCTGAAACTGATGGGCCATCAATTCGCTATCATTATCTGCTGTTGCACAAAGAAGAAATTCTTCGGATTTTATGAGCGGTGATTGAGGGAGTCTCGTGTGGCAAGGTCTTCGCGTTTGCGACACCTATTGTAGGAGCCTTAATGCTTAAGGCAACTTTTTCGAAGCGTTGTTTAAAGGGGAGAAAGGGGGCTAGGGCGGCGTTTCTTCCGCAACGCTTCTTTGTCCCTGCCATAGAGACCCTCCTCTTTTCTCTCTTTTCCTTTCCACAGATTTGCTTGTGTTTCACTCCTTGGTTGGAGAACATGAAGGGACCAAACGATATTGCCTCGGAGATCTCCCTGGGGGACCTATAGAGAATCCGCCGGCTTTACAGAGTCTCCGGAGACGTAGTTCTATATGCGCCGAAAGTCGACGATAGGGTTTTGACCGAGTTAAGTCTGGGAGCTTTCTTCTATGAGGAAAGTCTTAGGGCCAGCCTTCGATTTCCTCTTCACCCATTGGTGCAGGAGGTGATGAGGTTCTATAACATCTGTCCAATAATGGTGGCGCCTAACAGCTGGCGCAACCTCATCGGGTTTATTTTGCTCTGTAGTCGCGCCGAGGTGACTGCGACCCTCCCCATGTTCCGAGTTTGCCACAATCTGATTTTCAGAAGGGGTTCCAAGTGGTCGTATATTGGTCCACGAAAGTCGTTCAAGATGATCGCTGATAATCCATCCTCGATAAAGGAATGAAAATCCAAATTTTTTATTGCCAATGGGAACATCGGCTCGGATTTTCCAAGGGGATGGTCGAGTTATGTGAGGGATCCAGAGGTGCACCCGGAGTTGAGCGAATAGGAGAAGAGGGATCTGGTGACCCTTCGTGACGGTCGGGTGGTGTCGTCTAGCGCCCTGTTATCAGAGGATGCCATCTTTGCCACCGAACTTAATTCTATCGACCCTCAAGGTGAGCATACTTTTTTTTTCTTTGGTCATGACGGTCGGTGTGCCCGGTTATTTCTGTCTGATTGACCTGTTTGATGCATTTCCAATTGAGAGGTCAATGTTTGTGGGCCAAATGAAGAAGGAACTGGGCAAGCGCCATAGGGGCTCTGGCTCTGGAGAGAGGCATAAATCTGAGAAGAGGCCTCGCCCTTCCGGGTCCCGTCTGAAGGGATCGAAGAAGGATGGTTCCAGCCGCCCCTCTCCCACCCCAATAAGAGAGGAAGTGGGGGCGCGAATCAGGGTCGAGAAGTCCTCTCTGCCTGAGGGAGGCAGAATGGCAGAGGAAACAGCTGAGGGGAGTTTGGAGGGAGTTGGGATTTCTCCTATCCAAATTTTAGTCGTATCGGATGATGCGGAGGACACATCACTGGTCGACCTGGCGATCCCCTCGCAAGAGATGCTTCAATCGTCGGCGGTGAGAAGTCCACCGCACGCGGAAGAGGCCCCCGCTCAGGTGGAGGGGTCAAGAGAGGCAGTAGCAGCTGCTAAAGTTCTGATAGAGCTGCCTGCTAAGAGGCCGGTGGAATTTGTGGTACCTTCCACCGAGGATCTTTCTTCTGCGGCTCCCGAGGACACCACAGGAGAGGTTGAAGTTCAAGCAGAGTCTGCCGGAGGCAGAGCGTTGGTGGAAGAGGAAGAAGAGGAATGGCAGAGTGAGGGAGATATTTGGGCCGAGGTTCCTTCAGTCGAGCCCGAGGTATTCGAGGCCGGACAGATTAGAGTCTTGACAGAGGAGGCCGGGCGAACGATTCCTCAAGTCAGAGCTCCTCAGGCCGGCTCTTCAGCTAGGGGCTCTTCCGTCCACAACTCGGAGTTGGATGATATGCTCACCGCTTTGATGAGGTCCATCTTACGCACGGGGGAGGATTCCTCCATGGACGAATCTGTGATCGAGGATATCATTGATGTAGCTTTCTGCCGGCTCGAAGTACCGAAATATGCTTTCCTTCTCCCAGAAATCAGTAATGACACTCTCATGACGATGGCTTCAAATTACGCTGCTCGAGTAAGCCATTATACCGGGATTGTAACCCACGGTTGGTCAGACCATAGCTTCTCACTTGCATTTTCTTTGCAGAATTCTTTGGTCACGAGGGCGCTGGTCTGGCACCTAAATTTGGCCGTTGGGGCCTGTGCTCAGGCCAGGAAGGAGGCGGCCGAACTTCGGGCGAGGGTGCTTCCAATCGATTCGCTTTCCAAGGCCTTGGCGCTCAACAAAAAGGACTTTGAAAGGGTGACCGAGTCTTTTCGTCTTGCGGCCACGAGAGCCTTCTAGGCTAGAAACTCAGTCAAAGAGCTCCAGGGCTTTCATGAGCAATCGAATAAAGCTTTCCTGGAGTTATCCCAGATTAAAGCAGAGCATGACAACAAGGTTAAGGCCATGCACAGTATTATGAAAAGAGATGGGACCAGCTGAAGGCCAGTCATGCTGAAGATAAAAATGATTGGAGCAGGAGGCTTGAGAGGAGGAGCACAAGTTCGGCAGCAGCAAGACCAGCTCACCGGTTTGAATAAAGAACTTGCCGAAATGGAGAATCGGTTGAAATGGTTAAATGGACGGATTGCTCGGCTCACCGATGATCTCGATTACGCTCAGCGGGAAATTGGGGACAAGCAGTCCGGATTGATGACCTCAAAGAGAGCCTTCCACCAAAATCAATCGGCTAAGTCGAAGGCCTTGGAGAGGGTACAAGAACTGAGCGGCGAACTGGCTCGGCAAGAGGAAGAGGTATGGTGTCTCTCTTTTTCATTTGCCTTTAGTGCTTTTATTTCGTCCGTGGGCTTGAGCATTCCGATATTTTGCAGATGGGCGAAATTGAGTCCAAAGCGCGGAGCAAATTGATGCCTTGGGGGCGAGCTATCCGCGAGTCGCCAAATGAACCTCGAGCTTCAAGATTGATTAGCTGAAGCCAATGGCCGAATTGCCTCGGATGGAGGAATATAAAGGTTCCGCCCAGTTTTCAGAAGAACGTAGAAAAGCCTGTGACGCATTTCGATTCTGCAAGAGGAATCCGAGCAAAGATCTCTCGGATGCATCCCGAGTGGGATTTATCCTTTTTGGATGTCGAACCTTTTGCCTATACCCCGGGGGCTGAAAAAGATGAGTATGAAGACATTTCAGACGTCGATCTTGACATCATTCTGGGTTCTAGTGAGACCGCGGCTCCCAAAGGACACTCTCAGCTTGCCACCAGGAAGCAATGATATTTGAAGTGGGCGAAACAAGCCAAGCCCCCCCCGAATGTTGCTGAGGAGGCTGTCGGGACCGACCCAACCCCCGATTCTTAAGGGTCACTTATGTATTTTTCGCTTTTCAGATTTATGATCTGGTTGAAATTTTCGATGAATGGGTCTTTCGCCTTCACTTGATCGTCCTTTTGGATGATCTTTTTATCTCAAGTTTTCTTCTGACTGTGGATGAATTATGATTCATTCGCTATCTTAGGTCGGTTTGGTTCGGATTTGAATAAACGTCTCGTCGAGGCCGAGGTATAAGGATAGCTTGGTTTGTCCGAAGTGAAAAAGTTGGCACGCTCGGCCGAGGCATAAAATGGTCCGGCGCTGCGAGGAATATAGTTCTGGTCCCGCTCGGAGCGGGTAAGGAATTTGTCTGCCGAAGTATAGGATAGCTCGGCTAGGGTTGAGGTAAAGTAGTGATTTATCCGAGCTGAAGAAAAGGTGTCTTGTGCCAAGGTTCCCCAGTCCGAAGCGTAGGTTCGGGCATAGGGAATATGGCTCCAGGTGACATGATCCGAGCGGAGGGAGCTTGGTCCCGAGAAAGGGGGCGCATCCGAGCGCGTAATGTTATTAATGAATCTCTTCGACGAGGGGGAAACACTTCGTTTCTAGCGCCTACTAGGCGGTGACACGTGGCGTGTTTTGCGGTGATAGTGTTGGAATTGATGGCTCGGGCGATCGGGATGCGCGCAAAGGTAGTTTAAAAATGGATGGGGAATGCCATCGTTAATCGCCTTTTCAGCTATCTCTCGAGATTTTTGGATACTGAGATGGCTTCCGAGGCGAGGGGCGATCGACTGAGATGCCAAGCAGCGGCGTTAATGGCCGTGGGGCCTCATAGGAGCCGCACTACAGTGTCCGTCGATGGGGAGGTCTTGGCGTCACTGTTCGCAGACCGGAGCGACTTCAGAGGGCGGCCGAGCAATACCTGGCTGTTTCCATGAGAGAGAACGAGCTCCTTCATCGGGCTAACAGCCGGCTGGAGGGGCAAGTAGCATCCCTCCAGCGACAGATCGCCGAGTTAGCTCTGCGGCGTGGGGGGAGCTCGGCAGTGCCTGGAGAAGATGATAAGCCCCTGTGAGGGCTCATGTATTCCCTTTCCAATGAATGAAATAGAACTTTCAGCAACCTTTGTATTTGGTGCTACCCTTGAAATGTTCGTTCTGTTATGTCGGATACACGAACGAGACATTCCTCGAGGGATCTTGGAGATCCTGTGAGACTAGGGTATTGTCCCTGTTTTAGTTGGGGCAAGGGTAGATATCTCGGCTCGGACCGAGGCATAAGATAACGTTCAGTTGTACTAATCGAAAGGAGATAACTCGGTTTATTCCGAAGTATGGAGGCAATCTTGGCTTTGAGTCGAAGCACAAGGCAATGTCTCGGGTTATGCGAAGACATAACGAGCGGTTGGGTCGGAGCAGGGGATATCGATGTGCCTTTATTGAGAGTACTTACTTTTGCGCCTTTTTTATTACTCTGCCAGTGCCTTGTCTTTTCCAAGGAGTTGGCCTTCTTTTTGCCGGGATGGACAAAACGGCTTTGCAACCTGTAGAAGGATGCCTTGTTACTTGCCTGAGTCATTTATCCTGTCGGTCTTTTCCAATGCGGGTCTTTTTAACGTACGATATAAGCACTCGTTCGCCATTGGAGGGCGTCATTTTCACCGAGCGATTTTCCAGGCCTGCCCGTATCTCAAGGACCGGCGGACGATCTCCTGCATTTAAGGCTCTTGATTCACGATCAGAGGAAAATCTTTTTCCTTGCGTCATGGTCCAAGAAATGCGTTTGGCGCGCTTTGAAAGGCGCCCTTTTTCATCCTGAAACGCCATGTGCGGTGTGGCCAAGGCACTTTGAATCCTGGGTCTTTCTGCTTTAATATCCACTCCAGGTCCGTTTGCCTATAAAAATGGGAGGAGTGGGCCGTGTTAGGCCATCCCCCAAGGCTTTCTTTTATGTAAGTCGTAAGAGTTTCCATGGCATCTGTTTTATTGAAGTTGAGAGCGGAGAGTCCGAGCCTTCCTTTTGCAAGTCGATCTCCCCGGATAGCTGGGGTATGAAGAAGCTGCTGAAGAGCAGACAGTCCTCAAGAGAGGAATTTTGGAGATCATATGGAGAGCACACAGAGGTCCGCAGAGATCATATGGGGAGCGCATATGTGTGTGTCCTTTGTCACTTGCCATGGGGACCGTTGAAAATGCAAAGCATGCATATCCCCATGGTAAGGACAGACTTTTCTTCTCCCTCTGGTTGGATTCCTCAGTTCATCCGACCGGAAACTTTCGCCATGTGTAGAGGGAGGAGAGCAGTGTGCCGGTCTGCTGGTTCCCCGTCTACGTGCTTGGGCTGGGCTGGCAGTCCAGCACTCCGCTTGGGTGTTTCCTCAGCATCGGCATCCACAGGTCTTCCTCCCATTTTTGGATCTCTTAGTTCATCCAGGGGACCTATGGGTGGCCGGTTTTGTTCTTTGGCATTAACCCGTGATTCAGTCGAGCTGTCCGATTTCTCTGATTTCTTGGGTTTGATGCCAGAACATATTATTAACCGAAGCTGATCGAAGTTGTTCGAGCTTTTTATTTGTTTTATTTCCTGTGCCATGATGCACTTGTAATAGCTCTCAAGAGGTTGTAATTTTCGTTAATAAAGAAAGCATTTTCTTTCCTTTATAGTTACTCATGCCTTTTCTAGCATGGTTGTATTGAGAGTTCCCTACGCTTTCCGCAGCGTATTTTGCTTGTTTCCAATAGCGATTTTAGCTACTTTTCTTTGGCTGATCATTTCAGCGATACCTTGGTCCTCTGTGGAGGAAGCATTTACCTCTGTTTAGGTCAGAAGGAGGCCTGGCGGCCATGTGAGCTATGTAGTAAGCATGGTCCTATTTAAGGGATGAAGTATGCATTTCTTTGAAAAGAAATAACTTGCAATCTTGCTGGTAAGCGGAGAAAGGTACCAACCTTTGCCGAGGCATAACAGGATGTCTTAGTTGCGTCAGAGTGTTTGTGAGATTACTCGTCTAGGCTGAAGCTTTAGAGCTATATCACTCGGTGTTGCCGAGCCTTCAGATAATGCATCACTCGGTGTTGCTGAGCCTTCTGGATATACTCATTGTTGCGAGCCTTCAAATAATATCACTCGTTGTCAAGGTTTCGGATTACTCGGTTGTTGCCGAGCCTTCCGGATATCACTCGGTTGTTGCCGAGGTTTCCGGATATTACTCGGTTGTTGCCGAGCCTTCAAATAACATATCACTCGGTTGTTTCCGAGCCTTCAATTATCACTCGGTTGTAGCCGAGGCTTTGGAATATCACTCGATTGTTGCCGAGGTTTCCAGATATTACTCGGTTGTTGCCGAGCCTTCAAATAATATCACTCGGTTGTTGCCGAGCTTCAATTATCACTCGGTTGTAGCCGAGGCTTCGGAATATCACTCGGTTGTTGCCGAGGTTTCGGAATTATCTCGGTTATTGCCGAGCCTTCAAATAACATATCACTCGGTTGTTGCCGAGCCTTCAATTATCACTCGGTTGTAGCCGAGGCTTCAGAATATCACTCGATTGTTGCGAGCTTCAGATATCACTCGGTGTTGCCGAGGGTTCAAGATTATATTTTACTTGGCACGGCCAAGGTACGGATCCTTCCAGCCCAGCTAGGATATATTTTACTTGGCGCGGCCAAGGTACGAGATCCCTCGGCCTGGCCGAGGATTTATAAACCTGCTTCTCATTATAGCCACCAAAGAAAGCAATAGAGACAGAAGTTTTGAATTTTTAAAGTTTTAGTTTGATGGACAAAGTGGGTTCGGGAGGGCATACTCTCACTGGTGATAAATGCGAAGATTATCCGAGTTCCACATCCGAGGAATAGATTTCCCATTTAGATCTTGGAGCTTATAGGTTCCCGGTCCAATGATCTCCGCTACTTGGTAGGGCCCTCCCAGTTTGGGCCAGCTTTCCTTGTTCCAGCGGTTTGGAAACAGAGGCCTTTCGAAGGACAAGATCGCCAGGCAGAAGGCTTTCCCTTTGACTCTGGAGGCGTGGTAACGGGCCACCCTTTGTTGATAGGCAGCCACTCTGATCCGGGCCTTCTCTCTGATCTCCTCTACCAGGTCGAGGTTGGTGCGGAGCTGTTTCTAGCTTCCTCTGAGTAGCTTTCCACCCGCAGCGAAGGGAGGCCTATTCCACAGGGATAACGGCCTCCGTGCCGAAGGCCATCCGGAATGGGTTTCACCTGTGGGATTCTCGGGGTGGTGCGGTAGGCCCATAGACATGGTGCAGCTCTTCCGCCCACCTGCCTTGGGCTCTGGAAAGACGAGCTTTGATCCCTGAAGAGGGTCCTGTTGGTCACTTCGGCCGCTCCGTTGGCTTGGGGATGCCCGACCGAGGTGAGGTGGTGACGGATTCCATGCTCCTCAGAACTGGAACTTGGGTTATCAAATTGCTTTCCGTTATCGGTGATTATGTGTGGGGAGGCCGAATCGGCATGATGGACCTCCACAAAATCTCTGGCCCGTGCCTCGGTTATTTGTGCAACTGCTTCGCTTCGACCCATTTAGTGAAGTAGTCAATGGCGACAAATAGAATTTCCGCTGCCCCGTGGCAAGCGGGAATGGGCCGAGGATGTCCATCCCCCATTTGGCGAAGGGCCAAGGGGATGGATATAGGGTCGGAGGGGGAGCCTTTGGATGCTTGAATGCCTCTGGCATGGGTCGCAGGCTCGGACTAGGTCGTCTGCATCCTTCTGCATGTCGGCCAGTAGTAGCCTTGTCGCAGCACCTTGTGGCATAGGGACCGGCTTCCCAGATGGTTGCCGCAAATCCCTTCATGCACCTCGCGGAGAGCATAATCTGCTTCGACGGGCGAGGCATCTGAGCAGCGGCATGGAGAAGGACCGTTTGTAAAGCTGATCGTCGATCAGCACATAGTGGGTGGCCTGCAGCTTCAGCTTTCTAGCCTCTCTCCGGTCGGGTGGAAGCGCCCTTCTTTGAGATACTTAGATAGGGATCGAACCATGATGGTTCGGCTTCAACTTGCATTATCGGTCGGCTTCCGCGATGCTGGGCTTTCTCCAGGTCTCCAGGTGGAAATTTTGCTCGGTCCATTGACTCCGCGTCGCCAATCGAGATAGTAGGTCGGCGCGGGCATTCTCGGATCTGGGAATCTGAATGATTTCAAATTCAGGAAAATGGGGAAGCAGGCTCCGCACCTCCTGAAGATATCGAACCATGTTCGGCTCCCGGGCTTCAAACTCTCCTCGTACATGGCCGGCCACCAGCTGAGAGTCGGTGAAGGCATTAAGCTTCTCCACCTTCAGATTGCGGGCGATTCGGAGGCCGGCTAACAGGGCTTCGTACTCGGCTTCGTTGTTGGAGGCCGGGAAGGAGAACGGACGCCATATTCAAACCCCTCCGGACTGGTGAGAACCAGGCCCGCACCGGAGCGCATTAGATGACCCGTCGACATGGAGGAGCCACCGGGCTCCAGATTTTGGTTCTTCGGGGAGTCTGGGGTAGAACCGTCCTCCGGGATGGTACACTCGAGGAGGAAGTCGGCTAGCACCTGGGCTTTGATGGCTGGGCGAGGCTGAAAGTGTATGTCATGCTCGCTCAGCTCGACGGCCCACTTGGTCATTCTTCCGACGTCTCGGGCGGTGGACTACCGCCTGATGGGTTGGTCGGTCAGGACCGTCACGAATGTGCTTGGAAGTACGGTCGCAGCTTCCGAACTGAGGTGATTAAGGCCAACACCATCTTCTCAATTCTGTATACCTTGTCTCCGCATCGCGGAGTAGCCTGCTGACATAGTAAATCGGCTTTGGACCTTTTCCTCCCTGACCAGCACCGAACAGACGGCACCTCAAAACAGCCAGGTACAAGAATAGGGTCTCGCCCGGCCGGACTGCTGAGGAGTGGGGGCGAGCCGAGGTATTTCTTGAGATCTTGAAATGACTTTGGCATTCAGGGTCCACTGGAAAGTTCTTTGCCGACCGGAGGGTTTTGAAGAAGGGGAGGCATCTCTCGGCCGACCGCGCCACAAAGCGGTTGAGAGCCGCTATCCTCCCAGTTAGGCGCTGGACTTTACAGATGCCGGGGGCCATTTGTTGGAGAGCTTGAATCTTCTGGGGGTTAGCTTCGATTCGCTGGGAGACCATGAAGCCGAGAAACTTCCGGAGTTAACGCCGAAGGCACATTTGGTCGGATTGAGCCTCATCCCATACTTGCAGCGTTGCAAAGCTCTCTGAGAGGTCCTCGACATGCCGTGATGCCTTCCTTGCTCTTTGACCAGCATGTCGTCCACGTACACCTCCATATTCCGGCCGATTTGCTCCTTGAATACTTTGTTAACCAGCCTTTGGTAGGTGGCACCTGCATTTTTAAGACCAAAAGGCATAACGCGGTAACAGTAAGTACCTCGGTCGGTTATGAAGGCGGTCTTTTCTTCATCCTCGGGGCCATTCGGATCTGATTGTAGCCTGAATAGGCATCCATGAATGACAGCATCTGGTGGCCTGAGGTGGCATCCACGAGCTGGTCGATCCGGGGAGGGGAAGCTGTCCTTCGGGCAGGCTTTGTTGAGGTCGGTGAAGTCGATGCAGATCCTCCACTTGCCATTCGACTTCTTCACCATGACGACATTTGATAGCCAGTCGGATAATTTACCTCCCGAAAATTGGCCTTGATGAGCTTGTCTACTTCTTCTTCATGGCCTTTTGTCGCTTGGGGGCAAAGCTTCTCTTCTTCTGCTTGACTGGGCCTGTGCATCTCGTCCACGTTGAGACGATGGACGAAACCTCGGGGCTGATCCCTGGCATATCAGAGGCGACCAGGCGAAGACATCAGCGTTGCTCCGAAGGAACCTGATCAATCTGTCGAGCTCTCCCTTTAGCAGTGACCCGATCTTTATGGTTCGGTCGGGCCGAGCTTCATCCAATGGCACCTCCTCCAGTTCCTCGGCTGGTTCTCCTCGCTGCTCAGCGAAGTCTTCACGAGCATCTAGCCCATCCACCTCGGGCTTCCTGGACAGCAAGTCGGCGACAAAGCAATGCCGAGCAATAATCTAACTACCCCGAACAAACCCTACTCCCCATTCAGTGGGGAATTTCATGGCAAGATGGGGAATAGAAATGATGACTTTGAGGGATATCTGTCCTGGCCTGCCGAGGATGGCATTGTAAGGGGATCGTAACTTAGTCACGAGGAAATCCATGAGCATGGTAGCCGCGCTAGGCCAGGTGCCGGCTCGGATCGTCAAGTAATTACTCCCTCGGGGATTATAGAGTTACCGTGAAACCCACCAGAGTTGATTCCACGGCTCAGAGGTTTTCACCTGGAGTTTCAGTCTCACAAAGGCATCAAAGTACAAAACATTAATGGAGCTTCCACTATCAACAAGGATCTGGCTTACATCATAATTGTTTAGATTAAGAGATACAACCAACGCATCATCGTGGGGTACTGTATCTCCCGCAGGTCTTCATCAGAGAAAGCAAGCTCGTCGATTCGAGCCTTCTTCGGCAGATTTTCTTCCTCACTCGGCCCAGATGATGGAGAGTCGATCGCCGCTATCATGTTGACATGGCCAATGACCGAGGGATTCGGCAGAGGAAGCTGGCGAGGTTTAGGTTGACGACCTCCCTCATTCGCTGGCTCAGGTGGCCCTCTGAATCGGTCTAATCTACCCCACCGGATTAGACGCTCGATTTCATTCCAGAGCTGCCAACATTCTTCAGTATTATGCCCGTTGTCTCGATGGAAGCGGTAGTACTTGGTCATGTCCCTCCGGACCCCGTTACCTCGGAGGGGAGGAGGTCGAGGAATCTGGCGCTCGATCTCCATTAGAATATGCACCCTTGGCGCAGTGAAAGGGGTATAGCGGTCAAACCTTCGAGCTGGGCTCCGGGTCTGGTCTCGTGGCGGAGGGGCTCCATGGTGGCGAGGGGGCTTGCACGGCGATAGGCTCGATGCTTGTCGGAGTTTTTCACCTCCTTCTTCTTCTGCTGCTCGGATCGGGCCGACCTTCTCGACTCCTCGACTCTGGCGTACTTGTCCGCCAGAGACATCATGTCCGAAAGGCTCTTATGGTAGTTGACCTCAGGGCCAAATAAAAGTCTCCCGCCTTTGATACCCCTCCGGCCAAGGCGGACATGGCCACCTCATGATTGAGGTGGTCGACTTCTAGCAGGGCCATGTTGAAACGGCCGAGGTAGTTCTTCAGGGATTCCCTCTCTCTCTGGTTCACTTCCGAGAGGGAATCAGATCTCCGCGTGACACGGCTGCTGACAAATTGGCTGATAAACAAACAGTTCAACTCATCAAAAGAATCAATAGAACCTGGCTTTAGACTGTTGAACCAGGTTCGAGCATACCCTCTAAGGGTAGAGAGAAAGCACGGCATAGGATCGCATCTGACGCTCCATGGAACATCATGATGGACTTGAAGCTGCAGAGGTGGTCATCGGGATCAGTAGATCCATGGTAGGGCTCAATGGTAGGGAGCTTGACATGAGGGGGAATCACTTCCCACATTATCCTCTGGTGAAGGGGATGCCCTGATCCGTCTTCGGCTGGGATGGAGGAGCCTGCCCGACAGCGTCTAACTCCTAATGCCATTCCCGTCGCATCTCCTGCATCTGCCGCCTGATTCCCTCGTCCAGAGTGACAGGAGGGATCGGGCAATATGATGGCGGCAGCGGTGTCGAATCTTGAGAGGACACTGGGGAGTGGGAGCGAGCTCGATGGGATCTAAGCGGGCTCCCTCCTCTGGCCTGGTGGGGCATTGGCTTCACCCCTGCATGTCGGTGAAGGCAATCCACTTCCCTGAGCGGATTAGAGGGAAGAGTTACTAGAGGAAGGGGGCAGCCTCCTCTTCATGAAGTGGCGGAACAGGAGCCGCCGGGTGGGGAACCCTTTGAGCTCCTTGAATGACCTGGGTCAGGGCCTGGACCTGCTGAAACAGAGCGGCGAACTGGTCCAGGGTCACCGCCGGAGCCGATGGTGAAGGGGTTTCAGCTGGTGGTGGTAGCGAGGGCTCTGCGCTATTAGTTGGATCAGGCCTTTGAGATGCAACCTGGCCCTAAGCCTCAAAAGTGGCTCTCTTCCGGTTGGCCATTAGAGGATTTTTCTTTCGATCTGGATCCTTGTCTCCTAGAATACAAGTTTACGGGACTTTGGATGCTTCCTCTAGCGCCAATCTGTTGCTGCGGAAATCCGTTCTCTGAATCGGGTGCTGTTAGGGCTTCGAATCCGGGCTTGACTTCTGGTCGGGACCTGCAAAATAGTCCTTGAGTAGAGGGTGATTTGGGGGTGCCCTCTACGGAAGACCCTCCGACGCCCAAGTCAGTAGAGATTACCGCAAGCAGACAAATGAGAAGAAGGATCCCCGAGGAAGAGTTCCTCTAGGGGCGATGCCAGGAGCTCTGTCTGAGCTCTAATGGAGTTTTTCGGAGAATGTGAGTGAGTGAAAGAGAGCGTGCAGAATGGCGTACTTGAGGGGATCTGAGGCTATGATATTTATAGGTATCATCTGATTCCTTGGACACGTCACAGAGGGTTTGAAAGTTATTGGGATTCGAAACTAATTCGAATCAGGCTGTTACAGGGCCGGTAGGATCCGTATCCGATTGGTTAGAGGATCAACGACGAGGAAGCAGACGATGCTTCAAGATTCTGTGACTACATAGGCTCTAGGCCATTTCTGGTAGCGTAGGCATGATTTCCTATTTGAAATCTTGTTAGTTCATGTGTATTCCGCAAAGGTGCTTGGATACCTCGGTCGGCCGAGGTATAGAAGATGGCTGAATCTGCTGAAGTATGGTGAGATTCAATTTACCGAGGTATAGGATAGCTCGGCCTTCGTGAGACATAGAATGGCTCGGCTTACTGAAGCACAGGATGGTTTGGTGGCGATAGCTCGGCCTGTGGGGTATGATAATAGCTCGATCAGCCGAGGTATAATAATAGCTCGGCCGACTATTACACGAAAGTTGTTTGGAAGGGGTAGCCTACTCATTGCTGCCTATCGGATGTGACAGACAGGGTGCACGGGCTAGCCATAGCCCGATGTCTTGGATTGTATGCACATTAATGCAATAATTTTTATCCCTCATCAGTATTACATAATATTTTATATTATATATATATAATATATATTAATATAATAAATATAATTATTATGATTATTATAATAATAGCATATATTAGTCATTATATTATATTATTATCACTTTTTTATATTTAATGTATTAAATAATTATAATAATTATTTTAATAATTATTTATATTAAAATAATATTATAATTGTATATAATATATAATTACAATAATTATATTATATATCTATAATATATTCTATTGTTATATGTTTATTATATACTTTATATAATTATTATTAATTTGTCTCATAATGTATAAAAAAATATAATCAATTATTATTTTATATTATATAAAAAAATAATAAAATTATTATACCTTATAAAATTATAATAAAATAATTAATTATATATAAATATTGGTTTCCTTTGATTTTTTTTAATTTATAAAATAATGGGGTTTTTTAAATTTTAATATTTTTTAGCCAAATTTATAGTAATCTAATTTATTAACTAAATATATTAATGCAAGATACCTAGTATTCTGCAGTAAAATTACTATACAAACCAAAACATGAATACCTGCATACTTAAGCATTTAAAATCTAAGAATTGCATTCGTAATATTTTTTATGCATAGCTGATCTCATGCCGAAATAAAAGAAAATGATTGTGGTAGGTTGATGACTAACATAAAATTATAAAATATCCTAAAAAAAGACATAAAATCTTTGTATCTCATAAAAAATATAACTCAAATCAAGTTGAATAAAAAAATCATGTAGTTGACCCCAACTAACTTAGGATTTGCAAGGATTCGCTGTGCAGTGGAAGATTGAATTTAAAATTTTTTTAAACCTTGAAACTTTGGTCAATCGAAACCCTAGACCCAAGACCCCCTGATTATATCAACTAATAAAGTAATATTAGAATACTGAAGAATACCTGTAATGCTAATATCCTTTATTCCACTAGATGCATAAGTGTATGCTCTCCAAAGGTGATCCATATAGAAACTGGATCAAGAAAATACTCCTACTTGTTGTTTGCTTGATTTGAAACTCATTCCGAAAGTCTTTCTTCTTTTGGCAACCTTCCTTTCTTGATTAGACTTTTATCCCCTGTAGAGTATTTCAAGACCTTTTTTGAAACTTCTTTTACTATCCTATTATCCTTTCTAATTCTCTTCCTAAGTCCTTGTTTTAAAATGGTGAACTTGTCTTAAAATAATAAACTTGTCCTAACAAGGGAAGGAAGAGAAACATCAGTATAATTTTTTTTATAATCTTGCTTTAATCAACAAAGCCTTTAAATAGTTAGAGAGGAAACACCAAAACATCCTTTCCTCAGCCTTTAATTTAATATTTAATATATCAGATAAGACCCTTCAAGCAGAAGGAGTCTTTAGGTAGAAATGCGCTTTGTGAAACATACGACGTTTGACAACATATTTGCGCCAAGAGTTGCTTATTGCAAGTTTGCAACTCTTTGAAAAAAATTAGCATTTTTTCAATCCTTCCACTTGGTTTAGGACTTGGTCAAAGCACCCAATAGGTGTATTATCAAGAGAGGCCTATCAAGAAAAAGGTGATTAATAATAATAAAAAGACTCTTGTTCATTCCACACGTCATATAAACAAAGCATCACAACTTTTCATGTGCCCTTATGGAATGCATGCCCAAAATCATCCATTTGACGAGTCAAAATCAATTCAAATAGGCATGAAGGAGAGAGAATAAGGGATAAGCTTTATCAGCAAAAAGGTGATTCAGTTGCAAAAGAACTCTTGATCCTTCTACCCCCTTAAATTGTGCACACGTTAACATGATGCCAAGAGTTCCAAGCCCTTGGGACTCTTGGTTTAAGGCATGGATAAAGTCTATAAAATCAAGATAAATATCAATACGACTGCTCCACTTAGGGTTCAACCCAATTTAAGTTTTACTCAAATTAGTTAGCTCATATAGCAAGCATTTAAACCGAAATAAATTAGGTTAGGAGTTAAGCGAGCCAACATATGCTAGTATGTTAATTAGCTAGCCAATTAGGATCCTACCACCCTAATCAAAATATAATTGACTTCTTTGATCAATTCCTTAGTGTATGTGACCTTTGAGTTTCACATATAGCCAACAGTAGGTTTAGGTTCATATAGATTTATTCCAATTAAAAATCAATTAATCAAATTATGTTAAATCGAGCTAACCCTAGTGATCAATTTGAACCATCTTTCAAATTGACTTATGAATTTAATCAATTTAATTCATGAAAACCTATTAGATATGATTGACATTTAACAATATATCATGCCTACCCAAAAGATGAGAAATTTGATAGAAATTACTAAAATATCCTTTAATTGTAAGTTACCATGTAATTCAATCCTTCGATTTTTCTTTATCTCGAATAAGCAATGGGTATAAAAAATTATTAAACCCTAACACTTTATTCATTTGAACATCAAATCACTAATGAAGACTTGATCGATGAAAGATTAGAAACCATTTCTAATATCATCATGCTTTGATCGAAGACTTCTTAAGTTATCATTTGATGAGATTACATAGGATAAATTCTTCTCTTACTAGGAGTGATCAATTCCTTGTTGGCCTACTCACAACCTTCATACATAATTCACCATATCCATGAACACCCTTCCATACATGACTAAGTCATGAATGAGTATGAACCAAAATATGGATTCATATGTACAAGATTCTATGGTAATCTCAAGTTTAATAATTATTTGTACAACTTCCACTAAAGGAATCATCTTTTGACAAATAAGTAAGATTTTCATAAGATGTTTTCATTGCGGATCAATTCAGTGAACTCATACCATAATGAGCACCTATATCTTTGTATTAGTATCCCTACATAAGTGGTCATGAGACCAACCACTCTCTCCATCGAGCATACATAGAATGTGTTAATTATTTTGAAAACATGATTCCCTACTCAATGATCCTTCGACTAAGAATATTCTAGATTAAGGTTTATAAAATCTTAGGTCTCACTGTTATGAACTTCATACTCAACTCAAATCAAATCATTTAAGCCTTTTCTCAAATGTTATGAACTTCATCATAACCGTAAATCCATTGCCCTAATCTATGAGAAACAAAAAGGTATAAGATACAATATATGATAAATCAAAATACCTTTTATTAATATAATATTATTTATGAGTCAGAAGAATTTTACAAAAAGCCCATGTTACATAAGAAATATGATTGGCTTTCAAAGCACTATTCTTTTAAGATTAAGGTTGCATTATTGTTATTGTTATTGTACATTACCGGTAATGTAATGTTGGGATGGAATCTTTTAATCTATGAATTGATAGATTTCATCCTAGCATTATATTACTAGGCATGGGTAACTTAAAGAAGAAGGAAAGAAAAGAGATTTAGATAAAGGGCAATAAAGAAAGAGGAAGAAAGGGATTTTGAAGGAACCTATGGATTGATGGTTGAGTCTATGGTGGTGACAAGGATATAATGAAGATGAAAGAAAAGAAGAGATGTATGCTTTCAAGAGGAAACGTGAAGAGAAGAGGTTGGATCCCAATGTGAGAGAGATTAGAAAATGAGATGCTTAGCTAGGAGTAAAATACAAAAACATTAGGATTTATTAATAAGTTACAAAAACATAAACTATTGAATCAATGCTTGAAGATGGTCATGCACTTTTTGTGAGATAAATTTCTCGGTTTTCTATATCTTCTTTTCTCTTAATAAAAAGGTGTTCTTTAAAAAATGTGTTAGCACAATTAATATTGTGAGACTAGTCTAACATTCTTAACCTCATAAACCTACAAATTAATGGTAGGAATGTAATACATGAATAAGTAAAAACCATGCTATTTGATGAGGGATAAAATCATCATTACATTGTTGACCGTTCACATCGGGGGTCGCACCCCAGTCCAAATGCCCTGCTGGTGCGACATTCTAGCAACAAAAGTCTCCTCATAATGAAGAAAGAGAACAAGAGAAAAAAAGGGCTACGTCACTCATTAATATTCGAAAGTCAAATCAATAGGCTGGAGTGCAGAAACGGTCATAATGACTTAGCCAGCATTTAATGGGATAAAAAGAGAGGAGAAAGGCAATATGCCTCGGCAAATATACTTCGGCCAATATGCCTCGGCAAATATACTTCGGCTAACATGCCTCAGCAAATATAGTTCGGCCTGCATTAAGGCATTTATGACCTCATAAAGGCCACATATATCCACCTGCTTTAAGGCATTCAATGCCTTATTTTCTTCAATGCATTCAGGCATTTATGGCTGCCACGTTGGCCCCTTGTGGCCTACGCCAGCCATGATGACTGAACCACAGCGTTCAAAACACCTTTGCGGAATCTGGCGCGGGAGAGTTTAAATTCATTGTAACAAAATAAGATTCCAAACAAGGAATCATGCCAAGACGTGGCCTAGGACCTACAATAGTGGCTTAGGGACCATGCAGCCACTGATCTCGAGCCATCGGCCAGCTCTCCCGCCTCCCAGCCATCGATCCTCTAACTAACCATATACGGATCCTACCGATCCTGTAACAACCTGATTCGAATCCGTTTTGAATCCTAACAACTTTCAGACCTTCCAGAGCACGTCCAAGATCAGGTGACAGCCTATAAATACTACACTCCCAGATTCCCTCAGGTATGGCTCACTCTACGCCCACTTTATTCGTAGTTCTCCTCCCCTGAGAGCTCCCGATCGGCCGCCCTGGAGGAACTCTTCCTGAGAGATCCACCTCCCCATTTTGTTGATCGCCGGTCTCCACTGACTTGAGCGTCGGAGGGTCTTCCGCGAGGGCCACCCCCAACGCCTCTCGCGTGAGGACTTCTGTGCAGGTCCGCCCAGGAGACGACGCCCGCCCGAGTCGGAGGACGGATCCCGGCGGCAACAGATTGGCGCTAGAGGAAGGGCCTCAAGTCCCGTTAAAACTTGAAGAAAGGAGATAAGGATCTCGATCTGGAGTAGAACCTCTCTAATGGCCAATCGGAGAAGAGCAACCTCTGAAGCCCAAGACCAGGTCGCCTCCCAGAGACCTGATCCGGTGAGCAGTGTAGCGCCACAACCTCCACCAATTGAAACCCCATCGCCGCCAGCCATCCCGGTGACCCAGGACCAGTTTGCCTCTGGTCCAGCAAGTCCAGGCCCTGACCCACCTGGTCCAGGAGCGTTTCACAGCTCCTCCCGCTCCGCACCTTCATAAGGAGGCCGCGATTCCTTCTTCGCCGGCGACTTCCTCCTCCGGTCCGCATGAAGCCGCGGACCCCCCACATCGACCCAGAGGGGACAAACCAGTCCCGCGAGGCGGCTACGACAGGGATCCTCCCAGATCTCGGCGAGCCCGGTCCCTCTCCCCAGTGTCCTCCCACCATGATTCGATGCCGTCCCTGCGATCCCCTCGCCCAGCTCCTCCTCTTACCGCTGAAGAGGAGATCCGTCGACAGATCCAGGAGATGCGTCAGGAGCTGGACGCCGCCAAGCAGGCCCATCCGCCTCAGCCCAAAGCGGAGCAGGGCATCCCTTTCTCTAAAGGGATTATGGAGGAAGTGATTCCCTCCCATGTCAAGCTACCAGCCGTCGAACCCTACCACGGCTCTTCTGACCCGGACGACCATCTCAGCAGCTTCCGGTCAATAATGATGTTCCACGGAGCATCCGACGCGATCCTCTGCCGCGCTTTCCCCTCCACCCTCAGAGGATCTGCCCGAACCTGGTTCAATGCCTTGAAGCCAGGTTCCATTGATTCATTTGACGAGCTGAGCCATCTTTTTATTGGCCAGTTCGTCAGCAGCCGCCGCCACCGACGAAGATCTGACTCCCTCTCCGAAGTCAAGCAGAGAGAGGGGGAGTCCTTGAGAAATTATCTTGGCCGTTTCAATAAGGCCATGTTGGAGGTGGACCACCTTAATCATGAGGTGGCTATGTCCGCCTTGGCGGGGGGAGTCTCAAAGGAAAGCGACTTCTACCTGGCGATGGAAGTCAGCTACCCCCTAACCTCTCTGATATGATGGCCCTGGCGGACAAATACGCTAGGGTCGAAGAATCGCGGAGAGTTGCCCGCGAGCTGGCAAAGAAGAAGGAGCCCAAAGGTCCCGATAGGCACCGTCCCGCCCGTCGGCCGAGTCCGCCTCGCCGCCAAAGAGCTCCCCCACTGCCGCCGAGGAATCGCTCCCGGAGCCCACCCAGGCGATTCGATCGCTACACTCCGCTAACCGTGCCCCGGGCGCAGATCCTCATGGAGATAGAGCGCCAGCTCCCCCGGCCAGCTCCTCTCCGAGGGAACCCGACCCGAAGAGACCCCACCAAGTACTGCCGCTACCACCGGGAGCACGGCCACGATACTGAAGAATGCTGGCAGCTGAAAAATGAAATCGAGAGGCTGATCCAGCGGGGCGACTGAATCAGTTCAGGAGGGCGCCCGAGCCAGGACAAGGAGGTGACCGCCAGCCCGAACTCAACAACCTCCTCCTCCACCAAATCCGCCCGTGATCGGCCGCATCAACATGATCGAAGAGGCCGGCGGTCGAGCCCCAGGAACGATGGTGAAGGATCAGCGCCAAAGAAGGCGGACGGGCGAGCTCTCTTTCTCCGACGATGATCTCCAAGGGATACAGTTCCCCCATGATGATGCATTAGTTGTATCCCTCAATTTGAATAACTATGATGTAAGCCGGATCCTTGTTGATAGTGGAAGTTCGGTGAATGTTCTGTACCTCGATGTGTTTGCCAAGATGAAATTACTCATGGAAAACCTTCGAGCCGTGGATTCCACCCTAATGGGATTCACAGGCGACGTCATCATCCCGGAAGGGGTCGTCACCCTGACGGTCCGCGCGGAGCCTGGCCCCTTGTGGCCACTGTCCACACGGACTTCCTAGTGACCAAACTCAGGTCCCCATACAACGCAATATTCGGCAGGCCCGGCCTAATGTCCCTCAAGGCAGTTGTCTCCATCCCACACTTATCCATGAAATTCCCCACCGAGCAGGGAGTTGGAGTTGTTCGAGGAAGTCAAGCCATGGCTCGGCAATGCTTCGTTACCAGCCTTCAGTCCAGAATGCCGGAGGTTGATGGGCTAGACGCTCGGGAGGACTTCGCCGAACAGCGAGGAGAACCAGCAGAGGAATGGAGGAGGTGCCGTTGGATGAGGCTCGTCCCGACCGAACCATAAAAATCGGGTCGCTGCTCAAGGGCGAACCTCGGCACAGATTGATCAGGTTTCTCCGAAGCAACGCTGACATCTTCGCCTGGTCCGCCTCTGACATGCCGGGGATCAGCCCCGAGGTTCTCGTCCATCGTCTCAACGGACGAGATGCACAGGCCCGTCAAGCAGAAGAAGAGGAGCTTCGCCCCGGAACGACAAAAGGCCATTGAAGAAGAAGTAGACAAACTCATCAAGGCAAATTCGTCCGGGAGGTAAATTATCCAAGCTGGCTATCAAACGTCGTCATGGTGAAGAAGTCGAACGGCAAGTGG
>UESW01001597.1:151375-237971 GCA_900491605.1 Calamus simplicifolius | reverse complement strand
GCAACGCTGACGCCTTCGCCTGGTCCGCCTCTGACATGCCGGGGATCAGCCCCGAGGTTCTCGTCCATCGTCTCAACATGGATGAGATGCACAGGCCCGTCAAGCAGAAGAAGAGGAGCTTTGCCCCGGAATGACAAAAGGCCATTGAAGAAGAAGTAGATAAACTCATCAAGGCAAACTTCGTCCGGGAGGTAAATTACCCAAGCTGGCTATCAAACGTCATCATGGTGAAGAAGTCGAATGGCAAGTGAAGGATTTGCATCGACTTTACCGACCTCAACAAAGCCTGCCCGAAGAACAGCTTCCCTCTTCCCCGGATCGACCAACTCGTGGATGCCTCCTCAGGTCATCAAATGCTGTCATTCATGGACACTTATTCGGGTTACAATTAGATCCGGATGGCCCCCGAGGATGAAGAAAAGACCGCGTTCATAACCGACTGAGATACTTATTGTTACCGCGTCATGCCCTTTGGTCTTAAAAATGCAGGTGCCACCTACCAAAGGCTGGTTAACAAAGTATTCAAGGAGCAAATCGGCCGAAATATGGAGGTGTATGTGGATGACATGTTGGTCAAGAGCAAAGAAGCATCACGGCATGTCGAGGACCTCTCAGAGAGCTTTGCAATGCTCCGCAAGTATGGGTGAGGCTCAATCCGACCAAATGCGCCTTCGGCGTTAACTCCGGAAAGTTTCTCGGCTTCATGGTCTCCCAACGAGGTATCGAAGCTAACCCCCAGAAGATTCAAGCTCTCCAACAAATGGCGCCCCCGGCATCTATTAAAAAGGTCCAGTGCCTAACTGGGAGGATAGCGGCTCTTAACCGCTTTGTGGCGCGTTCGGCCGAGAGATGCCTCCCCTTCTTCAAAACCCTCCGGTCGGCTAAGAACTTCTGGTGGACTCCTGAATGCCAAAGATCATTTCAAGATCTCAAGAAATACCTCGGCTCGCCCCACTCCTCAGTAGTCCGAGTCCGGGCGAGACCCTGTTCTTGTACCTGGCTGTTTCAGAAGAGCCGTCTGTTCGGTGCTGGTCAGAGAGGAAAGCAAGGTCAAAAGCCGATTTACTATGTCAGCAGGCTGCTCCGCGATGCGGAGACAAGATATAGCAGGATTGAAAAAATGGTGTTGGCCTTGGTCACCTCAGTTCAAAGCTGCGACCGTACTTCCAGGCACATTCTGTGACGGTCCTGACTGACCAACCCATCAAGGCGATGGTCCACCGTCCCGAGACATCGAAAAGAATGACCAAGTGGGCCGTCGAGTTGAGCAAGCATGACATCCACTTTCAGCCTCGCCCAGCCATCAAAGCTCAGGTGCTAGCCGATTTCCTCCTCGAGTGTACCATCCCGGAGGACAGTTCCACCCAGACTCCCCGAAGAACTAAAATCTGGAGCCCGGTGGCTCCTCCATGTCAACGGGTCATCTAACGCTCATCGCTCCAGTGCGGGCCTGGTTCTCACCAGTCCGAAGGGGGCAGTCTTTGAATATGGCGTCCGGTTCTCTTTCCAGGCCTCCAACAACGAAGCTGAGTATGAAGCCCTGCTAGCCGGTCTCCGAATCGCCCGCAACCTGAAGGTGGAAAAGCTTAACACCTTCACCGACTCACAGCTAGTGGCTGGCCATGTACGAGGAGAGTTTGAGGCTCGGGAGCCGAACATGGTTCGATATCTTCAAGAGGTGCGGAGCCTACTTCCCCATTTTTCCGAGTTTGAGATTACTCAGATTCCCAGATCCGAGAATGCCCATGCCGACCTACTGTCCCGATTGGCGACCGCGGAGTCAATGGACGCCGAGCAAAAGTTCCACCTGGAGACCCTGGAGAAGCCCAGATCGCGGAAGCCGACCGAATAATGCAAGTTGAAGCCGAACCATCATGGTTCGATCCCATTCTGAAGTACCTCAAAGAAGGGTCGTTTCCACCCGACCGGAGAGAGGCTAGAAAGCTAAAGCTGCAGGCCACCCAGTATGTGCTGATCGACGATCAACTTTATAAACGGTCCTTCTCCATGCCACTGCTCAGATGCCTCCGCCCGTCCGAAGCAGATTATGCTCTCCGCGAGTGCATGAAGGGATTTGCGACAACCATCTGGGAAGCTGGTCCCTATGCCACAAGGTGCTACGACAAGGCTACTACTGGCCGACCATGCAGAAGGATGCAGACGATCTAGTCCGAGCTTGCGACCCATGCCAGAGGCACTCAAGCATTCAAAGGCTCCCTCCGCCGACTTGGTTCCTATATCCTCCGCTTGGCCCTTCGCCAAATGGGGGATGGACATCCTCGGCCCGTTCCCGCTTTCCATGGGGCAGTGAAAATTTCTATTTGTCGCCATCGACTACTTCACTAAATGGGTCGAGGCGGAGGCGGTTGCACAAATAACCGAGGCATGGGCCAGAGATTTTGTATGGAGGTCTATCATCTGCCGTTTCGGCCTCCCGCATACTATAATCACTGATAACGGCAGGCAATTCGACAACCCTAAGTTCCGCCAGTTCTGCGAAGAGCACAGAATCCGTCACCACCTCACCTCGGTCGGGCATCCGCAAGCCAACGGAACGGCCGAAGTGACCAACAGGACCCTACTTCAAGGGATCAAAGCTTGTCTTTCCAGAGCCCAAGGCAGGTGGGCGGACGAGTTGCACCACGTCCTATGGGCCTACCGCACCAACCCGAGAGTCCCCACAGGCGAAACCCCATTCCGGTTGGCCTTCGGCACGGAGGCCGTTATCCCTGTAGAGATAGGCCTCCCTTCGCTGCGAGTGGAGAGCTACACAGAGGAAGCTAGCGACGAACAGCTCCGCACCAACCTCGACCTGATAGAGGAGATTAGAGAGAAGGCCCGGATCAGAGTGGCTGCCTATCAACAAAGGGTGGCCCGCTACCATGACTCCAGAGTCAAAGGGAAAGCCTTCCTGCCTAGCGATCTTGTTCTCCGGAAAGCCTCTGTTTCCAAACCACTGGAAAAAAAAACTGGCACCAAACTGGGAAGGCCCATACCAAGTAGCGGAGATCATTGGACCGGGAACCTACAAGCTGCAAGATTTAAATGGAAAGTCCATCCCCCGGATGTGGAACTCGAACAATCTCCGTAAGTATTATCAATAGGGTAAATCCTTTATAAGTCCACTCTGTATACTTTATTAAACCTTCCTGTCGGCACATGTTTTCGTAATTCGCAATGTGAATCATCATACTTTATATTGCCAAAGATTGCGAAAGAAACAGGTGTTGCTCACCAATCCTCGGCACGACCGAGTTACCTATCTGAGCAACGAATTCTCCGAACCTCGGTTGGGTCGAGCAACGAATTCTCCGAACCTCGGCTGGGCCGAGCAACGAATTCTCCGAACCTCGACTGGGCCAAGCAACGAATTCTCCGAACCTCGATTGGGCCGAGCAACGAATTCTCCGAACCTCGGCTGGGCCGAGCAACGAATTCTCTGAACCTCGGCTAGGCCGAGCAATGAATTCTCCAAACCTCGACTGCGCCGAGCAACCAATTCTCCGAACCTCGGCTGGGCCGAGCAACCAATTCTCCGAACCTCAGCTGGGCCGAGCAACAAATTCTCCGAACCTCGGCTGGGCCAAGCAACCAATTCTCCGAACCTCGGCTGGGCCGAGTAACAAATTCTCCGAACCTCGGCTGGGCCGAGCAACAATTCTCCGAACCTCGACTGGGCCGAGCAACAAATTCTCCGAACCTCGGCTGGGCTGAGCAGCAAATTCTCCGAACCTTGGCAAAAGGCCAGGGCTACATTCTGCCGCTCGAAACCTCGGCCAAAGCGAGGAAGTAGCCTTAGCTATCAAGTTCCTCGGGCCAACCAAGTGACATTCCCGCGCCCTGGTCGTGCCCGATGGCCGAACCATCGGCCGAAGGAGCAAAGTCCTTGCACCTTAGTCGCACCCCAGACATCGTTTGAAGCAGGGTGACTTCTCGAATACCCTATAAGTGAAAACGAAGACAAGACCTCCTGATACTCCGAAGGAAGTAAAGGGACTCCTAAAGAACCGCCTAGGTCCACCACTGGTCCGGACAGAGACCAGTGACCCCCCAAGAAAACCTGGTTCGGATTTGGGCAACTCATAAGCCCCGGCCGACCTAAACAATGTTCATAGCTTAGCTCTGATTGGGTAGCTCACAAGCCCCGGCCAACCTAAGTGTCCTTCTAAGCTATGTCCGGGTTCGGGTGGCTTGCGCGCCCTAATTAAACCCAACCGTGGTCTCCCAAGACCTAGCTCATACTTGGGCGGCCGAAAAAACCCAACCAACGTTCGCAAATGCTCTGAAAACAACAGAATGCATAGTATGACAAATCTTCGTATTTACTGATTAAAAAGAAAAGAAGGACAACAACGGCAAAAGAAAGAAAAAGAAACAAAAAGAGCCCTTGCTAAGGCTCGCTATCACTTTCGGAAGCCGACAAATCCTCCAGGCGCTGGGAAAGCTTGGCGACTTGTCGATGGAGTGATATTATTTCCTCCCTTTGCCGGTCCGCCATCCGGCATAGGGTCTCGACCTCCCTCGTGGTGATGGCAATGTACTCTTTGACGACCCTCTCGAGCCGCTGGTGGCTCGCAAAGGCCGACGCCAAGGCCTGTCATCGACCGTAATGGTGGGACGGCCCCCCTCCGGATGCAGCAAGCCGTTGATCGTCGCTCTTAAATCGTTGGATGATTGCTCTCCTCCTCGAGAAGCCATATCGAAAGCTGTTCTAAGACTGAACCAAAGGGATGGCAAAGACCAACACCCCCCGTCCGTATTTATACTTTTCAAGCAAGTATTTCGATCAATCAGGCCATCACCATCGACCCGTGAGAATTCACCACGTATCACCGCTTTAATTGGCGCCTGCAGAATCCTAAAGGTCGTGCCCCATCCCAAGCGAAATCGGTAATGCGGGCGGACTATTCGGGAACCCCCCTTTTCTTTTCTCTGGGAACGGGGTACTTCCCAATTTGCCGGCCCCCCGCAATAAATGCTCCCAACACTTTCCCAAGCTCTTTTAAGCTGGCCGCCTTTCGGGAAGCGTGAAAAAGAAAAAGTTCCAGCGCCTGACAATAATTCATCCCCTCGGAGAGCTCGTGTCATAAATGGAGGGCGTAACCATGTACGCCGTTCCGCCTTGACGCCCCTCACCGAACCCGCAGGGACCTGGTATTATGACTCATAGTGACGACTAAGTCGCTCCTTCGAGCTCTGAATCTCGAACCTTGGCAGGGCCAAGTAACTAATCTTCGAACCTTGGCAGGGCCAAGCAACCGTTCTCCGAACCTCGGCAGAGCCGAGCCATAAATATTCGAACTCCAATGGGGTCGAGGCATGAATCTCCGAGCTTCGGCCAGAGTTAAGGAACGTATTCTACCACCAAACAACCTCTAAACCTCCATCTAGACCCGGACAGCTTACAAGCCCCGACTAGTTCGGATAGCGCGGGATCCTCGCCTAAAAACGAACGGGATGTCCTTATGTCCCACGGCAGCGGCAACAATTGGCACAAGAGAAATAGAAATTGAGAAATAGAACAAAACTTTCTTTATTTCATTGCCATCAAAACCAATTACAACTGCCTGAGAGGCGTTACAAGAGCATTGAAATGCATAAAATAAAGACGAGCACAAAACTCGGGCAACTGCTCCAAAGCAAATCTGGGCAACTGTGATGCTCTGGCGTCCGGACCGACAAATCGAGCAAACCGCGAACAGTCAGCTCGAGCCGATAATGGGCGGGCGACACGGACCAACAGTTGCAACCAGCTTCGGTAAATAATGATATCTCGGTGACCCAACGGGATATCAAAGTGATTGGAAAGGGTGGATGGGATATTACCCCTAACCACCCAACCGAGAGGCCCCCCGACGAGTAGTAGGAAGCCCGCGGACCCTGGCGCCAGAACGCTCTCCCAAACCGAGTGTGTACTGCCTGGCCTTGCCCAAACTCAAAGGCAAGGTACCTGCGGGCGACACACCTTCACCCCCTCCCCATGTGGCGAAAGATTCCCCAGGCGGGCAAGCCCAGGGATCCAAACCAGGGGAGGAGGCGAAATTCATACAACCCATGGGGAGCCCGCGTGCACTTCCTACCATACGTCCCCGAGGGGGGAACCACAAAGGTCACATGGGAAGCACATATGTGCGCTCTCCGTATGATCTCTGCACCCTCCTGTGCGCTCTCCATATGATCTCCGGGGCTCATCCCCTAAGGGCGAGCCATTCTCCAGCGGCTCCTTCATCGCCCCAACTGTCCGGAGGCGAAGGGCTTATGAAAGGAAAGCTCAACCCTCCACTCGCAACAGCGGAGAAATGAGCATGGTGGAAACTCCAATGGGAAGGAAACTTTGAGGATGACCTAACACGACCCCTCTTCCCCCCTTTTTTATAGGCAAAAATAAACCGGGGACAGCTATCAAGGCCGGAAGCCCCGAGATTCGAAACACCTGGCCCATGCCTCCACGTGGCCTCCCAGGATGAAAGCAGCGCCCCGCGCGCACCAAGCCAGTCGCCTGAATCGTGACGAACGTAAAGATTTCCTTTGATCCGAATCATGGTTGTCGAACGCAGAAAATCGCCGCCAATCCTACGGAAACTGACAGATTCAGGGGATCGTCCTACGAGAAAGACATCCTCCAATGGCGGGCGAATACCTGTATCACACGTCGAAACAACCCACGTGGGAAAAGACCAGCACAGTAAAGGCCTCCCAAAAGGCTCCAAGCAACTTTTTACTGACATCAGAGTCGTATCATCCATTTCGGCAAAACGAAAATCAACTTGCCTTAGAGAAGACAGAGCCCTGACAAAACAATTAAGGGGTACGGACGCCATGCGTTCCTCGGGAACAGACCCCCAGTCTAATCACGCGCAAGGTCTAAGCATCGCCTAACCCCCTTCTTGTGGGGTCAGAGCTGTTCCTATACGTCAAAACCAATTGAAGTATCCGCTCCTGGTCGAGCTACTTTATCCTTCGGCCCCAATCGAGCTACTTTATTCTTCAGCCCCAATCGAGCAACTTTATCCTTCGGCCCCAGCCGAGCTACCTTGTCCTTCGGCCCCGAAAAGGCTATCTCGTTCCTCGAATTTTGTCCACCAAGTTAAATCATCCCACACCGGGCTGCGTCGATGTTCGACCTTTTCATCAAAACAGCCCCCACGCCTTGGCCTCTACCAGGGTATTTCGCCAAAACTCAAAACAAGGAACCATTCAGGGAAGACAAACAAATGGAAAATGGCCAATTTATTTATTGATCTTCGTCGAATTACAAAGCAGAAAGAGGAAAGAAAACACATATGGTCCCCAAAGGGTCAAGACTTGGGATCAACCCCAGCATCTCCAGCGGCCGCGTCAGCAGGGGCATTGCTTGACTCTCCCTTCTCGAAGGTGCTACGACGAGATACGTCGGCGGTCGCATCGGTTCCCAGGATGGCATCGAGGTCAACATCAGATATTTCTCCATACTCATCCTCCTCGACCCCCGGGTGTAAGCTTCATAATGTTCTGCATCTAGGCACGACAGGTCAGGTCCGGGTAAGCCTGGGCAACCTTGGCCCTTGCCTCATCTTCACCCAGTTGAAATGCGTCGGCACAGGCCGCCCTACGTTCGTCGTGAATTCGGTGGATTTCTTGTACTCCTCCACCGCCGAGGAGGCCCGCACATTTGCCTCGTTTAGTTGCTCTCCAGTTCGGAGATCCTTCGGTGCCTCGAGGCCGCCTCCTCTCCGAACACCTCCAACCGTCTCTGGAATTCCTGCCTCATCTTATGCGTCTGCAGGCGAAAAGGGCGAGTAAGACCGAAGTCGAAAGGTCAAAATGAATGAATCCAATAGGGCCATACCTGATCCTCCCGCCGGGCTAACTCGCCCTCTAGCACGTGAACCCTGTTGAAAGCCCTAGACCTGGCCGACTGGCTTTGGCGAAGGTCCTCTTTTAGCTCGTCCACCCGGGTCTGGGTATCTCCAACTTCCTGACGGGCAAAGTCGACCTCATCTGACAGTCGGGCAGCACGTTCATCCGACCACTTTAGCCGATCCTGTGTCGGCAAGCTCCTTACTTAGGCGAGTGAGGTGGTCCTGCTGCCGCCGCATTTGCGCTCTTCCTCCTCGAGCTTTTACTCCAACCGGCCTTATCTTCAGCGTGGCTAGCTTTCAGCTGGTCCCACCTCTTATCAAAGTATAGCTGCATGAACTTAACCTTGCCTTCATGTTCCGCCCTGCCTGAGCAAGCTCCAAATTAGCCTTCTCGGATTGCTCACGGAAGCCTTGAAGCTCGCCAATCTGAACAGTAAGTTGGGAGGCCCTTTCCCTCTCAGCCGCAAGGATCCTATTGGCCTCCTCAAGCTCCCGCTGGAGCTCACAACCTGTGCGGCGAGTCGGGGGGCTTTCTCCCTCTCGATCGCAAGAATTCTGCGAGCCTCCCCGAGCTCCCTTTGAAGGTCACCAGGGCTCGAGAAAGTTTCTCGGTCGACTCCGCCCTCTCCTTGAAAAGATCGGCCTCATAGCGGCCCGGGCCCAAGCTCCAACCGCCAGATGCAAGCGCCATTTCAATGCCCTCATGATCAGGGCGCTCTGCGAGAAAAACATGACACGCATAAAAGATAGCCAAGCTAACTAACCAAAGAGCCAATCCGGTGCGGTAACTTACCCGAGACGCATAGTCTGTGGCGATCCTTGTAAGAGCAAGGTCATCAATCTCGGGGAGGAGGAAAGCCTCGTTTGGCACCCCAGCACTACGGAAAGCCACCTCGACAAGGTCTTCCGGGTGACCCCCTCCAATTGAAGAACTCTCCTCTCCTTGGAATGTGGACCGTATCAGAGCGAGAACCTGGCGCTTACTTCGGGTTGCGCGAATGGAAGTCTGCCCCAGGGAACCATCCAGAACTCCCGACCCACGAGCTTCTTGACAGCCAGCTTCCGCCGCCAGGGCCCTCGCTTGGGAAGCCTCGGACGTTTCGGCTCCAACAAGGAAGACCCCGGCCGAAGCATCCCCCTTGCTCGCCGGCTCCCCTCCTTCTCCTCCCTCTTCTCCTTCCTCTTCTTCTTCTTCTGCTTCCGTCTCCCCAGAAATTTCCCTGTCCGCGACGGCCCTTCAGGAACTTCTGCTCCCTCCAGAGCCCCCTGTTCCTCGGCAGGAGGCCCCTCACCAGAGAACCCCCCGCGAACTTCGATCGTCGGTGCCGCAGGTTCGGCCATCTCCTCATCGCCCGTTGGCTCCCCCATCGACGGCCCAGGCCGGTCCTCAGCAGCCGCAACCTCTTCCCCTACCTCGATGGAAGCGGAGGCTGCCCCCACTTCCTCCTGCGACCTCGCCGAGCCATGGCCCCCAATGAGGGGGATCGGGCGCCTCGCCTGCGGGAGCCCCCAGGCCAACCGGCATTTCCCCTTTGCCATCATCAGACAAAACGACGACGAGGGGGGAGGAAACCTTAGCAGCCTCCCCCGAAACTCCCACGACTTCCCGATCTTCACGCCTGGATAGATCCTCCTCGCCGTCGAAAGATCAGGCGCCGCCAGAACTCCGGCTGCTTCAGTCAGCGGCGACGAAGAGCACCAACTATCACCATCTCCCTCGGTCCCCCTGGAGCGGGAACCAGAAAGGCGAAGCCTCTTCTCGGACTGGCTACAACCGAGTAACGGTCTCTGAACCTTGGCAGTGCCAAGTAAAATATAATCTTGAAGGCTCAGCTACGACTGAGTAACGGTCTCCAAACCTTGGCAGTGCCAAGTAAAATATAATCTTGAAGGCTCGGCTACAACCGAGTAACGGTCTCCAAACCTTGGAAGCGCCAAGTAAAATATAATCTTGAAGGCTCGGCTACAACCGAGTAACGGTCTCTGAACCTTAGCAGCGCCAAGTAAAATATAATCTTGAAGGCTCAGCAACACCGAGTAATTTATTATTTGAAGGCTCGGCAACACCGAGTAATTTATTTGAAGCCTCGGTCACAACTGAGTAGCAATTAATATTTGGAAGCCTCGGTTACAACCGAGTAGCACCTTAGAAGGCTCGGCAACACCGAGTAATTTATTTATTATTTGAAGCCTCGGTTACAACCGAGTAGCACCTTGGAAGGCTCGGCAACACCGAGTAATTTATTATTTGAAGCCTCGGTCACAACCGAATAGCAATTAATATTTAGAAGCCTCCGTTACAACCGAGTAGCATCTTGGGAAGGCTCGGCAACACCGAGTAATTTATTATTTGAAGGCTCGGTGACAACCGAGTAATATATTTCTAAAGGCTCGGCAACAACCGAGTAATAAATTTTCAGAGCCTCGAGTGATATATTTCTGAAGGCTTGGCAACAACCGAGTAATAAATTCATCCATAAAAGTACGCTCTTTCTAGACCCATTTTTATTCATTGAATTAAATTCAGTTTTTAAAAGGCCTACGAAATTCTTATAACTCTCCTTGAAAGCTGCAATAAGAAGCAGGTCGTATAAATCCTCGGTCGGGCCGAGCAATCTCCGTACCTTGGCAGCGCTAAGTAAAATATAATCTTTATAATCCTCGGCTGAGCCAAGCAATCTTCGAACCTTGGCAGCGCCAAGTAAAATATAATCTTGAAGGCTCAACTACAACCGAGTAACGGTCTCCGAACCTTGGCAGCGCTAAGTAAAATATAATCTTAAAGGCTCGGCTACAACCGAGTAACGGACTCCGAACCTTGGCAGCGCCAAGTAAAATATAATCTTGAAGGCTCGGCTACAACCGAGTAACGGTCTCCGTACCTTGGCAGCGCCAAGTAAAATATAATCTTGAAGGCTCAAAAACACCGAGTAATTATTTGAAGGCTCGGAAACACCGAGTAATTTATTATTTGGAAGCCTCGGTTACAACCGAGTAGCATCTTGGGAAAGCTCGGCAACACCGAGTAATTTATTATTTGAAGGCTCGGCGACAACCGAGTAATATATTTCTAAAGGCTCGGCAACAACCGAGTAATAAATTTCCAGAGCCTCGGCCAAAGACCGAGTGATATATTTCTGAAGGCTTGGCAACAACCAAGTAATAAATTCATCCATAAAAGTATGCTCTTTCTAGACCCATTTTTATTCATTGAATTAAATTCAGTTTTTAAAAAGGCCTGTGAAATTCTTATAACTCTCCTTGAAAGCTGCAATAAGAAGCAGGTCATATAAATCCTCGGCCGGGCCGAGCAATCTCCGTACCTTGGCAGCGCCAAGTAAAATATAATCTTTATAATCCTCGGCTGGGCCGAGCGATCTCCGAACCTTGGCAGCACCAAGTAAAATATAATCTTGAAGGCTCGGCTACAACCGAGTAACGGTCTCCGAACCTTGGCAGCGCCAAGTAAAATATAATCTTGAAGGCTCGACTACAACCGAGTAACGGACTCCGAACCTTGGCAGCGCCAAGTAAAATATAATCCTGAAGGCTCGGCTACAACCGAGTAACGATCTCCATACCTTGGCAGCGCCAAGTAAAATATAATCTTAAAGGCTCGGAAAACACCAAGTAATTATTTGAAGGCTTGGAAAACTGAGTAATTTATTATTTGGAAGCCTCGGTTACAACCGAGTAGCATCTTGGGAAGGCTCGGAAACAACGAGTAATTTATTATTTGGAAGCCTCGGTTACAACCGAGTAGCATCTTGCGAAGGCTCGGCAACACCAAGTAATTTATTATTTGAAGGCTCGGCAACACCGAGTAATTTATTATTTGAAGCCTCGGTCACAACCGAGTAGCAATTAATATTTGGAAGCCTCGGTTACAACCGAGTAGCATCTTTGAAGGCTCGGCAACACCGAGTAATTTATTTATTATTTGAAGCCTCGGTTACAACCGAGTAGCACCTTGGAAGGCTCGGCAACACCGAGTAATTTATTATTTGGAAGCCTCGGTCACAACCGAGTAGCAATTAATATTTGGAAGCCTCGGTTACAACCGAGTAGCATCTTGGGAAGGCTCGGCAACACCGAGTAATTTATTATTTGAAGCCTCGGTTACAACCGAGTAGCACCTTGGAAGGCTCGTCAACACCGAGTAATTTATTATTTGAAGCCTCGGTCACAATCGAGTAGCAATTAATATTTGGAAGCCTCGGTTACAACCGAGTAGCATCTTGGGAAGGCTCAGAAACACCGAGTAATTTATTATTTGGAAGCCTCGGTTACAACCGAGTAGCATCTTGGGAAGGCTCGGCAACACCGAGTAATATATTATTTGAAGGCTCGGCTACAACCGAGTAACGGTCTCCGTACCTTGGCAGCGCCAAGTAAAATATAATCTTGAAGGCTCGGCAACACCGAGAAATTTATTATTTGGAAGCCTCAGTTATAACCGAGTAGCATCTTGGGAAGGCTAACAACACCGAGTAATTTATTATTTGAAGGCTCGGCAACAGCGAGTAATTTATTATTTGAAGCCTCGGTTACAACCAAGTAGCATCTTGGGAAAGCTTGGCAACACCGAGTAATTTAGTATTTGAAGGCTCGGCTACAACCGAGTAACGGTCTCCGAACCTTGGCAGCGCCAAGTAAAATATAATCTTGAAGGCTCGGCTACAATCGAGTAACGGTCTCCGAACCTTGGCAGCGCCAAGTAAAATATAATCTTGAAGGCTCGGCTACAACCGAGTAACGGTCTCCGAACCTTGGCAGCGCCAAGTAAAATATAATCTTGAAGGCTCGGCTACAACCTAGTAACGGTCTTCGAACCTTGGCAGCGCCAAGTAAAATATAATCTTGAAGGCTCGGCTACAACCGAGTAATGGTCTCCGAACCTGGCAGTGCCAAGTAAAATATAATCTTGAAGGCTCGGCTACAACCGAGTAACGGTCTCCGAACCTTGGCAGCGCTAAGTAAAATATAATCTTGAAGGCTCGGCTACAACAGAGTAACGGTCTTTGAACCTTGGCAGTGCCAAGTAAAATATAATCTTGAAGGCTCGGCTACAACCGAGTAACGGTCTCTGAACCTTGGCAGCGCCAAGTAAATATAATCTTGAAGGCTCGGCTACAACCGAGTAACGGTCTCTGTACCTTGGTAGTACCAAGTAAAATATAATCTTGAAGGCTCGGCAACACCGAGTAATTTATTATTTGGAAGCCTCGGTTACAACCGAGTAGCATCTTGGAAGGCTCGGCAACACCGAGTAATTTATTATTTGAAGGCTCGGTAACACCGAGTAATTTATTATTTGAAGCCTCGATCACAACCGAGCAGCAATTAATATTTGGAAGCCTCGGTTACAACCGAGTAGCATCTCTGGAAGGCTTGGCAACACCGAGTAATTTATTATTTGAAGCCTCGGTTACAACTGAGTAGCATCTTGGGAAAGCTCGGCAACACCGAGTAATTTATTATTTGAAGGCTCGACAACACTGAGTAATTTATTTGAAGCCTCGGTTACAACCGAGTAGCAATTAATATTTGAAGCCTCGGTTACAACGAGTAGCATCTTGGGAAGGCTCGACAACAACCAAGTAATATATTTTTAAAGGCTCGGCAACAACCGAGTAATAAATTTTCAGAGCATCGGCCAACGATCGAGTGATATATTTCTGAAGGCTCGGCAAAAACCGAGTAATAAATTCATCCATAAAAGTACACTCTTTCTATACCGATTTTTATTCATTGAATTAAGTTTAGTTTTTAAAAGGCCTGCGAAATTTTTATAACTCTCCTTGAAAGTTACAATGAAAAGCAGGTCATAAAAAGCCCCGGCCAGAGCCGGAGTACATCTCTTATCATCAAAAGCCCGGCCAGAGCCGGAGTGCATCTCTTATCATCAAAAGCCCCGGCCAGAGCCGGAGTGCATCTTTTATTATCAAAAGCCTCAACCAGAGCCGAAGGCATCACCAATTAACAGAAATCTCGGCCAAGACCAAGTGATAAGTCGGAACCCTCGGCTAAAGCCGAAGGGAATTTCTTATTGATCTTCAAAAGCCCCGGCCAGAGCCGGAGTGCATCTCTTATTATCAAAAGCCCCGACCAGAGCCGGAGTGCATCTCTTATTATCAAAAGCCTTGGCCGAAGACTGAGTGATATATTTCTGCAGCCTCGGCCAATCCGAGTGATACAACACTAAAGCTTCGTCCCAGCCGGATAATTTCTCGGACACTCTAGTGCAACTAAAGCACCTTATTTTACTTCAGCAAGAGGGCCGCCCAGGCCTTTCTCTAACCTACACAGAGATAAACACTTCCTCTACAGAGGATCGAATGACATGTCTCCCAAATAAGATTGCTCCGGAATTCTACTCCCTATATCGAAGTTACACTTTGGACTAGGGAGTGGGGGGCATGTGATGAGGGGTAAAATCATCATTACATTGTTGACCGCTCACATCGGCGATTGGGTCGTGCCCAGTCCAAATGCCCTGCTTGCCAGCTGGCCTGCTGCGCGATATTCTAGCAACAAGAGTCTCCTCATAATAAAGAAAGAGAATAAGAGGAAAAAAAAGGGCCACGTCACACGTGGGTTCTCCCAAGGGCCCCCTCATTAATATTCGGCAGTCAAATCAATAGGCTGGAGCATTTAATGGTGCAGAAACGGTGATAATGACTTAGCCAGCATTTAATGGGATAAAAGAGAGGAGAAAGGCCAACATGCCTCGGCAAATATACTTCGGCCAACATGCCTCGGCAAATATACTTCGGCCAACATGCCTCGGCAAATATAGTTCGGCCAACATACCTCGGCCTCCGCGACCATGCTATTTCTTTTGCATCAAGGCATTTATAACCTCATAAAGGCCACATATATCCACGTGCTTTAAGGCATTCAATGCCTTATTTTCTTCCATGCATTCAGGAATTTATGGCTGCCTTGTGCCTCGGCATCTACCTCCGCCGAGCCTACGCCAGCCATGATGACTGAACCACAGTGTTCAAAACACCTCTGTGGAATCTGGCGCAGAAAAGTTCAAATTCACTGTAATAGAATAAGATTCCAAACAAGGAATCATGCCAAGACGTGGCCTAGGACCTACAATAGTGGCCTAGGGACCACGCAGCCACTGAGTCTCGAGCCATCGGCCAGCTCTCCCCGCCTCCCAGCCATCGATCCTCTAACTAACCATATACGGATCCTACCGGCCCTGTAACAACCTGATTCAAATCTGTTTCGAATCCCAACAACTTTCAGACCTCATCCAGAGCATGTCCAAGAAGTCAGGTGACCGCCTATAAATACTACCACCTCAAGCCTCTCAGGCACGGCTATTCTACACCCATTTTTCATTCGCAGTTCTCATACTCCGCCATGAAAGCTCCCACGAGAGCTCGGAGGAACTCTTCCTGAGGGATCATTCTTCCCATATTTGTTGATTGCTGGTCTCCACTGACTTGGGCGTCGGAGGATCTTCCGTAGAGGGCCACCCCCAATGCCTCTCGCGTGAAGACTGTCTTGCAGGTCCGCCCAGGAGGAGCCCACGCTGCAGCCCGATCGCGCTCGAGCTGGAGGATAGATTTCAGCATGGAGTCGCGGACCCCCCACATCGACCTAAGGAGGCCAGACCAATCCCACAAGGGGTTGCGACAAGGATCTCCCTAGATCTCGGCAGGCCCGATCCATCTCTCTGGTGTCCTCTCGCCACGACTCGATGCCGTCTCCACCTTCTCCCTGCCTTGGCACAACAGATCGGCTTCCATAGCCGCGCTATGGGCACCAAGGCAATATGGCCTCATAACGGCCATGTGCATTCACCTGCTTTAAGGCATTTAATGCCTTATCTCCTTCCATCATTAAGGCATTTATGGCTGCCGCGTTGCCCCTTAGGCACCTTTTGTGAGGAAGGATGGCATCATAAAGCCAAGACAAGGAGTTCTTGACTCCATGCTTCACAGAAGTCCAACGGCCAGCTTTAGCCTCGGCCAGTGGGCCTACCGCACCACCCAGAGAGTACCCACAGGCGAAACCCCATTCCGAATGGCCTTCGGCACAGAGGCCGTTATCCCAGTGGAGATAGGTCTCCCTTCGCTGCGGGTGGAAAGCTACTTAGAGGAAGCCAGTGAGGAGCAGCTCCGCACCAACCTCGACCTGATAGAGGAAGTCAGAGAGAAAGCTCGGATCAGAGTAGCTGCCTATCAGCAGAGGGTGGCCCACTACCACACCTCCAGAGTCAAAGGGAAAGCTTTCTTGCCCGGTGACCTCGTTCTCCAGAAAGCATCTGTCTCCAAACCACTGGAGCAAGGAAAGCTGGCACCAAACTGGGAAGGCCCCTACCAAGTAGCGGAGATTGTTGGACCAGGGACCTACAAGCTGCAAGATCTAAGCGGAAAATCCATCCCTCGAACGTGGAGTTCGGACAATCTCCGTAAGTATTATCAGTAGGGTACGCCCTTTATAGGCTCACCTTATTACACTTTTTGTCGGCACATGCTTCATAATTTACAACATGAATCACCACACATTATGTCACCAAAAATTGTGAAAAGAAACAGGTGCTGCTTACCAATTCTCGGCACAACCGAGTTACCTGTTGAAACAGGAAATCTCCGAACCTCGGCTGGGCCGAGCAATAATTCTCCGAACCTCGGCTGGGCCCAGCAATAAATCTTCGAACCTTGGCAGCGCCAAGTAAAATATAATCTTGAAGGCTCGGCAACACCGAGTAATTTATTATTTGAAGGCTCGGCAACACCAAGTAATTTATTTGAAGCCTCAGTCACAACCGAGTAGCAATTAATTTGGAAGCCTCGGTTACAACCGAGTAGCACCTTGGAAGGCTCGACAACACCGAGTAATTATTTATTATTTGAAGCCTCGGTTACAACCGAGTAGCACCTTGGAAGGCTCGGCAACATCGAGTAATTTATTATTTGAAGCCTCGGTCACAACCGAGTAGCTATTAATATTTGGAAGCCTCCATTACAACCGAGTAGCAATTAATATTTGGAAGCCTCGGTTACAACTGAGTAGCACCTTGGAAGGCTCGGCAACACCGAGTAATTTATTTATTATTTGAAGCCTCGGTTACAACCGAGTAGCACCTTGGAAGGCTCGGCAACACCGAGTAATTTATTATTTGAAGCATCGGTCACAACCGAGTAGCAATTAATATTTGAAAGCCTCCGTTACAACCGAGTAGCATCTTGGGAAGGCTTGGCAACACCGAGTAATTTATTATTTGAAGGCTCGGCAACACCGAGTAATTTATTATTTGAAGGCTCGGCGAAAACCGAGTAATATATTTCTAAAGGCTCGACAACAACCGAGTAATAAATTTCTAGAGCCTCGGCCAAAGACCGAGTGATATATTTCTGAAGGCTCGGCAACAACCGAGTAATAAATTCATCCATAAAAGTACACTCTTTCTAGATCCATTTTTATTCATTGAATTAAATTCAATTTTTAAAAGGCCTACGAAATTCTTATAACTCTCCTTGAAAGTTGCAATAAGAAGCAGGTCGTATAAATCCTCGGTCGGGCCGAGCAATCTCTGTACCTTGGCAGCGCCAAGTAAAATATAATCTTTATAATCCTCGGCTGGGCCAAGCGATCTCCGTACCTTGGTAGCGCCAAGTAAAATATAATCTTAAAGGCTCGGCAACACCGAGTAATATTATTTGAAGGCTCGGCAACACCGAGTAATTATTTGAAGCCTCGGTCACAACCGAGTAGCAATTAATATTTGGAAAGCCTCGGTTACAACCGAGTAGCACCTTGGAAGGCTCGGCAATACCGAGTAATTTATTTATTATTTGAAGCCTCGATTACAACCAAGTAGCACCTTGGAAGGCTCGGCAACACCGAGTAATTTATTATTTGAGCTCGGTCACAACCGAGTAGCAATTAATATTTGGAAGCCTCCGTTACAACCGAATAGTATCTTGGGAAGGCTTGGAAACACTGGTAATTTATTATTTGGAAGCCTCGGTTACAATCGAGTAGCATCTTGGGAAGGGTCGGCAACACCGAGTAATTTATTTATTATTTGAAGCCTCGGTTACAACCGAGTAGCACCTTGGAAGGCTCGGCAACACCGAGTAATTTATTATTTGAAGCCTCGGTCACAACCGAGTAGCAATTAATATTTGGAAGCCTCGGTTACAACCGAGTAGCATCTTGGGAAGGCTCGTCAACACCGAGTAATTTATTATTTGAAGGCTCAGCAACACCGAGTAATTTATTATTTGACAACCGAGTAGCAATTAATATTTGGAAGCCTAGCACCCTGGAAGGCTCGGCAACACCGAGTAATTTATTATTTGAAGCCTCGGTCACAACCAAGTAGCAATTAATATTTGGAAGCCTCCGTTACAACCGAGTAGCATCTTGGGAAGGCTCGGCAACACCGAGTAATTTATTTGAAGGCTCGGCAACACCGAGTAATTTATTATTTGAAGGCTCGGCGACAACCGAGTAATATATATCTAAAGGTCATCGAGTAATAAATTTCTAGAGCCTCGGCCAAAGACCGAGTGATATATTTTTGAAGGCTCGGCAACAATCAAGTAATAAATTCATCCATAAAAGTACGTTCTTTCTAGACCCATTTTTATTCATTAAATTAAATTCAGTTTTTAAAGGCCTGCGAAATTCTTATAACTCTCCTTGAAAGCTGCAATAAGACGCAGGTCGTATAAATCCTTGGCCAGGCCGAGCAATCTCCGTACCTTGGTAGCGCCAAGTAAAATATAATCTTTGTAATCCTCGGCTGGGCCGAGCAATCTCCGTACCTTGGTAGCGCCAAGTAAAATATAATCTTGAAGGCTCGGCTACAATCGAGTAACGGTCTCCGTACCTTGGCAGCACCAAGTAAAATATAATCTTGAAGGCTCGGCTACTACCGAGTAACGGTCTTCGAACCTTGGCAGCGCCAAGTAAAATATAATCTTGAAGGCTCGGCTACAACCGAGTAACGGTCTCCGAACCTTGGCAGCGCCAAGTAAAATATAATCTTGAAGGCTCGGCTAGAATCGAGTACGGTCTCCATACCTTGGCAGCGCCAAGTAAAATATAATCTTGAAGGCTTGGCAACACCGAGTAATTTATTATTTGGAAGCCTCGGTTACAACCGAGTAGTATCTTGGAAGGCTCGGCAACACCGAGTAATTTATTATTTGAAGGCTCGACAACACCGAGTAATTTATTATTTGAAGCCTCGGTCACAACCGAGTAGCAATTAATATTTGGAAGCCTCGGTTACAACCGAGTAGCATCTCTGGAAGGCTCGGCAACACCGAGTAATTTATTTGGAAGCCTCGGTTACAACCGAGTAGCATCTTGGGAAAGCTCGGCAACACCGAGTAATTTATTATTTGAAGCCTAACCGAGTAGCATTTTGGCGGCAACACCGAGTAATTTATTATTTGAAGGCTCGGTTATAACCGAGTAGCAATTAATATTTGAAGCCTCGGTTACAACCGAGTAGCATATTGGGAAGGATCAGCAACAACCGAGTAATATATTTTTAAAGGCTCGGCAACAACCGATAATAAATTTTCAGAGCATCGGCCAACGACCGAGTGATATATTTCTCAAGGCTCGACAATAACCGAGTAATAAATTCATCCATAAAAGTACGCTCTTTCTAGACCAATTTTTATTCATTGAATTAAGTTTAGTTTTTAAAAGGCCTGCGAAATTTTTTTTAACTCTCTTTGAAAGTTACAATGAGAAGCATGTCATAAAAAGCCCCGGCCAGAGCCGGAGTGCATCTCTTATCATCAAAAGCCTCGGCCAGAGCCGGAGTGCATCTCTTATTATCAAAAGCCTCAGCCAGAGCCGAAGGGCATCACCTATTAACAGAAACCTCGGCCAAGACCGAGTGACAAGTCGGAACCCTCGGCTAAAGTCGGAGTGAATTTCTTATTGATCTTCAAAAGCCCTGGCCAGAGCCGGAGTGCATCTCTTATTATCAAAGCTCCGGCCAGAGCCGGAGTACATCTCTTATTATCAAAAGCCTCAGCCGAAGACTGAGTGATATATTTCTGCAGCCTCGGCCAATCCGAGTGATACAACACTAAAGCTTCGTCCCAGCCGGACAATTTCTCGGACACTCTAGTGCAACTAAAGCACCTTATTTTACTTCAGCAAGAGGGCCGCCCAGGCCTTTCTCTAACCTACACAGAGATAAACACTTCCTCTACAGAGGATCGAATGACATGTCCCCCAAATAAGATTGCTCCAGAATTCTACTCCCTATATCCGAAGTTACACTTCGGACTAGGGAGTGGGGGGCATGTGATGAGGGTAAAATCATCATTATTGTTGACCGCTCACATCGGCGATTGGGTCATGCCCAGTCCAAATGCCCTGCTTGCCAGCTGGCCTGCTGGCGCGACATTCTAGTAACAAGAGTCTCCTCATAATGAAGAAAGAGAATAAGAGGAAAAAAGGGCCACGTCACGTACGTGGATTCTCCCAAGGGCCCCCTCATAATATCCGGCAGTCAAATCAATAGGCTGGAGCATTTAATGGTGCAGAAACGGTCATAATGACTTAGCCAGCATTTAATGGGATAAAAAGAGAGGAGAAAGGCCAACATGTCTCGGCAAATATAGTTTGGCAAATATACTTCGGCCAACATGCCTTGGCAAATATACTTCGGCTAACATGCCTCGGCAAATATAGTTCGGCCAACGTACCTCGGCCTCCGCGACCACGCTATTTCTTTTGCATCAAGGCATTTATGACCTCATAAAGGCCACATATATCCATGTGAAGGCATTCAATGCCTTATTTTCTTCCATGCATTCAGGCATTTATGGCTGCCACGTTGGCCCCTTGTGCGTCGGCATCTACCTCCGCCGAGCCTACGCCAGCCATGATGACTGAACCACAGCGTTCAAAACACCTCTGCGGAATCTGGCGCGGGAGAGTTCAAATTCACTATAACAGAATAAGATTCCAAACAAGGAATCATGCCAAGACGTGGCCTAGGACCTACAATAGTGGCTTAGGGACCACGCAGCCACTGAGTCTCGAGCCATCGGCTAGCTCTCCCTGCCTCCCAGCCGTCGATCCTCTAACTAACCATATACGGATCCTACCGGCCCTATAACAATATGATTCGAATCCGGTTCGAATCCCAACAACTTTCAGACCTCATCCAGAGCACGTCTAAGAAGTCAGATGACCGCCTATAAATACTACCACCCTTAAGCCTCTCAGGTACGGCTATTCTACACCCATTTTTCATTCGCAGTTCTCATACTCCGCCATGAAAGCTCCCACGAGAGCTCGGAGAAACTCTTCATGAGGGATCCTTCTCTTCATATTTGTTGATTGCTGGTCTCCACTGACTTGGGCGTCGGAGGGTCTTCCGCAGAGGGCCACCCCCAATGCCTCTCGCGTGAGGACTGTCTTGCAGGTCCGTCCAGGAGGGAGCCCACGCTGCAGCCCGATCGTGCTCGAGCTGGAGGATAGATTTCAGCAGCAACACTATTAATATAGTGTATGGCATGTGATTGATATGTTATGTTTGTATAATTTGTTAATATGATGATTTTTTATATAAATAAACCCTTTACTTCAAACGAGAAGAGAGTAATCATGTTGTCGCACACATAAACTGTAATCATGACTTCCTTTTGAGAAAGGAGAAAATATGGGAATGAGTTCTAGAAAATCCTTTTGACCCATGAATACAACTCAACTCAACTCATCTAAGCCTTTTTCCAACTGCATGGGGTCGGCTACATGAATCTGCTTCCTCCATTCTGCTCTATTCAGGACTAAGTCGACCTTTTGACCCATGAATATTTTATAAAATTATAGATAAATAGAATTGGTGTAATATTTAGATCATGATAATTGAATAGAAATTTAGAATGAACTATTGCTCATTTTTATTCAAATTCTTGATAGACATTTATTAGGAGAAGTCTGAATGATAGTAGCACCTGATAGAGTCGAATTAAAACAACAGGCTGACACTTTATTATAAGGTGTACGTGGTCTTCAAGCCATGTTATTACCACCTATGGTGACTAGATGAAGTTAGAAGGGTATAACTAGTATAATTTCTATCCATTCTATGTAGCATATTTAGCAAAAATACAATTGAGATGAGACGACGATCGCTCTCGCATGCATTCATGAACCAAAAGTATGACCTATAATAAATAGAGCTGTTCCATCATTAACCAATCTTACCATGGTAGCAAGACACACCGCTACTATAGGGACAATCTCTGGCTAGAACTAAAGCTTACTTATAAGAAGAAACCTCATACGAAGGTAAGGAGGTTTTTTTCCTCCTCTTCTTACCCATCTCCCTCTCTCCTTGAATCTTGCTCGACTGTAAGCTATAGAGCCTCGCATTATTTTTAACTTCTCAAAATTGGAAGGTTACAAGGTTCGCCCATAGCCTTCACAACTCTTTTGCCTTATTAACTTAAGTACAAAAGGGCCTTAACTAAGTAGCTTCTAGCTCCTCTTATGTTCTCCTTCTATTCTAATATTAGTATTAGCCCTAGTACAAAGCCCTACTTCACAAGACTAGGCAAATCAAGCTCCACCTCGACCCTAAAAGTAGAAAAAAATAAGTACGAGAGAGACGAGTTTGAAGGCTCCTTCTTCCTATATATTATTCATCCCAAATTTTGATGCATGCATGCTCTTTGTTGACATTTGAAATTGATTTCCACATATCAATCAATAAGGAAGGCTGTAACTAGATGGTAAAGCACTTACTAATTAATTTATACCCACACTCCTCCAAGAGAAAAAGTGGAAGTAGTCTAGAGATTTTATTTGGGGATCCTTTGACACTCAGGAGCCATTTGGTAGCAGGTAATCTATCCAGATTATCGATAATTTAAATGGAACCCACCAAATAACCATGTTTAGTACATATTTTGAATGACAATCTATCCTGCAGTAGTAGTAATCCAGATTACCTCAGAAAAAGATGGTTATCCATATTACCGGATATTGTAATCTAATAATTTTTTTTATAAAATTACCCCTACCTTTTTTATAAAAAATAAATTATTTCTTTCTTTAAAAAATTATTTCCTTCTTTTTCTCTCTTTTCTCCTGTCTCACTGCCCGTTATCTCTTTTCTCATATCTTCAAACAAAAATAAACCGTGGTATTATTCATCCATAGAAAATAAAATATCAATAAAAAATATAAATAAAAATAAAAATAAAAAAATAATAGTTATAAAAACTAAATTAAAAAAAAAAAAAAAAAAAATTAATTACTATTTTTAAAAAAATATAAAAATAATTAAAAAAATAATTAAAGTAATAAAACATAATTAAAAGCAATTAATTAAATTAATAAAAATTAATTTTTTTAAATTTTTAAATCAATTTTAAATTTTATTTTTTAAATATTAAATTAATTAATTAAAAAAATAAAAAAATTAATCAAAAATTTAAATTTTAAAAATTTAAATTTTATTATTTTATTTTTTTAAAATTAATTTTTTTAAAAATTACTTTTTATTTTATTTTTAAATATTAAATTAAATTAATTAAAAATAATTAAAATTTTTAATTTTTAATTAATTTAATTTTTAATTAATTTTTAAAAATAAAATTAAAAAAATAATATATCCATTATTCTATTAATATTAATTAATTTTTATACAAAATATTAAAAAAATAATTATTTTTAAAATATAATAAATAAATTATGATAATTGGAAGTTTAAGAATAAAAAAATTGAATAAGTGTTTAAAATTAAAATACATTTTAATATTAAAAAATAAATCTAGTATCTTCTACTTTTATATAAATACTTTGATTTAGGGATATTTTGGGATATTTTAGAAATTTTAATAAATTTGATTTAGTATATGAATTTGATTTAGGGGTATTTTGGAAATTTGATATTATATGACTGTTTGTTATATCAAACCAATAATCATATATTGTAACATTACATGTGTATACCAAACACAGTAATCAACATTACTTCATCCAGTGCTAATCTATTTTGTAGGTAATCTACATTACAATTCAGAATTGTTGGCAATGCACCAAACGCAACCTCAAATCAATCCAAGAAGTAGAAAAAGGAAGGGCTATAAATCTTTAGTGGGCACTCTAGGGTTTTAAGCTCAAGCTTAAATCTGATTTACTTGAAAGGTTTGGAGCTACTTTTTTAGGCATTTTGGAAGAGTCTTTCTTTGATCGGTCAACTTATTTGATGGATGGCTTGAATAAGATTGAATTAACATATCTCAATTATGGCTACAGAATTCCTTTAAAAATATGGTGGGCTCCTACTCAAATTGGCCATTGTCTTTAATATGGTTTATCCTAAATTGATTGACGGTTTGGTAAAAGTCTCTCATAACTGATACTTTCCTCTTTAGAAGGACATAAGTGGAGATCTGATCAGCCACATCATGCCATCTTATGGTGCTCTTTCATATTACTATCAAGAGACTAGCTCAGCTCATATCATGTTACTTCTCATCTCCTTTGCTCCAGCAATAAACTATATTCCTTTTCCATTAGCCTTTCTTTTTTGATTACCAAGGGATGGTAGTTGCAAAGGATCAATAAAAAAATGACAAAAAGATTAATTTGCAAAAGCTAAGCAATGGTCAAAGTCAGATATTGCTTACATAAGATTTTTCTTCTGTGATATGTATCTTCATTTGATATAAATGCTTAAATGTTGGCTTAGTTAAACTTAAGATATTACTCTCAAGCTTATACATGTTTAATAGATTTGTATCAAAGATGTAAATCAAGAAGTGTAAAAGATCTTTTTCATATCTACAAAATGTATGCTATTGTCCGAGTATCCATAAACTATTATGAGTATGCACACCCACATATATCTTCTCATTGAGAAGTTTACTTTTAAATTAAAATTTATTTGTATTATTGTCCCTTTAACCTTTGATTTAGTTAGTAGTGAAGATATTTTTAATAATTACATTGCGGACATATATAGAAAAAAGAACTAAAGTTTACACATAATTGACCATATGTTCATGAAATATTGGCATATTCTAATTTTAATTAGTTCATATAACTCTCTTCATACTTATGTTGTTGCATACTCCATCTAGTTTCATAGATTAATATTTAAAACTTGATATATTTTTAAATATTTAAATATTCTCCATGTTAATATTGTAATAGTACTATATATATTTGCCTATATAACTAAGTGTATTTTTTGTTGAATATAATCAAACTTATAATTATTAATCTTCTATTATCAAATGTTAAACACACCCCATTTACAATCATGCAAGTAGAAAACCCACATATTAGAAAAAATAAACTTCTTTAAAGCGATAAACAATCAGCAAATGGGATCTTAGATATATTTTTTCGGAGGGGAGGGGCATTTGAGTCGTGTTATATACAATCATTTCTTGAGTTTTATGTATATAACTTTTCGCAATAGCGATTAATTTATTAAGTAAATAATAGCTTTTGTTTTATGAGGAAAGAAATAAGGAGAGGTTTAAATACTAAACAAATTTTTATTTAGATAAATGCAATTATGTTAAAAAATATTATAATATCAAAATATCATTTTTTATTAATTTTAATTTATAATCAGATAGTAGTTCAATTATGAAAAGGAATATTAACTTTTATCAATTTTATTTTATTATGATCATCTATCTTTCATGTTTTTCTACTGAACACTAACACACTAAATGAAAGGTGTAAGCAAGTTGAATCATTTTATTAATAGCCTGCCAAGTATCCTCCAAGTGTCAACTCGTAAAGAAGTGCTGTGCACCTATTTTGGCTTGACCTGCCCCATGGCATTGCAATAGTTTCCATCTTCGCTAGGGTTCTATACCTCATAGAGGATATCTAATGATGTGTTTGATATAGAGGATAAGGGAGATATCCTTTGAATATTAGAGGATATTTCTCTTATCCCCAAAAGATATAACTATAAAGAATAATTCTGAAAAAGTTTAACCAGAGGGGATAATCCATGTTTAACCATGGGTTATCCCCTGAACTTATTCCCTAGGGACCCCAGAAATAACTAGAGCTATTCCTTGATGGCAAAGTTATTATTAAAAAAAGGTGATTATCCCTTTAGCTATCCCTTGGATAAATGTTGTCATGTACACTTATCCAGGGATAGCTTTTTGGGAATCAAACACTACCTTAATGCATGATTCCATCGAAGGAGCTGCCAATCCTTGTTAAACAAATGAGTGGTTCCTAACCATCACCACCAAATCCCATTAACCACCAAATCCCATTAACAAAAGTCATGGCAATTCAAAAGTTAACTACCCCCGTATAGCCTTTGGACGAGTGAAATCCTAAAGGTATGTTTGAAATAGAAAACAAGGGAGATATTACTTAGATATCCCTTCTTATTCGCAAAAGTCATAACTACGAAGGATAGCTGGAAAAAAAGTTAATCAGAGCATGGGTTATCCTCTGAACTTATTCCTATGGACAGGAGGAATAGCTATTATTTTCTAAACTTATTCTTTAAGGACAAAATTATTATTATAAAAAATTAATTATTCTTTCATCTAACCTCTAGATAAACTCTATTCTATATACTTATTCAGAGATATCTATTTTTCTATCAAACATTGCCTAAGGTCAAGATGAAGGAGAAAGTGAAGCATATTTTAACCATAGTTATCAGAACTAGATCAAACCGACCAGTTGGACTGATTGAACCGGGACCTAAAGGCCAAGCTGGTCTGGTTCTAACATAAAACCGGATGTGTAAGTGACCCAGAATAACCTGGTCAATCCATCCAGTTCACCCATGAACCAGTCAACCCAGTTCGAACCGAATGGGATCACGATTTTATTATTATGTTAACCTTAATTTTTTTTATTAAAAATTAATTTTTATTAATATAAATATATTATTATATTAAAATAATTGATCAATGATTCAACCAGTGACCCAGAGGTTGAACCAATGATCCGAACCCTTGGTCGGATCAATGTCCAGGCCAAATCTGATAACTATGATTTTAACTAGGGGTGTAATCGAGCCGAGCCGAGTCGAGTCGATATAGTGCCAAGCACGAGCTCGACTCGACTCTAAAATTTGAAGCTCAAAATTCAACTCGAGCTCGATTGAGTTTTTTATTTAGAGCTCGAGCTCGATGAAATACTTGATGTACTCGAGCTCGAGCTTAACTCAACTCAAATTTTTGTATAAAAAAATTAAAAATAATTTTTAAATTAAAACAAAATATTTTCTTAACTAAAAATTCAAAGGAGCTCTCATTTTTTGGGACCATCTCAAAGAAAAGATCAAACATTCACTGTTGTCTGGTGTCTGCCATTATATGCGCTCTTATGAAATAAAAATAGCGCTAAACACATACCAAAAAAATCACAGCCCACACAAGCAAATATCAGTAGAAAAATCTATTAGCAAAATGTTTAAGCCAGAGGCGGCAACCTATTAAAAATACCAGCTGACTAATGAACTTCTAGCAAAGAGGCGGCAACCTATTAAAAATACACTATATGAGGACATGCTGATGGTACAGCGCAGAAACAGGGGGCAGCACAGAGCCCCAAAAGTTGGAGTCCTTAAACATTCCATATAAGATATTCTTAAGCTCAGCCATCTGTGCAAGTACAGATTCCTTTTCTTCTTCCAGCCTCTCAAGTTCCTTGCTAGCATCCTCCTTCATCTTCTCCAACTTGCTCTCAACTTCTTCACAAGGCATGCGGGCAAAGACCTCACCTATTTGGAACCTCACCATATCCTCATCAAACAAAATTAATTCATTGCTGGCATCCTCCAAATTTTCATTTGTTTCCTGCATACAACAGCTGCTAGAAATATCTTCCTTGGAGCTGTAGGAATGAAAGGTGAAGCTCAACAGTCAACACTGTACCTCCCACTGTAGAGACAATTTATATTGGCTTTCAAGGATAAAATGGATATCCACACAAATAGCACATGCATGTAGTTTAACTAATTGCCTAAATATGCAATGAGCTGGTTCATGTACCTGTGTGTAAGAATTGCAATTCCTTCAAATGTGACAATAGATTCTTCTGATTAACCAATATCTGCGAGTGATGCGATTTTTTTGAGGAAACCTAAAAACTAGAGCAATTTCTGGAGGGCCAAGCATTGCAAAATCAAGAGTTCAGGCAGATGCATGAGTGCAATTGATTTTATTTACCTGAGCTGGAGGATGGTTTTCATCACCAACAATTGAGTATTGAAAGTGGGTACATGAAAACTTAAATCCATCAATGAATCTTTCTAGGATCAGCAAAAGAAAGCGGTCAGAGACATGCACTGGACAAACACCAAAACATCATCTAAACATGTCAATGCAACAGAAGCGACATTATGAAGGAAAATGAAAATCATAAATTTGCAAGAACATTAGAAAACTACTAATAATAGAATCAAGTCAATCAACAAATCATAATTTCATTAATTTTATAATAGAAAGTTCCATTGTCTTATTCATGTTATCCTGTCAGCCACCTCACATTGCATGCCTCTCTGCTTCACCTCAATAGTTTTGAATTGAGGTGGCAATAAGTAATGGTTGAGAGAAGCATAGCAGCAAAGCACCTCCAAATACTGAACTCATAATAGATAGACATTAGACTTCTTGAAGCGAGAATCCATCACGCCCAGTAGTGCCCCTGATATACCTGAAAACATGGAACAATGCAAAGGCTGGTCTTGTTGGAAGCTGTGTGTAAACCAACCAACAACTCCTATACCACTTACTGATAATTAATCCATCCATTCTCTGCTTTCAGGTTTCAGCTTTTATTTTCCATGGTCGTAGTAATGCAGCGACCACCTATTGCTTTTTAACACCAGTTATAGAAGGCCAGAGATTCAGAGAAGTAGATTAAAATAAAGATCCCTTCACAACATAAATGCCACCCTCCATGATGGAAATTAAATAATGGAAGATGATTAATCAACATATAAACCTTAGGACAAATACTATATATCAGTAACTTTATTCAGATGAAAGATCCTGACATGGAATCCAAGAAATTAAACATATGCTTGCTGGGCTTTTCAATGCTTCGGCATCAATTTATAGTTTCCACCTTTTGTAACCTCTTTCCCAACTTAAATGCAGAAAATTGGTAGGCAACCTATGTTATAAGAACCATACCTGTAATAATAGGTACCATACCTGAAATAACTGTTGGAAAAATATTTTTGATCTTACAGAAAATCCTTTTCTAAAAAATTGCTAGAAATATGTTATAGAAATTTATATATACAAATAAAAAATAAAACCAAAAGATAAGATGGATCAAACCAGAACCGAGGCGTGTTAGACACTGCCCTAAGGATCAGATTTTCGCCCTTTCGTGCAGGTTGTTGGCGATCTGTCCCCAAGGTACAACGACCCGGCTCGACCCGATCCTCCTACTACGATCGTGTAGAGGTGCAAACCCAACGATTTCCTTCGTATGCCCAAGAAAATATCAATAGAAAATATCAATAGAAAAAAGAAGTAAAATGAGATAAAACAAATCAGGGCTACTTCAAATCATTCTATATTCATTTCTTTTCTCAATCTGAATTCCTAAGCCTATTTATAGGCTCGGCCCATAAAAACTCCAACGGCTTGGCCCATAATGGCCTTAAAGGCCTAATGGCCGTTAGCCTTAAATTACGTCAAAAATGGCTTACAAATTAAATTATTTGGGCCGTTTCTGAAACGTTAGCCTTCCAACGTTCACGCAACGTTCCAACGGAACGTTGCATCAAAGAGGCTCGTCAACGTCCGCGAGCAACCCTCGCGGGCGTTCTCCCTTTCTTTTTTTTTTTATTATTTAAAACTTTTTCTAACAATCTCCTACAAAAGTTTAAAATAAAAAAAATAAAATAAATATAACAAAAATTTTAGGGCATCTTATACTGCGCAATAGGTGAGGTATCTAATAGACTTGAACCTCACTTAGTGTTGATTGTATACATCTGAAGGAACCATAGTGGATTAGACCTTGAACTAGGTCCTTTGACTCAGACTTCTACTAATCACACACACAGTATGGATCAATTGGTTTTAAGCGGTTAGTGCATATTAAAGGCCTTGCGCTTAGTACCTTGATTTTTCATGAGAATTCTTTAAGGTTAGCCCAAACCTTTAGTCACGGCCTAATATGACGATTCTCATATAGGTGAATCCTCCAAGGGTATTTGTGACAATACCCTACAGATAACCTACCTCGGATCCATTAAGAGTATGACTCAATCTTACACAAATTTACTTTGTCACTTTATAAGAGCACTCATCATAGGGATGGGATAAAATTTTTTTAAAATTTGTGCTCTAACACGATCACTCAATTAGCTTCGTTTCTACCACATTGAACCTCATTCATGGGATCTCCAATCACAGAGGTTGGGTATCCACTGCTGGCGACCAAATAATGGGCTTAAGCCACATCCCCCTCGATGAATCTAGGACTCCATTCCTAGATAACTTCTTGGTTAATTAGTCTGCCAAAATCTTTTCGGCAAATTCCAAAAAGATAATTTTATTTTTGAACTAGACCTCAAATAAGAGAATCAGGCAAAGATATATTTAAATTGAATATCCAAATATAAGGTAAACAATAAGTTGGATATTCCAACAGTCATGAGTAAATTATAAAACTTTTATTAAATCTCATGGCAATAGATTTCAAGAGACTCAAAATAGAGCATTTAAATGACATACCTTGTCACAGCATCCAAGTTCATCCATTCTTTGCCATTTGGTAACATAAAAGATTCACAATAGTAGGTAAGCAATAAGTATTTGCCCAATGCTGTCACTTTTGTCTAGCAACTTCAACACAACAAGGAGATATTAAATATTGATCACTATACCAGAAAACACTTATCTGGAACAAAAAACTTTTGCATTTATGTAAGAATGCAAATATATATGCTAGTAGCTGCACTTGAAAGTTAAATAATAAGATGATATAAAAAATATCTATATACAAGCACGCATATATTATGTGCACAAGTGCAAGCATGTGTGTTTTTCAACAAGGCTTTGTTTTCATACTGAATGGTTAACCACCTGATTGATGACTTCACCCCTTGTCCATTTATCTAGTGAACAAAGTAATTCACTTTCTGATTAGCACTTCAGCTTTATATTTGTTAGCTTTGTTAGTTACTAAACCAACTTGAGGAGAGAATAAGTATACATATTACATATGTACTTGGGCACTAAGATGTGACAAGCCCCACCTGATTTACATACGTCTGTGTACCTATATGCACACATGTATAAATGTGTATGTATTTATATACATATAATTAAACATGTGAATGTTCGGTGAATTGAAAGAAGCCTCTGACATGTTGAACAAACCATATGCACACACACCAAGATTCAAGCTTCAACTTCTAACAAGTCAGAAGACAAATGAAGCTCAACAGTGTCTAACATTTAGAATAAGACAACAATGTCATATGTTATTATTTTTGTTGTGTCTTATTTATCAGTTTAGTATATTTTATGCTCACCATATATCGCTCGAGGCATATCAAAATGTATTAAAATCCGATACTACAAATGAAGCAGATAAACCAAATAATGATTGTTTGTACTAAAACAATTGCATAGCAAATTGCAGAGATAGCTGGACAGTCGCTTTTATTATAAGCTAAGTACATGACCATGATTGCCCAATCTATTTAATAACCAAGATATGTTACACCAATTTTTGTCCATGTATGTGCATGAGCACTTAACAGTCCGATGGTGAAGATAAACTAAGTATTCATTTTACCATATATTTAACAAAAATTAGTAAGGAAGAAGAAAAATGGCGTGTATCAACTAACTATTTTAAAGCAACATAGCACAACAATCCCTTCCAACGGTAAAAAGATCAACTTATGAAATATAATTTAAAGCATTGCAGCAATGTTAATATTTTGCCCAAGAAAAATAATAAGTATTCAAACCATAATCTTTTCCCCTTAAATCTTGGGCCCAATGGATGATCATAATTTAGCATTGCAACATTTGCACCATTAATGCACATGCATTTCAGAGTGGCATAAAAACTTTATATGTTGAGCAAACTCATGCAAAAGCAGAATGAGTAAATGGAATGAAAATCTAGCAATCTCTAGAGAAGAAGGAAAAATCTGATCCTTAGCTGTTGGAAAAATATTTTTGATCTTACAGAAAATCCCTTTCTAAAAAATTGCTAGAAATATGTTATAGAAATTTATATATACAAATAAAATAAAACCAAAAGATAAGATGGATCAAACCAGGACTGAGGCGTGTTAGACACTGCCCTAAGGATCAGATTTTCGCCCCTTCGTACAGGTTGTTGGCGATCTGTCCCCAAGGTACAACGATCCGGCTCGACCCGATTCTCCTACTACGAGCACGATCGTGTGGAGGTGCAAACCCAACGATTTTCTTCGTATGCCCAAGAAAATATCAATAGAAAAAAGAAGTAAAATGAGATAAAACAAATCAGGGCTACTCCAAATCATTCTATATTCATTTCTTTTCTCAATCTGAATTCCTAAGCCTATTTATAGGCTCGGCCCATAAAAACTCCAACGGCTCGGCCCATAATGGCCTTAAAGGCCTAATGGCCGTTAGCCTCAAATTACGTCAAAAATGGCTTACAAATTAAATTATTTGGGCCGTTTCTGAAACGTTGGCCTTCCAACGTTCACGCAATGTTCCAACGGAACGTTGCATCAGAGAGGCTCGTCAACGTCCGCGAGCAACGCTCGCGGGCGTTCTCCCTTTTTTATTATTATTTAAAACTTTTTTCTAACAATAACTTCATAACATCATTTCACACAGTCAAAACATTATTGAAATAGTAACTTATGAGATATAGGGACATAGATTAAGTTGGCTCAGGAAGGCATTATTAGCTGTTATTTCCCGACAGTTACAACTGAGTCGGGAAATGCTATGAGTCTGCCTAACATCATGGCCCTTGGCTCAGATAGAGTTTCAAACATATGCTTCCAAGTCATGATTTTATTTAGAAATGCCCTTCAAGTCATGATTTCATAGCCTAACAAATCACAACGGTTGCATTTAGAAATGTCCTCCAAGTCATGATTTCACAGCCCACACATTCAATGTCAAAACAAATTGAAAGCCCCTATCATCATTGCCAAATTGAATTGCATAGACTCAAAATAATATCACAACCCACACGAGCACAAAATGTTTGGAATCAAATGAACAAGGCAAAATTGGTAGGACGGTATCGGTTGCCTATAATACATGGCAACATTGGCAACCTACATATAGAATTTGCATCATATTATATAGCTAGAAGCATTAAGTCATCATTGCCAAATTCAAAGCTAGATCTTCATTTTAGTTCTAAGTTAATCAGATATTCAATTAGATTAGGGAGTAATTTAAAAATAAAATAAGTCTATGCTAATTATATTTATTATGCATAGCACAAGAACAAGAAGCATAGCAACAAATAAGTCTATGCTAAATAAATTGAAATGCCTTGATTCTATTAGAAGGAAATCTTTGCGTAATAATAATGGTGATTCGGTGAATGGTCCAATATGAAGCTCCTAACTTGCATATCCTATACTATTTGGCTAATTCCATTAAACCAAAGTAGAAGTGTCATGTTGCTATTGTGGAGAAAATCCATGATATGTATTTGATATTGTAAAGTTTGTGACACTTTATACAGAGACATTGATGTTGGGGAGATACCAATGAAGGACAAAGAATTAGTGAGCCAGCATATCAATTTGTTAAAAAGCTCACAAATAGCAGATGATAACAAAATTATCCTATAATTATTTGTCAAACTATGGGGCTTGTATGAAGAAAAAATAGAACCAAGAGTGCAAATTTATCCTACAATTATCATGCAACAAGCAATGCATAATAAGAATCAAAAGTGACGACATAAATCAAAATAAAATACCAATGCACATTTACTCATCAATATTTTTTCACAAACATAATTTTTAACCAATCAAACTACTAGCACTAGAGTTCTAGATTGAAATGAACAAAAATTGCAAATTGATAAGAAAATTTGCTTAGTTCAAGGAATGGAAAGGATGATCTCCATTGATTTCTTCTCATTCTGCAAGTGTAAAAAGATAAAACTTCAGTTTGTTTAAAAAAAAGAAGAAGATGCAACTAAATTACAAAACTAATAAAAGCAAAAAAAAAAAAAACTTACTTTATCCTTTTTCTTCAATCCATGAAGATTACACAATCAATCTCCTCCACAAAGTAATACTTGTACTGTTTCAGAAGATAAAGATGCTCTAAAGTATCAATAACTCTACTTCCTGCACTAAAAGTAGCTTCCGAAGCCACAATTGTGATAGGAACAGCATGTTTGTCTCGAGCCATATAAGATAAAATACAATATTTCAAAGCATTCACTCTCCATCATTCTAAAGCATCAAATGACGTTGGATCACCTTCACAAATGTAGCATCCATCCTTAAGATAGTTATCTAAATCTAATTTTTGTGGTTGAACAATTTCAACTTTTCTCACAAATTAAGTAAATTCTGACCAACCAGAAGATAAATGTTGAATACTCACAATGCTATTGACATTACCAATAATTGTTTCATCACTTTGCTCATGACCAATAGAATACAATTCATCTGTATATTCAGCATACAATTCATACAAAGCCTTCTTCACTTTAATAATGTTTTTTCAGCTTTTTGTTCAGGGTACATTCTAGGAAAACAAAACTCAATTACCCTCATTTTACATCTAGGATCCAAATGGCAGCAATAGACATCAACAAGTTGCACTCCCCTAAATACTTATCAAATTTTACTTTCATACTTCCAACCATTTCATGAATAAAGTCATCTTCATCTTTGTCTTGAAACTTTTTATCCAACAAGACTTTCACACGATAAACTTCATAAAGAAATAAATTTGAAGTTGGATACCGACTCTCGGAGATGATATCAGTAGCTGAATTGAAAACATCCAAAATGGAACAAACTTTTTCCACTTTTAACCAATATTCATCACTTGGACAAGAATTATAGCGTGGCTCTCGATCTCTGAATCTTGGAAACACCTCCTTGAACATAATTGCAGCTAACATCTCATACGTGGAATTCCATCTCGTTTTGCATTCCATTATCAGCTTCCTATGAGTTAATTGCAATTGTTGCACAATCTCCGAAAGCATCATAAGCCTTGCTTTATTTTGATTGATGAAACTTACACTATCATGTATATCCTCAATGATATAATTAATTCTTGAAAGGCCATCTTGAACCATAAGATTTAAGATGTGTGCACAGCATCGTACATGAAACAATTTTCCTCCATAAAGTAGCTTCTTATTCCTTGAGAAAGTGTCAGTCAATATCTTGATTGCCAAATTATTATTTGTAGCATTGTCAACTGAAATAGTATACACCTTATTTTCAATACCCCATTCCATCAAACACTTGTAAAGATTGTCATCTATCTCAACACCACGATGAGAAGGAGGTAGATGAACAAAGTTAAGAACCTATTTTTGCAACTTCCAATTAGAATCAATGAAATGCCCTATGAGAACCATGTATTCAATCTTTTGATTAGCTGACTTTCATAAGTCTGTGGTTACACTAATTTTAGCAACATTCTTCAACAACGCCTTCAACTTTTATTTCTTCATTTCATATACTTGAAAGCAATCTTTTTTAATGGTGGTGCGTGATATTTTTTGCCATTCAGGCATACCACGCCTTTGCATCATATTGAAACCTTCCTCCTCCATAATTGAAAAAGGATGCTTGTGCATGAGAGTCCAATGGCAAATGGCTTCTCTTATTTTCATCATATCAAATGTACCATCTGTAAGAGCAGAAGTCATAATTTGTTCATTACTTATAGGATCAACTACTTAAAAAGTAATCCTTTGCTGTTTTTTTTGAAAGACCATTCTCCTCAAACATGTTTTCAAATGCCTTGCAAAGTGAGTGGTACTCTTACTTGAAAGTATAGAAAGTCTAGCCTTACAATGGATGCACTCTCCTTTTTTACTTCCATCAGGAAGTTCAACTTCTTTAAACTCTGACCAAACTGCAGAAGTCTTTTGCCTTTTTTTTGTTTGAAAATGAGAATTATCCTCCTCCACATTATCTTCTGTAGTATCAGTAGCAAAAGCCTCATTTGTTGTATCTTCTAATGAAGCTACAACATTATATGGTGAGCCTAAATCATCTGAAATAGTTTGTCTATTGGATGAATTCTGCCTTGTATGTAAATTTACTGGTGCAGATGAAATATCAGGTGGAGATGATGACATATTTAGAATATATTGATGTGTCGTACAAAAACTTTATTCCTACCATAATAAAAAAATTCAAAATCCAATCACATTAATCTTCAAGGAAATAGAAATACAAGATAAAAATAAATAAATGATCAATATTAAAAAAAAGAGAAAGCATGTAGTAAAAACTATCTTCTCATCATTTAGAGCATATTGGTCCATAAAACTATAATATTAAAAATTAACTTTAAGAGTTACTTTTTTTTAAAAAAAAATGCCCCTCCTTTTATGTAAGCCCAATAGTAAAATTTAAGTGCTTCAGATCCGGATAAGGGTCCAGTCGACCATTGAAAATATGTTCCATCCAATCTGAGATGAAGGATATGGGGCAATCATACATAAGGTCAGTTACCAAGGCATTGACATTCTTTAATTATAAAATATACAACAATTTAAGAAGCATATAGTGTAAATAGCAAGGTGGGTACAATTTTGGTAACCATTGAAGTAATTGAAAAAGACTGATATATTATTACTTGCATGACAAGGCAAAGATTGAAGAAAGGCCAAAAACAAAAGAAGAGCTTGCCAATCTCGTTCCTTGCCAATCCATTTGAAATCAAAAGAAGATCTTCCTCCCGGTAATAATTTAAGTTGCCCGAGCTTACTCTTGTCGGCCGCGCGAGGCTTTATGCGTCAGAAAAGTTTTGATGCCTGTCACGCCCCAGACCCAAAAATTTTGAGCTAGGGTGACAACCCGCCGCGTGCCGGGCACGCAAGGCATCTTAAAAATCTTGATATACGATTCACATTGGGCAATAACAATGAAAACCAGCCATAATACAATTGATAGTTATAAGTTTTGGGTATCAAACCCTACATCCAAGTCATGCTAATAAAGTTGGGCTACAACAAGCCCTACACACAATCATAATGGGATTACACCAATACAATGGTTCTTATTTTATTTATTAGAAGCTCCATCAACTCCGAATATCCATCATCAACCCTGATGCTTTGAAAAACATTGTGAAGGTTTAATGAGTTTACACTCAATAAGTAAGCCTATTATACAATTATATCATACTTGAATTATAATTAACATGCTATCAACATATGCATTTGTCAACTTAACATAAATTGAACATTTGATAAGCATCAGAATATGCACTCTAGCAAACTCACTGTTTATGTACTTATAGATTTCCTATGTGTCCCACGGCCCTGCAATACCTCAATCAGAGCATATTCTCCAGATGTGTGGCCATAAACATCAACAGAACACATTGTACGATGTGTGGGGCCATACTATAACAGAACACACTCTATGATGTATGTGGCCATGAAAATCAAACAGAACACATTGTAAGACATATGGGGCCATACCATAACAGAACACACTCTACGGTGTGTGTGGCCATGAAAATCAAATAGAACATATCTACAATATGTGGGGCCATATCATAACAGAATACATCTCCAGTGTGTGTGGCCATATAAAATCAATAGAACACATCTACAATGTGTGGGGCCATAGTAAAAAAGAACCGCGGTGACACATATAAATCTATTTAACATTTTCATCACAAGTGCATCATACATCTATATCTCACAATATCTCACAGTGGTTTGCACACTACAAGGAAATGCATATAATCACCTCAATATAAACATATCGTACAGGCAATCACAAATCTGGCATATACATCAATAAATCATTTCTTACAATGTTACCAATCATTATAATCATATAATTGTTCATTTGTAATCCACAGTTCCATGCCACAAAGACAATTCAGTTAATTTATAAAAATGCATGCAAACTGTATATACTCAATTTATTAATTAAACAATTAAATTACATAATAGTCTTACTTACCTCTTACGCAAAATCCAATGATGCACCAACTAATCAGATGTCTGGGCACCTACAGGATCAATGTACATAATTAATTCACTGAAATCTAATTAATAGAATGACCCTTATGACCCTACCCAGACTAGTTCACGGGCCCAACTTTGGGCTCGAATATCTCCCACTATACACACCCAATTGGGAAAGTAAAAATACCCCAAGAAACTAGAATTAACCCAGATTCTAGCCATATAATTTTCTTGCTAATCCCGACCTGTTACGGAGCCCAAAAACTAGCCCGAAAACTGCTCGCTGCATGGCCCAGAAGGCCCAGACCAGGCCGGCCCAACCGGCCCATGGTCAAGCCATCCCCCCGCTCCCCTGTTTTGCCCGAAACAGGGGACAACTTCTGGCCGGTGGCCAGGGCCGCCGCTGGCCTAATTTCGTTCGGCCCGGCCACCGAAGGCCGGGCCGGAGCCGGCCGCCGCCGTGGCCGGCCTCCTTCCTCCTCTCTCTCTCTCAATTTCTCTCCCTCTCTCTCTTTCTCTCCGTGCTGCTCCCGCATGAAATTCTCCACGCCGGCATCGAATCCGGCTAAATTGGGGCTGGTCCGGTCGTCGTTGGCCGAACCAGAGCCGACCATCGCCGCGGCCGGCCTCCCCTCTCTCTCTCTCTCCTTAATTCTCTCTCTTTCCCTCTCTTTCTTTCTTTCTCTCCGCGCTGTGCGTTCGGTGCCGGCGACACGGTCGGCCACCAAGGCCAGCCGAACCCCCACCGGACACACGCTCGGCACCGGTGGAGGTCACCGGCCGACACCCACCCTCTCTCTCTCTGGCTCTCTTTCTCTCTCTCTCTTCCCGGCTATCTCTCTCTCTCAGGCTCTCTCTCTCTCTGGCTCTCTCTCTCTCTGGCTCTCTCTCTCTATAGCAGGGGAACGTACCTGAGAATGAAGCGCGCCAGGGTGAAGGAAGGAGTCCTCCTCCTTCATATTTAATCACCTGCGCGACGCCTCTTTGGGAATTTCCCAAAGACTAAACGCTTCGCTCCAGCGAAGCGTCAGCCCGGGAAAACCAACAGACTGAAGCCTGGTTCATCTGAACCAAACCTGGTTCATCTGAACTGGGTTACTACATCCTCCCCTCCTTATAAAAATTTTGGCCTCGAAATTGGTATACTATAAATCTCAAAAGTCAACAATCTAAGATAGATAAATTACCTTCAAATAATTGTGGATACTTTGATTTCATCTCTTCCTCCAGTTCCCAAGTAGCCTCCTTCTCAGAATGATTACTCCATTGTATCTTGACATAGGGAATGGTACGCCGCCTCAGTACCTGATCTTTGCGGTCTACGATACGCATAGGATGTTCCTCATATGATAAATCCTTCCTCAACTGAATAGGCTCATAAGCTATAACATGACTAGGGTCTGAAACATACTTCCTCAACATAGATATATGCAATACATTATGAACACCAGATAAAATCGGAGGCAGTGCTAAGCTGTATGCAACCTCCCCAACTTTGCTCAAGATCTCAAAAGGTCCAATATAGCGTGGACTAAGCTTTTCTCTAATCCCAAATCTCATCACATCCTTGGTTGGTGATACCCTTAAGAATACATGATCCCCAACTGAAATTCTAACTTCCTTCTTCTGACATCAGCATAACTTTTCTGCCTACTCTGAGCTGTACGAAGACGCTCCCTGATGAATTATTATTTTTGTATGTGTCCCACGACCCTACAAATTAATCAGAACACATCCTCTAGATGTGTGAGGCCATACATACTCAAACAGAACACATCCTACAGATGTGTGAGGCCAAATGAGAACCGCAGCGACACATACTAGTCCATCGCAATGTTATCACCATACTTGTATGTCACTCATCATGCATCAATTTCTCATATTACATATACAGTGGTTTGTACATTATTAGCAAATGCATATGGTCATCCCAACATATTTTGCAAATCAAAGAATTTATATTTTTGCACATACACCAAGAAACTATTTCTTTCAAAATATTATCAGCTACTATAGTCATAATAAATGCACATATGTAGATTTATGGTACCATTCAAAATAATCAAACCAAATAAACTTCCGTTTTCCTTATCTCATAATATACTTGAAAACTATAAAACCATGAGTTATAAATTATTAATTATAAATAGACTTACTTACCTCCTTTATTTTGATCAAAATCTCAAATGGCCCAATGTATTGTGGCTCAAATCACCTCTGACATAAATCTCATCACATCATTGATTAGTAAAACTTCCAAATGATCTTCAACCTGAAATTTCAAAATTTCTTTTTGACATCAACATAACTTTTCTATTGACTCGAGCTACATGAAGCTGCTTTAATTAACGATACTTTTCATAGTTGCTACACCAGCTCAGTCCAAAATTATCTCTCTCTCACCTCATCTCAATATGAAGGGAATCTACACCTTATATCATAGACAATTGAAATGAATACATTTGAATGTTGGCTTGGTAATCATTAAAATAAGTAATTTCACTAAGGGTAAGAAACTATACCAAGCACTTCACACAAGCTCGCAGTATATGATCTAAAATCTAATTAGTTCCTACAGTTTGTCCATCTATTTGAGGGTGGAAGGTTGGACAGAAATTCAGCTTAATCCACAAAGCTTTATGAAGACATCATCGAATTAGGAGAGTGAGACAAATGGGTTCAGACTCAATTTATGCGGTTTACCATTAAACTAAAAAAATAAATATTAACATTTTATCCTGCTAAGATTTCATCCTCGAAATTAAATGTCCACAATTTTGTACCATTAAAGATACTCACTAGCAACTTTTATTTCATTCCTAGGTACCCAAATGATGTATCCAACATCAACAATTAATTTGATCTTTCTACCAAATAAAATTAAATTCTTTAAGAACTATTTCTTTCCTGTAATCTTTTTTTTTTAATACCTTAACTTCTCACAACACAATCATCATAAATATCATAGAGTCCATCACATGTATTATGTCATCCATTCTTAAGGCTAATAACCTATATCAATTAATGTTAATTCCTCGATAAGACAGTTCCAAGTTCTTTTTAATTAAATATAAGATAGTTTCCTTCCAATACTCTCTCAACTCATAAATAGTTGAATATGTCATTAATCATTACGACACTTATTTTAATCATCATAACATACTTGGTTTCACTCTTGAATACTTCAAGCTAACATCAATGAACATTATGCAATTATTTAGGATATCTTTCATAATTATCATAATCAACTAATTTAATTTCTTTGAATAATATTGCCATCATTAATCACTGGTATAATTTATCAATAATACCACTACAACCAATCAATTTCTCTTGAATAGGTCAGTATATCCTCAATAAATAATGCAATTTAAATGATTCAAATTCTTGAATCGATTATTTCGTTACCAATGATTATCAAAATCATCTATAGATTATGCAATGTCTTATGCCATAACATCACCAACTAATTTAAACCCTTCAAATATCTCAAAGTGACTTCACTAATCCAGCTCAGATGGATACAAGACTTATAAGGTCAATAAAGATTGAAAATGCACTTACCATCCGAAAGACATAATTGAACATTATAGTAATCTCTCTATGGCTTGAAAGTGATAATAGATGTACCCTTAACCATAATCCATAACTGATAATAATCAAAAATAAAATCATCTCCCTCCTATTTTCTTAACAATAATTGTGCCATTTATGGATGATTGATAATTTATCCATCCTGAAGAAAGATATCTACTTAGAAACTATGAAGAAAGGTACAATAAGTATGCACGATAAATTAATGAACAGATATCTTGATTTAGGAATCTATTAACAGATAAAAATTCCCATAAAATTCTTTATCAGTGGAGTTTATCTTATTCTCATTCTTGCTAAAATCTTTCACTTTCTACCATCAAAATATTTGATCATTTATAGCCAAAATCAATTCTAAAGGTTAATAGAGTCTACTTCTCTCAAAAACTTAAACAGTAATTATCTCAGAATTTAAAATTTTATAATCTTCCTAAATGATCCATCATGATATAATATGCAGTCAACTATTTCATTAACATCAGTATCAACCATCTGCATATCTAGCAAAATAACAATCAATCTTGAATAAGCAATATCCATAATAAAAGTTTTCTTAGTAAAATTCACTATATATACTTATCCATCCAAACTTAAATTCAAAAAGTACTCAATTGTAATTGATCAAAAACATGTAGTTAACTATTTGATTACCAAAATATCATCAATTTTAATCATCTCCATAACCAGCAGATTAGCTCATAATCTTAAACTTATAATATCAACAATGTAAGTTCCACAATTAAAAATTCATTTATACATCCATATTCAAATTCAGATTTAATACCTCAAAATCCACATATCAACTCAATTGCAATATGAACATAATGATGTTATCCTAGTCATATTAGTCATCAATTGCAATTTTCAACTATTATATATTCCATATATTCATCTATCTTTTATTGCATATCCAATTAAAGTTTCATCTCCCATACTATTTAAAGGTCTGAAACTGCTACGAGTCATCTCCAACAAGTTTGACGGAGCTAAAACCTCTAGAAGCCCCTAGGCCTCCCACTGGTCAAGGCTACCAGTAAGGGAGCCCACATAATATCATTGGCTTGCGATAGTTCATTCTTAATTCCTATCAAATTTGTAATTCAATTAATATCTTGATAAACTTTAATTTCAAGCTTCCAAAGCATAATTCCTGAAATTCCTTTAAATTCATAATTGTCTCAATATCATTCTAGTATTTTGCCTAGAGTGTCATCATGCATGTGTCCCTAAGGTCATAACCTAGGCTCTGATACCACTAAAGCTGTCACGCCCCAGACCCAAAATTTTGAGCTAGTGACAACCCGCCGCGTGCCAGGCACGCAAGGCGTCTTAAAAATCTTGATATACGATTCACATTGGGCAATAACAATGAAAACCAACCATAATACAATTGATAGTTATAAGTTTTGGGTATCAAACCCTACATCCAAGTCATGCTAATAAAGTTGGGCTACAACAAGCCCTACACACAATCATAATGGGATTACACCAATACAATGGTTCTTATTTTATTTATTAGAAGCTCCATCAACTCCGAATATCCATCATCAACCCTGATGCTCTGAAAAACATATGAAGGTTTAATGAGTTTACACTCAATAAGTAAGCCTATTATACAATCATATCATACTTGAATTATAATTAACATGCTATCAACATATGCATTTTGTCAACTTAACATAAATTGAACATTTGATAAGCATCATAATATGCACTCTAGCAAACTCACTGTTTATGTACTTATAGATTTCTATGTGTCCCACGGCCCTGCAATACCTCAATCAGAGCACATCCTCCAGATGTGTGGCCATAAACATCAACAGAACACATTGTACGATGTGTGGGGCCATACCATAACAGAACACACTCTATGATGTATGTGGCCATGAAAATCAAACAGAACACATTGTAAGATATGTGAGGCCATACCATAACAGAACACACTCTACGGTGTGTGTGGCCATGAAAATCAAACAGAACATGTCTACAATATGTAGGGCCATATCATAACAGAATACATCTCCAGTGTATGTGGCCATATAAAATCAACAGAACACATCTACAATGTGTGGGGCCATAGTAAAGGAGAACCGCGTGACATATAAATCTATTTAACATTTTCATCACAAGTGCATCATACATCTGTATCTCACAATATCTCACAGTGGTTTGCACAGTACAAGGAAATGCATATAATCACCTCAATATAAACATATCGTACAGGCAATCACAAATCTGGCATATACATCAATAAATCATTTCTTACAATGTTACCAATCATTATAATCATATAATTGTTCATTTGTAATCTACAGTTCCATACCACAAAGACAATTCAGTTAATTTATAAAAATGCATGCAAACTGTATATACTTAATTTATTAATTAAACAATTAAATTGCATAATAGTCTTACTTACTCTTACGCAAAATCCAATGATGCACCAACTAATCAGATGTCTGGGCACCTACAGGATCAATGTACATAATTAATTCACTGAAATCTAATTAATAAAATGACCCTTAAGACCCTACCCAGACTAGTTCACGGGCCCAACTTTGGGCTCGAATATCTCCCACTATACACACCCAATTGGGGAAGTAAAAATACCTCAAGAAATTAGAATTAACCCAGATTCTAGCCATATAATTTTCTTGCTAATCCCGACCCGTTACGGGGTCCAAAAACTAGCCCCAAAACTGCTCGCTGCACGGCCCAGAAGGCCCAGACCAGGCCGGCCCAGTCGGCCCATGGTCAAGCCATCCCCCCGCTCCCCTGTTTTGCCCGAAACAGGGGACAGCTTCTGGCCGACGGCCAGGGCCGCCGCCAGCCTAATTCCATCCGCCCGGCCACCAGAGGCCGGGCCGGAGCCGGCTGCCGCCATGGCCGGCCTTCTTCCTCCCTCTTCTCTCTCAATTTCTCTCCCTCTCTCTCTTTCTCTCTGTGCTGCTCCGCGTGAAATTCTCCACGCTGGCGTCGAATCCGGCTAAATTGGGGCTAGTCCGGCCGCCGTTGGCCGGACCAGAGCCGGCCGCCGTCGCGGCCGGCCTCCCCTCTCTCTCTCATTAATTCTCTCTCTTTCCCTCTCTTTCTTTCTTTCTCTCCACGCTGTGCGTTCGGTGCCGGCGACACGGAGGCCAGCCGGACCCCCACCGGATGCACGCCCGGCGCCGGTGGAGGTCACCGGCCGACACCCGCCCTCTCTCTCTCTGGCTCTCTTTCTCTCTCTCTCTTCCCTCTCTCTCTCTCTCTCTTTCCGGCTATCTCTCTCTCTCAGGCTCTCTCTCTCTAGCTCTCTCTCTCTCTCTAGCTCTCTCTCTCTATGGCAGGGGAACGTACCTAAGAATGAAGCGCGCTAGGGTGAAGGAAGGAGTCCTCCTCCTTCATATTTAATCACCTGCGCGACGCCTCTTCGGGAGTTTCTCGAAGACTAAACGCTTCGCTCCAGCGAAGCGTCAGCCTGGGAAAACCAACAGACTGAAGCCTGGTTCATCTGAACCAAACCTGGTTCATCTGAACCGGGTTACTACAGTGCCAGGTATGAAATGATTGCGGGGGTGGCCGAGAGGCAAAGCACTGCTGTCAAGAGGCCCATGTGCCTCTCGCCAAATAAAAAAATATTTGATTAACGATTTAATTTATTGTATGCCGATTAATCAACCAAAGCAAGAGGTTGTCAAAATGGCTTCTTGGCAACTTTATTACCATATAAAGATATATGACAACCTATGGATGGCTGCCATACATATTTTACAATGATTGTAATGATGTTAACGGCATAGTTTCTTTTTATATGTACTACTATTTAGCAAATTAAAATACCATACTACATATTAATTATTCAATATAAAAGCCTATAACTACATTCTAGACCCATTTATTTTTTCACATTAATTTAGAATTTGTACTAATGTGCATCTCACAATTTCTTTTGATTCTACCTGCAATAATAAAAAAAAACCAATCAAATATGAACATCATCATAATTAAGTATGATATGACCTTATCATCAAATTAGAAATTTAATTTTATATATAAAAAAGGTCGACAGTTAAATAGACTTGTAGAATTTACATAATATGCCACTATATTCAATGAATGATAAATGACTATAGGTGAAAGAGATAAATTATTTAAATAATAAAGATCTTCACTCCTGTACCAAAAAAAAATCTAACATTTGGCAATTATATCAAGAACAACTGAAAAAGTGGAACAAGATAGATATAATTTGAACATTATGAACCAATCCAAAATTATTGTAGACCAAACCAGTCATGCATTCCCAACCATGGTTCAAATAAAATCCAATACATAAATCAGTAACTAAAAAATCGAAAAGGCTTTCACTGAGTTACCTAACTTGTAGAGAAATTTCTGATTCCAAGAATTAAAAACAACAAATTATTTCTTACTCAGAAAAAAATAACTGCTTAAATTAACAAAACAAATTATATTTGTTGAGAAATGCAAATGATATGGACATTAGTCCGTTCCTTGATGATGTAAATAGAGCTTTGGCGACATTAGCTTTCAAATTCTTTTTTTTTTGGAAATCCTCAACCTGTCACTTTTTCTGTTTATTTATGCCATGCTTGATTCACAAAAAAAAAAAAATCAGGATGGGAATTAGAATGGAGCAGAAAGGGAAGATAGGGAAGTAGAATCGTTGCTTCAGTTCCATTATGTGGAAGCAAAATGAAGGAATGCACCGTAATGTTTCCGTTCCTTTCTATTATTTAATTTAATCATTATATTTTAGTATAAAACCAAATATATGACAATGTTTTGAATGTACTCTTGACTCTTGAGCCTTGATTGCCGAATCAGGTTATAGGTTTGTATTTTACCGAATCAAATATATGCTCTGGGAAGGGAATAGAATACCATAGGCATATCGATGGCATGCTAACAGGGCCTCCGCCGGCCAAATAATATTTAGAAACAGAGCACAACCTTCACACTCTTATCTTCGTCTTTCCGGCGACTGTTGGAGACCCAAACTAAGATCGGATAAAATGAAAAGACAAGAGCTATGTTCTTACCTATTCTATTTCATTGCCGGAATGAGATTTAGCCATCAGCAAGAAGAAGATATAGGCTCTGTTCTTTCTTTGAAAGTTGAAACAGAGCCTCCAAAGTCCAAACCAAATATTAAGCAACATATTTCCAACAAAGCTCAACTCTAATCCTTCCTAAATGATTCTTGAATTCAGAAAGAAACAAAGGAGGGATTTTAGAGGTCTATTACCTTATTGTATTCGCCAGCGAAGGAAAGAAAATCTAATCGACGGACAATGGTCTATTTTTCTGAATAAAGATTGCCAAAAAAAATCAAGACAAACTATCAGAGAGCATAAAAAATCAAGATAAACTAGAGCATATAGATTAATTTCTAAGGTCTTACCATGGGTTTTATCATATTAAATCCGAGGGTGAATTCGGCTTCAACGGATAAGGCTCCTTCCAACCTCCAATCCACCGCAAGTCCGCAACCTTTAGAGTTCATACCAAATTTTTGAGCCAAAGCTATCCACAATGACGACCACGGCTAGCTGCTGCCAAAGATTATCATTATCTTTAATGGAGATAGGGCTTAATGGAGATATGGCTTACCGCTTAGAGATGAGCCCTATCCTCTCTCTATTTATAGGGAGTTAGGGACGAGAGTCACGAGTGATCAGACGAACGATGGTTCGTTTTTCTTAATTTCCATCTAGAGCCTGCGCTGAATCGCTGAGAGCCTAAGATGAATGACGCAAAAACTTGAATCACTAAGAGCCTGAGACGAACACTGAGAGCCTGAGACGAATGATGGGAAAACTTGAATCGCTGAGAGCTTGAGAGAATGATGGGAAAACTGAGACGAATGATGATTCGTTTTCCCTATTTTGAATCGTTGAGAGTCTGAGACGAATGACGGTTCATTTTCCTAATTTAATCGCTGATTGCCTGATCTATCATATAGATTTTTATGTTTTTAAAAAAATTATCTTATTAAATATATATAATTATAAAGATTAAAAAGTAAAATTACGTAAGCTTGATAAAGCTCGCAAGCTTTTCGAGTCGAGTATTTTAATACTCGAACTTGGCCTGATAATTTACTCTAGTTGTTTGAGTTTGAGCTTGACTCAATAAACAACGAGTAGATTTTAAATATTTTTCAAGTTAATTTTGAGTTATCCGGATTATCTCAACTAAGTTACACCCCTAATTTTAACCTAGTCCAAAAAAAACGCTTGCATACTCACTCCTCCGCCACGCTAGGAGTCGCACGGCTTTTTTTTTACAGCTGTTGACGAAATTAATTAATGGAAGATCCAGTCCTTGGACAGCCACGATCAACGGTATAAACGGTGGATAGACGTCAAATTAAAATCAGACGGTTAATAAAACAAGGAGCCGTCCGTGATATGGAAATGAGGGAAACGAATCGGTAAAAGTTAAAACCCTTTCACTGCGCCTTCCATTTCCCGGCCTCCGCCGTGGCCGATACTTTCCAACGCCAAGAAACCCTCGGGCGGCTCCAAACTCCAAGACGGACTTCGGTTTTGCGGGCATTCGGATCGAAATCGGGGGAAGGAGTAGGGAAATCGAGTGGGGATTCAGTACCAGTACCGAGTTGGAGCTGTAGATTAGGTGCATTTTGCGGCGCTTCGGTCGATCTCCGACACGGATTTTGGGAGGTAATGCTGTTGCCTTGTCGCAGATTTTGGCATTCTGGTGATGGCGAGGCGTAACGGATGGCAACTCCCAGCCCACCCTTTCCAGGTAGAAGTGATTCTCCGTTTCTATGTGATTCCAGAATTTGATTTTTTTTTTTTTTTGGTATAGCTGATGTATGTTGTTGTTATTTGGTTTGTTTGTTTCTGTTTTAACGGTATGAAATTGGTGAATTTGTTCCTTTTATTTTTCTGAGTGGGATCTAATGGAAGCTGTTAGCCGTTCTTGCAATTTCGTTCGCGTTAAATTTATGGCGTGGCATTTTGATGTATTTAAATTATAACATTATAGTGGAACGTTATTTCATGTTTATATTGTTTGTAGTTAGTATAAGGGAGAATTAAAGTTTTTAGTGGTTGCAAATTTTTCAGCAGTTGTTTTTGGTGGTGGCTCCTTTTGTTAATCACAAAGCTAATTGCTGTGTATACTGGAAATGCAATTGATATTATTCATTCTTGTACTGATTTCTTATATAGTTTGGAGACCAGAGAATATATGAATATTGGTTTCTAAGCATTATTTGTAGTGTAGATCATGTTTAATAGTTTAGATGTACAATTTGTATGGCCTACTATCGATTTTAAAATCATTAGCTTCTTTTTCAAGGGGCTGATGTAAAGTATGCAGTCCAACTCATATAATTATATTAGGTTAATATGATGACATGATACTTCATATTAATATCGTAATATAACATGATTGTGACATATTAGTAATGGCTGTGCATTCTTCAAGGATGAGTAGTGGTCATGACAAGGGAGGAAAGTGCAATCAATTTGAAGGCAAGCTGTGGCCTGTTGTTGCAAATGAACCTATGACCAAATTTGGCCGCACTGGTTTGCCATAGAAAAGTCAAAAGTCACTACTCAATTACTTGCAACTGAAGCTGTTCGTTGGCAAATGAAAATTTTCATGTGCGTGGCTATGGTCAGTCACAGAAAACTTGTCTATAGTCACTAATGGCAAACTCTTAGCTTGCTTCGTTGCAAGCAGCCACAGTCATTGATCGAATCTCATCCCCACAGTTTCCTGGATGTCATCAAAATGTCAGGTTCTCCATTGCATCTCTAATATTTATGATGGAGACCCGGCATAAGACTTATTCATGATCATACTGTTGAATGCCTAACCAGTATCTCTCTTTGGTCAAAGTTGAATCACCTCATTGGTAGCTGGGACAAAGTGGAACCTTTCTAATCAAGATCAAATGGATTCAATAATTGATGCTAGAACATAGGTTGTTGATTTAGCAACCTTGCCTTTTGGTTGATTCTCGTCATGTAGATTTTTGTTGATCAGATCATCTGTAGTCTTTCTTTCATTGTCGATGATTAGATCTGATATGATGGAATACCATCGACATTTTCATGGGATGAATCATGAATTTTAATAAATAATCCCTAGTTCATCCTCTACTGCAACATCTATATAAAATTGATATTCAGCCACAAAAATTTATTAGTTTCCAATATCCTCATAAATTGTGTGCACATCCTTTTTTCCCTTGTTTTGCAATGAAAACTCGCTTTCTAGGAAAAATGACCTGTCCTCTTCATCAATGCATTCAGTTTAAAATTTTGCGGTAATCTCCTCACTTTTCCACTCAAAATAGGAATTTATGCATTCAAAAGTAAATCCATGTGTTAATGTGACAGTTTGTATTACCAGTGCAATTCTTCAAAGACCATCTAAGGATGTTCTTATCTGAAATAAAGTGAATGCTTGCTTAGTAGCATGGTATTCAGTTGGAACTTTCTGACCTATACTCCAATTTCCTTTTTTCAAAGTTCTGTTATGCTTTGCTAGGATACTCAGTATAGGTCGATATATAAATTGAAAATGAATTTCCTCTTTGATATTAATGTGATTTTATTGTCAGAAAAAAAATCCACTTTGGTCTGGTCTGAAATGCATAGAAGAATTTTGACAAACAAAAATTGAGATATGTGTTTGCTATTGCATGTTAAGCATGCACAGAAAAACTCATTGAGAAGTCATGTGCACATTTCAGAGCTCACTGTGTATTGCAGGCAGGCAGGGCCAAATTTGCAACAATCCTAAGTGGCGCAATTCAGTAGTAGCAGGCTTGCATGGAGTTTGTTGAAGACTTTGGGTGAACTAGCCTTTCATTTAGCATGCTATTATGATATTCTTCTGCAACAATACAAACTTAGCAGTCTACCATGTCATCTTGAATTGTATCAACCTTGCTCCTAATACACCATGAGTTACATAATCCTCATCTATGCTGCTCATTGTGGAAATTTCATTTTATATTGTCCCACTGACTTTTTAATTAGTGTAATTAATAGAGGCAGGTGATTGAGGTCTACATGTTACATGCAAAATATCTTTTTGGCTATCATAGTGTTTTCATATGTTAATATATAGTTGATATTTTCGCTATATATTGAATTACTCCCACTAATGATGCTGAAGGACTGTTTTGTTGCGTGCAAGTCGATAAGCAACGGTCAAGTCAGCAAGATAAGTTGTACACCTTCAAGAACTTGTGTGTTTAAATCAAGTAATGCATCTTTTAGGGTATATGTTTCCCATGTCGAAGAAGTGAGCAAAGTAAAACAGGTTCTGAATTGTTCTAATGATTTCTAATAGATCATGTCTAGACTTTTGCTGCCTTGTTCAAACATAATTGACTAAGGTTGACCATAGTCAGATATGGTTCCTCCTAGTATGTCATGCATGGTAATGTAGTGGATTGTGCCTTTTTTGTCACTTCTAGAAGCCAAGTTCTATTGCACTAGATATCTGGAACCATAACTCAATTTTTAGAAGTACCATTCTGGTTGGATATGTTAGCTTTGTTTCCCATATTGGATTGTACTGCTTGGTACGTGGCATGCCATACTATACTGGCAGCAAGCCAATACTCGATACAAGATCATATTAAGTATCAGCACCATGTATAGACCTATGCAAGCTCCATACCAGTACGATACCAGTACAGCTACTGAAATTCGCAGTGCAAACCATGTATATTAGAACTTTAATTGTTGAAATTGAGTTTGAGTGATGCACCTTCTTGAAATGCAAATTCTGATTCTTGACATGTGGCAAAATATAAGTAAGTTTCTAGATCTGAAAAAGTTGCATGGTCATTTTTGATGCAACACAGCCATGCATGTTAACACGGTTGATGTTTTTATGGTCCACCGTAGCCAAGTGTGGGCAAAATAGTGGCAAAAATTTAACTGGGTTACTTTTTGATTGTAAGAAGTACATTTGAGTTTTTCTTCACAATGCTTGTCCCAAAAATGATGATTAAACATGTGAGTTGCACTGGTTGCTTACATATCAAAAGCTTGGGATAAGAGTTATCTGACTTCCATTTACCTAAAATTCCTGGACTATTGCCATTCACATGATTCATTAAAAGAAAATGCTGCAAGGGAAGATTAAGAATATTAATTTGTGAAAGCATGCAGTCTTCTGAAAATTATTAGATGTACCTGATCTATGAGCCAGCTGATCTGAGTCCTGTTCCATTAGTCTAGAGTAATGAAAAGTTTGAAAGTCATACTAAAGTGACAATCAAATATATGATTGCACTGGTTTTTAACATATAAAAAGTTTGGAATAAAATTTATGACAATAATTTCTGGCTCCATTAACATGCAAACGAGCAAATCTGAACTCACTTTCAACAAATTCATTTCCAACTCCTCCAGGACTTCCATGTAGCTAAACTACCCAAAGTTCATGGAGCTTTGGTTATTCACTTAAGTTGATTTGAAAAGGCAAAAAAAAAAAAAAGTTGAAGATCATATCCAAAGTTCCATAGGTCTAGGGTGATGAAAATTTTTAAAGGTAATTGGTATTCCTATCCATATTGTCTTCCATTAGGAAAGTGTAAGAATAATTATTTTCACACTTAGGCATATTCTTTACTTTTGGGACTCTCATGGATGGAGGGATCTGATGAACTGATAAAGGAGGAAACAAATTGCTAGTCCATAAAAGGCATGGGATGAAGAAAAGTGTTTATTATTTTGAATATACGGTGTGCAGATTCAGGTTATTCTCAGGAGTTGTTCACATAGGCTTTGCCTGAACACATTAAATGTTGTGTGTGCACGCGCATCCATCCATGCAAGCAGGCAGGTGGGTGGGGGTGCATTTGTGGGCTTGCAGGTGTGCATGGGTATGCACGTGCATGCATGCCCATGTCTCTTTAGATGTATACACTTGCGGAAAGGCCCTTATACGCATATAGATAGGTGCATGCGCACGTACGTGTGTATGTGCATATGTACACAAGTACATGTAATGATTTTGTAATGCTAAATCCATCTGATAGTAAAAATAACACAAATGCACTTATGAAAGCATATAGCAACACCTAGATGATTTCAACCGTGAACATACAGGCTTCACAATACGCACATACACATCACACATGCATCATAGCATGCAGGAACACAAAACATGGTTATAGTCACACATCGCAAACTCATAACACACCTCACAGCTATTCATAGGCATGATTTTTAGTGCCTTGGTATCTCAGTGAGGTCATCTAAGGCATGATTTTTTAAACGTACTGATGAAGTTGTGCCACCTTGAGTTAGGTGAGGCACAAAGACTAGGGGTGGCAATCTTGACAGGGACCCTTTTATCTGACTGGAGCCGAACCAGATCCAGCCCACCCCATTAGATATTTGATCTAATGGATAAGGGAAAAATAGATGGGGAAACATTGGTAATGTTTGTATTGTTAATATGTTTAGTCGTTAATTGCAAAACAGATTTCGATTATGGGATACTACTAAAATAGGTTTGAGATAACTTGTAGCACAAACAATTTAAGAAGTTAAAGAATAAGTAGCCTACTCATTTGATAAAAAGCCTAAAAGTAAATAGGCCTGAAACAATTGAGTGGGTCAGTGGGTTGGATGTGGGTCTGGCAGGATATCTATGGGTCAGGTTTGGATCAGGCATTCTTTACATGCTGGTTGGTTGGGTTGGGATTGGTTTAGGCCCATAAGCTTTTGCTATATGAACCCAAACTGACCTGAACCCAAGTTGACCCCTAAAACTGACCTGACCTGCTGATTTCCACCTTAGAAAAGATTGTGCCCAGCAATGCCCTAGGCCTTATTCATGCTTTTAAATATGCTAGGTTTACCTGACCAGTGGATGGATAATGATAAAGCATATTAATGATGATCAGTTTCTCCTCATGGCAATGGGCTGTTCAAAGTTCTCCTTTATCATGGCACTCAAATCACTTGTTCTTATGCATGCTTCTTGATCTTATTCTCCAGCACTAACATTCCATTGTTCAATAATTTTGTCTCCTTGGCTACCCTTTGCCATACTAAAATCTTGTCTATTTCTCTTTTGTTGTTTATTGGAAAGTGATGACTATTGATAGTAATCTGGGTGGCACTTGATATATAATGGGTAGTGATCAAATATAAGTATGATGAAAATGAAAAGATGTGCATGCAGAAGAAAATTTGAAAGATGTATTTTGTGGATAAAATTGTATGTCATTTTTTATTTCTGTTTGCATTGTGGCTTGTTATGGAATGGGTCTTTCTGGAGTGGAGCTCCTTCACATATGAATGTTTTCCTACTTTGATTCACAAATGTTGTTTTGTGGTTGCTAGGTGGTTGCTATAACAGTATTCTTCTTGTTATCTATTGCGTTCTACGCCTTTTTTGCACCATTTCTTGGAAAGGACTTATATGAGGATGTGGCAATGGCTGTTTATAGTTGTTTGGTGAGTATTTTCCTTTCTGATTAATGAAACTCATATTCAAAATTGGAGTCTCTTGTATCAGCTGACATTCATATCATATTACTCTTGTTTCAGGCTCTATCTGTATTTATTCTCTATGTAAGGTGTACTGCTATCGATCCTGCTGATCCTGGGATTTTAACTAATTTTGAAGGGGCATCAATTTATAAGTCACAGAGTAAGGTCATGGTGTTTGTTGCATGTTGCTATAGAAATTTGTCATGCATAACATTTAAATACGTTTTTATCTTCTTGTGTGGGAGACAGGGAATGGAGGATCTCTAGAAGAGCCTAGCAAGAGAGGTTTGAAGACTGAAGAAAAAACTGAGAAGCATACATCAACAACCTGCTCTAGCATTGGCTGTTTCTTTTGTGCCCTTTTGGTTAAAGAAGATTGCCGCAAAAATGAGGATATTGCTGAGCAGCTAGATTGTAATGATGAGGCACTATTTTGCACACTGTGCAATGCAGAGGTGATAAATTCAAACTTATCAAGTTGTCATGTTGCCTTTGGTAGGATCATGAACTGCCTTATTGCTTTTAAATAAATGCAAGCCTTTTCATTTTCTTTTCTTGTAACATTATTTAATGTAGCTTGCATTTGGGCTAGAACACTTATTATGCTTGCATCGTTTCCTCTATGACATTTCATATCTTCATTTACGTTATGCCTTTCATGGCCTGTGAAGGCAAACTGATCATCTCTCATGGAGTTGGAGTCGAGATGCTGTCACATGAGAAGTTCTTTCTTTTTTGAACACTTGTTTTAATGACTTTTAGTAGATCTCAGAATGGAAAATTTTTGGATGTGGCTGTACTAGCATGTAGTTTTTTTTTCCTCTTTCAAAGTGTCTTATTTTTTGTTTAGCTTGACAAAAATGTCTAAATGCTACGTGGAACAAAGTGTTGGGCAATACTGAAACAATATATGAATTAATTAAGTGTAACAGAAATTTGTATGCTAAGATGGATATAGGATAAAACTTTAAAAGATAGAATTAGAAATAAACATATAAGAGAAATGATAGGAGTAGTCCCAATTGAAGATAAAATAAGAGAATCGATTATTTGGTTTGGACATATACAACGAATACCTTTAGATGCTCTAGTTAGAAAGAGTGGTCTTTTAACAATCTATAGTAAGGATAGAGGTAGAGATAGACCTAAACTAACATGGACAGAAATAATTAAAAAATATATAACTATTTATAATTTGAATGTCGACTTAGTCCTGAGTAGAGCAGAGTGGAGGAAGCAGATTCATGTAGCCGGCCCCATGTTGTTGGGAAAAGGCTTAGTTGAGTTGAGTTGAGTTGACAATAATGTCTAACATTTGGTGAATTAATTAGATTATATTAGTTCAGTAGTTTAGCAACAATTTCGTCCATGTTGGCTCATATCTAAGATTAAAATATTAATTAATGTTTATCCATTATATTTTGATCGCTATGGCAATTGCACTTTAATTCTTTTTTTTTGTTTTTATTTATATCTTAGAAGTTGATATGGGATATGTGGTCTTGCTGTAGGAAATCTCTAAACTATGCCATGATCTATTAAGCTATGTGAAATCATCAGACATCCAAAGTCTACTGAAGTTTGGCACATCCATGCACCTGTAGATCTGTGTTTTCCATTGCTCTCTTCCAATCTATGAGATCACATCGCAGAGCATAATTTATTTTGGCAATTGGTGGGAAGAATCTTGGAACTAGAAGGTGTGAAATAACCAAAGAAAAGAAGCCTTCGAAGTCTGATGTAATGAAATTCTATATTTAGTTCAATTTGTTCCATGCCCACTTTAGTAAAGGGAGGCTTATTGCTGATGATCCTAGGAATATGAGAATTTAGAAACCAACTTCCAAGGAAGTGTACCATCTTTGGCTATAATCATGACGATGCTTGTGTCACTTATCACAGAAACAGCCTTTTCGAAGATGTTGGGTCTTCTATGTTTTTATTGAGGTCCGTTGGCTCGTCTATCATGAGGCAGCCACCTGAGTTAGTTGGGATACCATGAGATTAATAAACCTTCTGTCTTTGTCCATCACTCCACTCCCTTGAATGCCTTGATTTGCTCGATTTACATCTTGAAATTGATTTTGAGTACACGGAGAGAAATAGAGAGACTTGGAGATTAGGAAGTTAGGCTACATTTGGTTTTTGAGAACCTTTTCCATTTTCATTTCTGAAAATAACTTTTATTTTCTGCTTTCGTATCTCTAGAAAATGTGTTTGGTAAGTGAGAAAAAACATTCTCTCTTCTTTTATTTTCATTATGAATGACATCTTTTAAAGGAATAGATGAAACAATTAAAGGAAATACTGTTCACTGCCGTGTTTTCAAGTTCACTATTCTTTGTTTTTTTATTTTCTTCTTTGTTTTCTATCAAAACAGTGAAAACATCTTTAGACTATTTTCAATTTTCTGCTATTTTTGACGTGTTTTCATTTTCATTTTCAATCATCAAACACATATATTTTCTTTTTTAATCAACATAAAAATAGAAAACAGGATTGTTTTCAAGAACCAAACACATCATTAGTTTTACTTGTTAATTTTGTTGTATTTTTGAATCTTTGTTTGGGCATCTATTAGTGTTGGTTTATGAGTTCTGTTTGGAGTAGGATTTGAGTTTTAAGAGGTACAGCTTCCGTTATATACTGTGTTGTGTTGCAGGGTCATGGATCAGTAAGATTGTCAATCGATTTATATATATTCTCTATTCATTAAGAGTGGAGGAAGCAGATTCATGTAGCCGACCCCATGTAGTTGGGAAAAGGCTTAGATGAGTTAAGTTGAGTATGCCTTAGCCCTGTTTGGGACACAGATAAAGTGGAATAAACCAAAAAGAAAATCAAGTTATTTTCTAGTTTATTCCACTTTATCTTACCACATGCCTTTTCCATTTCAAAATAAAGGAACTTAATGCAGGGGCAAAATAAGGATTTTAAAAAGGATAAACTAACTGTTCCTGAAGAAAACAGAACCTCAATGATTTCTGTGTGTCTATTGTCATGGAGGTGATTTGGTGAATGAAAAGCTGACATTAAAAAATCTTGAAATTTACTGATGGCTTGGTGAACTTTAGGAACTTTAGGAATGTGGTAGACTAATCATACCGTTCATATGCTACATTAAAGTGAACAGGTGGAAGGTCTATTTCAGGGATTCGAAAACTTAGGTTAGATTTTTTCCTTTGTTATAAATAGCATTCTGAGTTCTTTGAAATTTTGTTTAGTAGATTGAAAAGTTAAAGGGCCCGTCCTCTCTCCTAGGGTGGCAATTTTGGATGTGACCCATGAAAATTCCACTTTATCCGATATGAAGTTAGCGGGCTTGGGTTAGGGATAAATAGGTTCGAGTTAAAATTGAGTTAATATATTAGACACGATTAATAAACAAGTCGAATCATGTGTTGACCTGCTAACTTAGAATTAACCTGCAATTGGTCTGTTTATTAAACGAGTCAATTCGTGTAACCCGGCTGCCTATCCAGATATGACTAGGGGTGGCAAATCATGTCAATAGGCCGTAAATGGATCATGTCAACTTTAAAGTATAATAATCAATGAATCAATCCGAACTCGATCTGTTTGTTAATTGGGTTAGAAATCTAAACTCGAATCCAGAGAGTATATTACATAGATTACATGACACAACATGTTCTTCAAGCCCTTAACAAGTAATCACTTATGGCATCAAATAGGAGGCTAGGTGGCGCTGCCTCATAGCATGTATGCATTTTCAAGCTACATGCATGACTTTGCCCAGCAATTGATTAATTGGTTCCTAATTTTTTTTTTGGGTACAAACGGGTAATTACACCACTCTAGGATGGGACATCCCCGATATATCAGAGTACTAAAGCTAGAAAGGAATGAAGGATAAGGGTCGCCGTGCTGCTAACTCCAGCTATCCGAATGAGAGGCCACTCTAGCAGTAATCCAGTCAGCCACTGCATTGGCTTTACGATAAACATGACGAATCTGGATATAAGGAGCTTTCAAAACCATAGAGCGGATGTCGCACAGTAAGGGGATGGTCGGTTGATGGGAACTGGGTTCCTGCCGAATCCAGCGAATAACCATAGTGGAATCGCCTTCAATAAACAGTCTGCGGGCACCAAGGATCCGAACAGCATAGGAAATCCCAGCTCATGCCGCATATAGTTCAGTTAGAGGCACCGTAACATCAAGCAAGCCAAACCCGCCTGTCGCCAACATAGTGCCTTCCACATCACGAATAACAAAAGCTGATCCAGCACATCGGCCATGGACACTCCCATCAAAGTTAATTTTCACGAACCCTAGAGGGAGGGGCTCCCATAAGATATAAACCGTATGTCAGTTCGCTGCCGCAGCAGCAGGGGAGACCCAGTGGCCAGGATTCGCAGACACAAGAAACCCATAATGGGAACTATACTCAGTATAAAAGAAACAGACGCCCTGAAGACCCGAGTAGGGGAAAGTCGCACATTGGAAAACAGAATCCAATTCCTAGATAACCAGATCTGATAAGCTATATAAGCCCATAAAGGGCCCTGCTGATGGGTGCCCCTGCCCCTGCCTTGCTTCAGTAATCTCAAAAAGGAGCTACGGTAAGATCCAGAATCCGATAGCCACGGACTGGTACTAGAGATCCGCCAGATCTGACTCGCCTTAGTACAGTAGAATAAAGCATGATCTGTCGTTTCCTCCTCAATACCACACACAGGGCACATAAACGGAATACTCATCCCTCTTCCGGATAGAAGAGAACAAGTAGGAAGAATATCCCGAGCCACCTTCCATATAAAAAGTCTCACTCTAGGGTGAACATGCAGATGCCAAACCCAATCCAACTCCATCGGATTCCAAGGATACGGTCTATAGATAGATATAAGGTCTCTCATAGGAGCACGGGATAAGCAGGATCTCCTCCCAACCCTAATGTCAGTGGTAGAACCCGGATGGAGAGGGGTAGACAGGATTCACCGGCAGAGCTCGTTCCCAAAAGAACAGGACAACCGGGAGGAACCGGGAAAGCAAGACGAATATCCTTCGAAGAGAAAGGCTTGATTAGGGAATCATTCTCCTCATCAGAGACCTTGCTGGAAGACAGCACAGGAGAAACCGGGCCCCCATCCTCAGACAATTCAGTCTATCTGGATTGGAAGAAACTAAAAAGCATATCCCTGATCCCCTGAGGGTCTTCCTCCAAGTGACCCTTGTCATTAACAAGGCGCCTGATACGATTAGCCGACCGCCGGCGTAAAGTAGCCTGATGAAAGAACCTCGTATTACGGTCCCCTTCTTTAATCCACTGAATACGAGACCTCTGCCGCTAATAGGTCTCCTGCTGCAACACAAGGGAATGATGGATGGCCAAAGTAGATCTGAGGGTGGACAGATTCGAATCAAAAAGAAAACCCTCCTGATCGTCCTTGGATTGCAAAGATGAAATAATAGACTTCGCCTGTTCAACTTGCCTCATAATATCCCCAACCTCCCTCCTATTCCAACTAGAAAGCCTACGGGTCGCCAGCAGCAATCGTCTAGAAAGTCTATAAGAGGCACTCCCCCTGACCGGCAGCCGCCAAACCTAAGAAATGATGTGGTGCCTAACGGAGGAATAAAAAGTCCAAAATTTCTCAAATTTAAATTGTCTAGACCGCTAAAGGGTCACCTCAGTAGAGATGAGGATAGGACAATGATCAGAACCAATTTTGGACAAATGAGTAACAGTAGTAGAAGGAAAGAGCTGCATCTAATTGGCAGAAGCCAAAGCCCTGTCCAGTCTTTCTCAAACTCTAGCAGAACCCTGGCGATTATTGCACCAAGTAAACTGGGCTCCACCAAACCCCAAATCCAAAAGACCAGCTGTGGAGATGAAATCCCTGAACTCAACGATGTCCAGAGAACTAACAAACTGTCTACCCCCTCTCTTCTTAGCGGCCCCCACAATACAGTTGAAATCACCAACAATGAGAGAAGGAAGACCCTGGCCAAGAAGGGAGAGGATCTCATCCCAAAGCACACGACGGGCTCGAAAGTCAGTGCTAGCATAAATCCCTGAAAGAAGCCAAGGAGCAAAGGCCCCTTCCGAAACAACCAAAGCCACCTGCTGGCAACACCCATGGAAGGCATCCACTCTGACTTTATTCAGTCTCCAAAGCACCAAAATACCTCCTGGGAGACCTACTGACTCCACAGCATAAGAGTCCCATAGTCTAGAGATTTGCCTCCGAAGCCAAGCCAGACTATCTCCAGAAATGCGAGTTTCCATTAAGATACATATATCAAAGGCATGTAACTGCTGAAGCCTCCTAAAGGAGGACCGAAACGAGGGTTTCAGGGCCCTTCGTACGTTCCAAGCTAGAATATTCATTTAGGATTTGGGGGGGGGGGGGGGAGGGGGACCATCAGTGCCCTCCGTCACCGGCTCAGCCAGGTGATCCATAAGCAACAGGGGACCCTCAGAGCCCTGATCACTGCACTCATCAACCCGGGATGAATCCATCGGCTCGGTTAAACCTTCAATCTGAATGGCTTTCTTAAGAAGGGCAGCCGCCACCTCATGATCCTGACCAGCCAACTGGGTCGCCTGGGAGACACTAAGGCAGACTCCAGTGCAAGACCATCTCTGCGACGGGCCTTCTACATTCTCCGCCCGACACAGCCCTCCAAATTCCTAGAAGAGTCGGACGAGGCCGAGAAGGTAAAAGACCCTGTCCTGGCCACCTTCTTAGGAACTATCCAATCATCCTTAGAAACAGGGGAGGGAGTAGCTGCCATACCTGGAACAGGGGCCCTGGAAGGGTCAGAGAGCGGCACAGGGGGGGTTTCTTTCTCCTCAATGCCGCCGTCCACGGCCCAAATCGAGGACCCGAAGCTTGAGAAGGGGATTCCGGCACTACGCATCCACCAGATAAATGCAAAGAACCACATCCACTGCAGATTCCTTCAAGATTCTCATAGACAAACGGCTGCCAAAATGGAGAACCAGCACCTCTGATACGGGCACCAGGGTGGAGGGGCTTAGTAAGGTCAATCCAGAGGCAAGCCCGAGCAAAACCACCACGTCTGCGATTCAGGGTTGAATCATCCAAGAACTGAAATTCTCCAGCCACAGCAAGAATCGAAGCGATGATGTCCTCCATCCAAAACTCAATGGGAAGCATCGGCAACCTGACCCAGAGGAGAGCTTGGAGGAGAGAAGATTCAGACGAGATGAATTCCGATTGCCATTGTGACTCTGCAATGGGTTGGCCATTAACCACCCAACGTCTTCCCAGAATCAACTCCGTGGCATGAGAATCGCCAAATCGAAACATATACTGCCGGTGTGCCATCGCCACATCCTCAATATCCCCTATCACGCCAGCGCGACGAAATTCCCGCATCAGCACCTCTGGCGGGATCCAACGAGCTAGGCTGCGAACAAGAATGGCTTGATTCTTCCATTTCCCAATTTCCTCCTCCAAAGACAACACCGACACTTGGATGATGTCGGGGAAGAGCCGCTCTAGTTCAGCCACCACCACCGGCGATGGGGATGGGGAAACCCATTCAAAACGTCCAGCACGGGCATTGGTCGACGACTTCCCGGCGTTCAACGGGACATCAGGTCTCACCGGATGCTGGGCGGATGAAGAAGCCATCTCCAGGCAGGCCCCGATCACGAACAACAGCAGCAGGCAATGGAGATCAAGGAAGATGAAGGGAATTTCCAAATCTTAAATTTTGAACAAGAATAGAGCAACCAACATGTTATTAGTAAATTTTGAAGATCTATTAAGAGCAAGATGGTAAAAGTCATAAAGAACTTGGGAATGAGATCTACATGGTGGAATAAATGGAGAAATAAAACTAATTTAGTTTTAAATATTTATTGAATTTTCAGATTTCTTCATATGGTAATTTTTTAATGCTATCTTGGTTCTATTTTACGTAAGATTGAAGAGTTTAGAGGTTTTGCACAGTTTTAGGCTTTTCTCTTCAGGGTTGTGCAAATCTGAGTTTTATAATTTAGGACAGATTTTGGGTTTTCATTGAGAATAAATTCTGAGTCATAATTACTTGGTTCTACTTAAGAAAGTTTAGACGGTTGGTTAAGTCAGTGAATAGTCAACAAGGGCCAATTGAAAGTGCTGCTTATGCTGAATATTTTTAGGAAGTAGATGGTTTCTTTGGCTATATTTAGCCTTCCATCACACTTTTTGGTGCCAAATTTTCCCTCTTAGTTGACTCTCATTGTTTTCTTTTAATCCTTTTCATTTTTTTTTCATCTAATTTTCACATTTAATATGCCGAATATCTATTATTTATTATCTTTTCTTAGAGTTGCAGTCCAATATGGAACGTTATTTTTTGTTTGCTTCTATTATTAAAAACTTCGCTTGTACTTTTGGAGTGGGCAGAGTTCCATCTCTGAGAGCCTGAAAATCATCAAACTATAGGGCTGTCCTAGAGACCTTTCCCATATTTCCTTTAATCAACAAACTATTTCGTCCTTCTTATTGAGATTAGGGAACCGCCACTGAAAAGAATAGCGATATCCAACATCTTGGAGCCCATTAAGTTGACCCAAGTGCAGAAAAACGTGGGTATGGACAATGGGAGAATAAATGTCGACCAGTGTCTATGTATCATATACATGATATTTATATCCAATCCACATGCACCAGATTACAAAAGCAAATAATGATCAAGCTTGCAGTTGAGTTTACTTGTCAGAGAAAGATATGTGCTTGTCAGACTGCTATACTAATGCTGCTGCTTCTCCTACTAGGAACAATAAACAACAACAACAACAATTTTGCTTCTCTGCTTCATGTCTTCATTTCATTTAGCTTCATCTTATGTCTGATAAAAATGCCATTTTTTAAATTTTGTTAAAAGGTATTTTTAAATTGTTTGGATTGAGATAATTGTAAACCATAGGTCCATTGGATGTGTTGACATCTATTGTTCACACGCACATTTGCAGCTGCACAAGCTATTGAGACCTATTAATACTTGATCATTTTTGGTAAAATTGATATATATGTCCAATTTTATATTTATGATTGTGCTCGCTCTATTTAGGTGCATAAATTGAGCAAACATTGTAGAAGTTGTGACAAATGTGTAGATGGATTTGATCATCATTGCCGGGTATATTTCCAGATTCATCCTGCTTTCCTTTTTCTCTTTCTATTTATTAAATTGGTTTTGATGCTTCAAAGTTCTTTTGGTGCAGTGGTTGAACAATTGTGTTGGGAGGAAGAACTATATTACATTTTTGCTTCTCATGGCCACGAGCCTTGCATGGGTAGGTAGTGGAGTGTCTAATAGTAGTATTTCGACGTCTGAAGTCTGCATTCTTGGGACTTGAACTTTTTCCCCATGATATGTGGTCTTTACTGATGGTAGTTTCTTTTGCCTTTTTATATAAGCTTGCGGTTGAATGTGGGGTTGGTGTTGCTGTACTTGTGCGGTGCTTCACTGATAAAAGTGCGACTAAAATTGAGATAGCTGATAGGCTAGGAGATGGTTTCTCCCATGCTCCTTTTGTTACAATTGTGGTATGCATCAACAACGTTTGATCCTTTCTTTCAAATCGCACCCATACAGATTTATATAAATGCTAGACTGAATAGTTTCATTTTATAAGATTAGAACTAGGAAATTTTAGAGAAGATGGTCATGCCACATTTTAACATAACTTGAAATAGTCCTTAAAAAATGATTTTTTGTGGTATTTTTTTTATGCTGAAAACTTTGAAATGCTTCTTTTGCATGAATTAAAAAAAAAGATTATAACTGCTCATATCTCATTAGGATCGGTTCCACATGGAAAAAAGTTGTCTTATGCAAATTTTTAAGTATTTTGGGATAACCTAGGACACTGTTACCTTCTGTACATGTTTAATAAAATTCAGCAATGTATTATAATAAAAATTGCATCTTTTTAAGTGCTAGCGACCATAATATATTACTAATATTAGAATTCATGATTTCTAATATTAGAATTCATGTAGCCGACCCCATGTAGTTGGGAAAAGGCTTAGATGAGTTGAGTTGAGTTGAGTTGTAGTCGCAACTGCCTTTCCTTTAGAATCAGTCCCATAAGAAGAAGGCTTGAACCCGTTGGAGTGGCTCATAATCCTTCACATGTATTTTTCCCTTGAAATCGGACACTTCTACCTCTTCCATTCAGATCAAGTATGCGTACTAACCTCTCCTCCAATCCACCTCGTACCGCTTCATTAGTGGGCCCAAAATCATGAAAGGAATTTTCATCTTCTTCTTAATCTTCATCCTCCTTGTTACCTTCTGGTTTGTCCAAAGGTTCATGTTCAACTTTTGGAATCTCCATATGGGCTTCTGCACATTCCCGCCATTGAAGGGTCTGCACATCCTGTGACAAATCTTCAATCATGTGCTTCATCTCAGCCATATCTCTATGCTTTTCCCGATTTCCTCTACTGCCTTTACCTCTTCCATGTCCAGTTATGGTTCTAACACCAATTTGATGCTTCCTACAAGGAATCCAGCAAGTGGAGATCACAACAAAGAGAGCATAAAACTGAATAAAAATGAAAAGGTTTTGGGTTCAAAACCCTAGGAAATTTTCAGATATTTTCTTCATAAATCAGACAAAAGTCCTTGTAAAGACTCCTAAAAAAGTCTGATGTAAAAGTTTTCAACATCCCACATCTTGCTAGGATTAGCAGAGATTCGATATAAAAGGTCTTTTATATGGATTTAGGGGATAAGTCTTCTGTTACTCTTGGCGAATATGTTTAACTTAGATGATAATCCATTATGCTCTGCAAATATTTCTTATCTTTGCAACATATATTAGGTATTTATGCATATCATATAATGTTTTGATGTAGAGAATAATATATGTATATGTATTGCTTTCCATGTTAGACTTGTATTCTGTATCCATTTTCATACCTTAAAAATATAGGGAATGCAATTTTAGTACATTTAGAAATAAAGATGATTGTAGAGTACAAATTGGGGACCATAAAATTACCAAAATGTTCATTTTTGGTATTTAAGATCGGTTATTCATGAGGAAGGAGAGTGTAAGGATGATGTTGTTCATAAGATTAAAGTAGGTTGAATAAAATGGAGAAGTGCAATTGGAATATTATGTGATCGTAGAGTACTTATCAAATTGAAGGAAAAATTTTATAGAATAGCCATAAGACCATCTATGCTTTATGGCACGGAATGTTGAGTAGTTAGAAAAATACGTGTACATAAGATATGGCGAAAATGAGAATATTAAGATAAATGTATGGTAATACAAGAAAAAATAGAGTAAGAAATGCAATCATTCGTAAAAAGGTAGAAGTAATTTCAACCAAGGATAAATTAAAGAAAGGACGATTTAGATGGTTTGAACATGTGCAACATAGGCCTTGAGATAATATGTAGAGAAAAAAAGACGTAAAGATAGATTGAAAATCACATGGGAGGAAGTGTAAAGAAAGACTTAGAATTTTTGCATCTTACAAAAAAAATATGATTCAGAAGAGCTAAATGAAGTTACGTAGCTGACCTCAATTAGTTTGGGATTAAGACTTTGTTGTGAAAGTGTTTCATATTTCAGTAATTGGGAGAACTATATGGGATTTTGGTTGTCAAGTAACAATTGAAGGTTAGATGATTGCATCAACTCATTATGTTGATTCCTAGTCAGACTTAAGATTATCAATTGTTTGGTAGTAACCAATGTGGTCCAGTAAGGAACAGTTTTCAGAAGTTAGACTGTTGTGGTAGAGATTGTTGCTATTGATGGGAAAAGTTAGAAAATATCTGGGTAGAACAGGTAGACAAGATGCTCAATTAGGTGTCTTGTGGAGATTTTGCTTGTTTATATCTGCTAAAGATTTCAAACCTGCTACTTTGTTAAAGAAGAAATATGTGACGTGTTGGAGATGACTTTCAATTGAACTTACTGATGAGGGGTTTGGTGAGCTAAGATTTTCTGCATGCGGTGATGATTGTTATTCAAGTTATGAGCAACACAAGAATTGATTATCTTTGAGAGAAATAAATGTTGATTTGTCATTTTATAATTGGGTATTGAAAATGAGGGAGCAGTGTGTGGAATTTGTCACCTTTGCAAGGGAGGAATTAATACCGTAAAGTGTAGTGGACTTCTTCGTGTAGAAGGAAAGTTTCTATCATGTGAATCATTAGAAAAGTCAAGGCAAAATAAAACCATCATTTCATATTGTAATGCTGAAGATCCAAGAAAAATGATTGAGAAGTAGAAGAGAAGAGGATAGAATGAAGAAAAGGGTATGAAAGGGAGTAAACTCTCTAGCCACTGTAGATAATATTGAAGAATCTCTATCAAATGCTTGAAGCTTAAATCCATCACATGGTTGAATATCAACTTTACTCACAATACCTTCATGATTGGTGTTTTCATCTATAACAAGAAGCAAAATGAAAATGTGATACTGCATTACTACCCAATGATAAGAATCCTAGAATCCACTGTCGGTTGTTAACATAAGTCCACAAATAGTACTCTCATTTCTCTTAGTTTTTTAACCTGCACCCAGCAACACCATGGCTTTCTGGTTCATATCATGAATCAGAGAGAAGAGATCAATTTTAGAACATTTTGAATTAGATTTTAATTTTTCTCTTGGCTAGTCATTTGGAAATTTTGGAAATCCTACTTAAAAGAAATTGGCAAAGGTATTGTGGCATCATATTTTTCATTTTATATGAAATAATGTTTGGCATGCAATCTACTAACAATTTTCTGTCAGGTGTTATGTACAGCTCTTTCATTGCTGGCTTCTGTGCCTCTGGGGGAACTTTTCTTTTTCCATATGATATTGATTAGGAAGGTCTGAAGCTTGAATCACTGTTCTTTCCCTCCGCTTTTTGTTAATTCATCTAATTTATTGTACAGATCACTGCCATTTCCCTCTTCTATGTCATTCTGGTAGTTTATCTTCAGACAACCTGATACCTTAGGTATTATAATATTTGTTTAGGGTATCACAACATATGAGTATGTAGTAGCAATGAGAACACAGAGTGAGCCTCCTGGGCCATCTGTACACGAGGATCAGCAAAGCCTGCCGTCTTCACCAATAAGTTCAGCTGCCACAGCCATAAGTGGAAATTCTCTTGGCTTGCAGTACAGAGGTGCATGGTGTACACCTCCACGAGTCTTTGTGGACCAGCAGGTATTTCTTTCATAAATCATGAAACCCATCTTTTGATGCGTGACTCTTTCTATATTCCCGATTGATTTTCTCTCTAATAACAGGATGAGATAATCCCGCATTTAGAACCAGGCCGAGTGCCATCTACTGTGGATCCTGATGCCAATGATTCATCAGCGGGAGGAAAAAGACCATCGAAACGTCCGGTTCGCATCAGTGCTTGGAAGCTTGCAAAGTTGGATTCTAATGAGGCCATGAGAGCTGCAGCCAAAGCCAGAGCATCATCCTCAGTTTTGAAGCCCATCAGTTCCCGCATCCAATCTGAGCCTGATAGATGCTCAAGCGGGAATGTAAGCAGCAGAAGCAGCACTGTCAGTGCTGATATTGGCTTTCAAAGAGAAATTCGAGTGGGTAATTTGAAGTCTTTACCTCTGAGGACCTCTTACCCATTGAGCAGCGTAAGCAGGGAGGACCCCGAAACCTATCCTCAAACTCCAAGTAGCTTCAACAGCTCCCACCACACCAACTCATTAGGTCTTACTTCACCTCTGGAGCAGCAAACTTCCAAGACAAAACATTTCAACCCGATCTACCAGTCATCGGCAAGTCGATCTCCTTTATCACTGAAATCAAATGATGGGAATGAAAATTTGGCTCATAGTAACTCAGCACAAGGGCCAAATTTGGCCGGTAATAACTTGGAGCAAGGGCCACCAAGGAAAAGCAGCACAAGTATGGTGGCGGGAAGTTCAAGGGCCACCGTTTACTGGGATCCTGAAGCTGGTCGTTTTGTATCCTCTCAGTGTACACCAAGGTCAGCTTCTCAGGGTCCTCGCCCTGAGCTTTTGTGTACCGAGCAGTCTATATTCTTTGGTGGTCCTCTTATAAGTGAAACCACAGCAAGGAGTTTCAGGCACGGCAGTGCTTCAAATCAGAGGCAAGGTTCGCTGGACAGGTCAAGGGGATCTCGTCAGCTACCTGTGTTTGTTCCCAGTGTCTCTCAGAATGATCAGTTACCTAAATTGCCTTGAAAGAGTCGTAGATATAATACTTCTACATTCATTGTGGGATTATCCTAATACAGGGGACCTCCTTTCTTTTTAAAACATTGATTACTTTCTTTGAGTTTCTCTACATGTTCTCGTCATGCTCATTTCATGTATAGTTTCCTCTGTGCTGGGTTCAACGAGTTTAGTTTTACACGAATGGATTCTAGGGATTAGTTTCTTGAGAAAATGATGGGAGGGTCCATAAGCATTTCATCAGGATCATGAGATCTGGGAACAGTATGCAGACTTAGAAATGGATACTAGAAGAGTGACTTTTGTTGACCTTTGATTTTAGAAGAAACAATGCATGACAAATGAAACCATATGTTCTTAACTGTTGATTTAATTATTGATTTTGATGATTAATAAAAGATTTGAGTATATTCATTTTATTACTAATAGATTTAACAAGTGTTTCAGGCTTAAAATTATTGATCAATCAAAAGACATAAAGAAATGTGTTTTGAATCATTTGCCAAAAGACGGTTTCAAAACTCAGAGCCTGGAGTCGACACCTAGGAGATCTGGAGCCGACCCCATGGTCAATCAAATGTCTTTCTGATTTTTGGCATGGTCCGGAGCCGATACCCAGAGTTTCGGAGCCGACACCCAGAGTTTTGGAGTCGACACTTACAGTGTCTGGAGCCGACTCCGATGCGGGAACAGAACGTGTGTTTTTTGACTTCTCTGGAGCCGACACTTACAGTCCCTTGGAGCCGACTCCCGAATGTGGCGAGTCGATACTCAATTTTTTTGGAGCCGACTCCTCAACGAACTCTTTATTTTCTATTTTTGGATAACCAACTTGGAGCCGACACCTGAAAAGTTGGAGCCGACTCCAACCTGTCAGGAACGGATTTTTAAAATACCATATCAGCTCAAACGGTAATATTTTTGTTTCACCTAACTTCTAACGATATATTTTGTATGGACAAACTTTCCAGGTATACTCCAACGGTTAGTTTCTCACCAAAAACATGGATTAAGAGAAATCTATAAAAGGGGGAGAACGCTCGTTTGAAAAGAGACGATGGAAAAAATAGAGTGAAAACAAATCAAAAATTCGAGAAGTCTTGAGCTTGAAATAAAAGAGAAAAGAGTCCAAGTTCAAATCCATCTACTCTAGAAAGCTTAAAGAGAAATCCAAATTCAACATCTCCAAAGAGAAGAGGAAAAGAAGAAAAGAAGAAAAGCTCAAATCCAATCTGCTTCAAACAGACTTTTCTAACCTTATTCTTTTACATTGAATATTTGCTTATTTAAGGAGCTGTTTGTTGTTGTAAACACTTTTCTTACTTGTTTTGCTAATTCAATCAGGGGGATTGAATTAGTGGAGGTAGTATACCTCAGGGCAAGCTAGATTAGCTTGTATTTGGGTTTTGTGCTGGTAAGCCCGAAAACCAGTTGGGTTTGTTGTGATCCCGGGGAAAACAACAAGTTCTGAGTTGTAAGCTTGTAAAACAACTCGACTGTAATCAAAAGGATTATAGTGTGGACCCAAGTGAATCTTGGGAGTGGACATAGGTGTTGGATACACCGAACCACTATAAAATCTTTGTGTTCGTGCTTTGATTGTCTCTCTCTATCTCTTTGCTTGTGATTAATATTCGCTTTGCACTCAATCTTATTTATCTCAAAGCCAATCGTTTTCAAAGGTTAAATTTTTTAAGAACCCAATTCACTCCCCCTCTTGGGTTGTCATCTGGGCCAACAATTGGTATCAGAGCTAGTGCTCATTTGATTTTGGTCTAACGATCAAGAGCTAAAGATCCAAATGGCAGCTCAAGCTAGTTCATCTTATTTGGAAGGTCAATCCACTAATCGACATCCTTTGTTTAATGGAACTAATTATGGTTATTGGAAAGCTAGGATGAAAATTTTTATTCAAGCAGTTGACTATGATCTATGGAGCATTATAGTCAATGGACCACACACACCCACTACTAGAATTAATGGCATGGAGATTCCTAAGCCGGAAACGGAATGTGATGAACATGACAAAAAATTGGCACAACTTAATGCCAAGGCTATGAATGTTTTATATTATTCATTAGATGCAAATGAATTTAATCAAATTTCTACATGTATTTCCGCAAAAGAAATTTGGGATAGATTAGAGGTTACTCATGAGGGTACAAATTAAGTTAAAGAATAAAATATTAATATTTTAGTGCATAAATATGAATTGTTCAGCATAGAACAAACTGAAACTATCACATGCATGTGCACAAGATTCACTGATATTGTAAATGGTTTGAAAAGTCTTGGTAAGACTTACACTAACTCTGAACTTGTGCGTAAAATTCTTAGGTCACTTCCAAGATCATGGGAAGCGAATGTGACTGCTATCCAAGAAGCCAAGGACCTAAATGTTTTACCTTTAGAAGAGCTACTTGGATCCTTGATGACTCATGAGCTAACCATGAAACAACATCAAGACGAGGAAGTCAAGAAGAAGAAGACAATTGTTCTTAAAGCTGCAGAAAGTGAGGAGAGCTGCAGTGATGATGATGATGATGAAGAGACTGCACTCCTTGCTAGAAAATTTAAGAAATTCATGCAAAGAAGGAGACCCTTCCACAAGAAAAAGTCTGGAACAAAAATGGAAGGAGAAAAGAGAAAGAGAAGGACAAAGAAAAAGAAAAAGAGCCCTTAATTTGTTATGAGTGCAAGAAACCAGGGCATTTCAGATATGACTGTCCTCAATTAAAGAAAGTCTACAAGAAAAAGAAGAAGGCGTATGTTGCAACTTGGAGTGATAGTGAAGAATCCTCTTCCGAAGAGGAACAAAATGAAGTTGCCAACATTTGATTTATGGCGAACGACGACGAGGTAAGTACTGAAACCCTTTATGATGATTTTATATTTGATGAATTATATGAAGCTTTCAATGAATTAATAAGTGATTTTAAGGTTCTGAAAAAGAAGAATAAATCTTTGAAAATTGACAATTTAAATCTTGCCAAAGAGAAGGATAAATTAGTTCATGAAGTTGAAAAATTGAAATCAGAAAATAAAGTTTTGATTGAAGAAAAATGATCAATTTCCAAAGAAATGATAGATTAAAGAAGGAAGTTGAAAAATATAAAAATATTGTTGATAAATTTATATATAGTTCTGAAAAACTTAATTTATTATTGAGTAATCAAAGAGCTATATTTGATAAGGCTGGATTAGGTTATAGACCTAACATAAAACAAAAATATGTCAAAAACTTCTTTAGAAAAGAACAAGATAAAGATGAAGTTTTATGTCATTGTTGTAACAAGAAAGGTCACAAATCCTATGAATGTAATGCAAGGAAAAGCAACAACAAATTAATTGCTAAAGGAAAGAAATATGTGTTCCAAAAGGAACTATCTTTATTGCTACTAACCATGAAGGACCCAAGAAGGCTTGGGCACCTAAATATAGGATTTGATCATTTTTACAGGAGTGTCTTGTGGCCAAAAGATCAAAGCGAAAGTGGTATCTCGATAGTGGCTGCTCAAGACACATGACGGGTGACAAGGATCAATTCATCACCCTTGAAAGCAAGAGAGGAGTTGTTACGTTTGGTGACAATGGTAAAGGCCAGATCATGGGGTTTGGTAAAATTCAAATAACTCCCTCCACATTTATTGAAAATGTCCTATATGTTAATGGTTTGAAGCATAATCTAATTAGTATTAGCCAATTGTGTGATCAAGGTTTCAAAGTATCATTTGAAGCTTCTATTTGCACTGTTTCTAATCCCATTGATAATAACATTATATTTGCTGGAAATAGAAATGACAATGTATACTTGATTGATTTAGATAATTTGTCTACTTGTAATCATTGCTTAGTTGCTAATAATGCTAATATAAATGAGATTGGATGGCTGTGGCATCGTAGATTAGGTCATGCAAGCACACACCTAATTTCAAAATTAATTAAAATGGATTTAGTAAAAGGTCTTCCACAACTAGATTTTGAAAATAACAAAATTTGTGATGCATGTCAATTCGGAAAGCAAACTAGAAACTCTTTCAAAACTAAAAACATTGTTTCCACTTCTAGGCCACTTGAACTACTTCACATGGATCTCTTCGGACCTACTAGAACCACTAGTCTAGGAGGAAAGAAATATGGTCTTGTGATTGTAGATGATTATTCTAGATACACTTGGGTATTGTTTTTAGCTCATAAAGATGAGACCTTTCCATTATTTTTGAAATTCTTCAAGAAGGTCACAAATGAGAAAAACAACACTATAGTGTCTCTTAGAAGTGATCATGACACTGAATTTGAAAATCATTTATTTGAAAACTTTTGCATTGAAAATGACATCCATCATAATTTTTCAGCACCTAGAATACCACAACAAAATGGAGTTGTAGAAAGAAAAAATAGGACTTTAAAAGACATGGCCCGTACCATGCTATGTGAAAGCAACTTACCAAAGTACTTTTGGGCGAAAGCTATAAACACGACATGTTATATTCTTAATAGAGCTTTAATTAGGCCAATCCTTAAGAAAACTCCTTATGAACTATGAAACAATAGAAAACCAAACATAAGTTATTTTCATGCATTTGGTTGTAAATGTTTTATTCATAATAATGGTAAAGATAATCTAGAAAAATTTGATGCAAAATCAGATGAAGGTATATTCTTAGGATATTCAACATCTAGTAAAGCCTATAGAGTGTTTAACAAAAGAAACTTAATTGTAGAAGAATCTATTCATGTAGTTTTTGATGAATCTTTAGCATTGAATTCTGGAAAGATTGATGATGAAGAAGATACAAACATATTAGAAAGGGACATTGAAAAATTAAATATAGATGTATCTTCAGATCATGAATAAGGAGCTAAAGATAATGATTCTCCTAGTGTTGATGTTGTTGATGCAAATCATAATGATGTAGATCTTCCTAGAGATTGGAGATATGCCTATGGACATCCAAAAGAATTAATTATAGGTGATCCATCTCAAGGAGTAAGAACTAGATCATCAATGAGAAACATCAATAATCATCTTGCATTTGTATCTCAAATTGAACCTAAAACTATTGAAGAGGCTGAAAAAGATAATAATTGGATAATAGCTATGCAAGAAAATTAAATCAATTTACTAGGAATAATGTTTGGACCCTTGTAGATAGACCTAAAGATCATTCTGTTATAGGATCAAAATGGGTATTTAGAAATAAATTGGATGAAAATGGCATAGTAATTAGAAACATAGCTAGATTAGTCGCAAAAGGATATAATCAAAAAGAAGGAATTGATTTTGATGAAACTTTTGCACCGGTAGCTAGATTAGAAGCAATTAGATTACTACTCACATTTGCATGTTATATGCATATCAATTTATTTCAAATGGATGTTAATAGTGCATTTTTAAATGGATTTATAAATGAGGAAGTTTTTGTTGAACAACCTCCTGGTTTTGAAGATCATGAATTTCCAAATCATGTTTTTAAATTGCACAAAGCACTATATGGTTTAAAACAAGCACCTAGAGCTTGGTATGAAAGATTAAGTAAATTTCTGATTGAAAATGATTTTACAAGAGGAAATGTTGATAAAACACTATTTTTGAAAAGAAAAGACAAGGATTTATTAGTAGTACAAATATATGTTGATGATATTGTATTCGGTGCTACTAACAATCTTTTGTGTCAAGAATTTGCTAAGTTAATGCAGGGTGAGTTCGAAATGAGCATGATGGGAGAACTCAATTTTTCCTAAGACTTCAAATCAAGCAAAGCAAAGAAGGGATTTTCATCAATCAAGCAAAATACACAAAATAACTTCTCAAGAAGTTTGGAATGGAGTCAATTAAACCCCTTGGAACACCTATGAGTCCTTCATGCAAATTAGACAAAGATGAAGATGGTAAGAAAGTAGATCAAAAATATTATAGAGGTATGATCGGATCTCTTCTTTACCTAACAGCTAGTAGACCAGATATAATATTTGCTGTTTGTTTATGTGCTAGATTTCAATCTGAACCTAAAGAATCTCATTTAATTGCTGTAAAAAGAATCTTGAGATATCTAAATGGAACTAAAAATGTAGGCTTATGGTATTCTAGAGACTCAACATTGAATTTGATTGCATATTCTGATTCTGACTATGCTGATGTAAACTAGATAGAAAAAGTACAAGTGGTGCATGTCAATTCTTAGGAAGTAATTTAATCTCTTGGTTTAGCAAAAAGCAAAATTTGGTTGCATTATCAACTGCTGAGGCAGAATATGTTGCAGCTGGAAGTTGCTGTGCTCAAATCCTTTGGATTAAGTGACAACTCGAAGACTATGACATAACACTTGATAAAACTCCTATTAGATGTGATAACACAAGTGCAATAAATTTAACTAAAATCCAATTCAACATTCAAGAACAAAACACATTGAAATTAGATATCACTTTATAAGAGAACATGTAGCTAATAATGAAATTTGTCTTGATTATGTTAATACTGAAGATTAATTAGCTGATATATTTACAAAACCCTTGAGTGAAGAGAGATTTTGTTATCTTAGAGGTGAATTAGGGATTTGTGACCCTTTGGAATGACTTTGAAACTTTAAGGAATGACTATCTAGATTCCTTTAATTTCTTGAAATTCCTTTCATAATTTTAAGGACAATTTATCTAGTCATTCAGGTAATTTGATTCTTCATATTCCAAAGATTTTTTTTAAAAATTTATTGACCCTATTTTGACAAGTTTCGGATGTTTGAAACTCATTTATTTTTCTCTGAAACTGTCAGTGGAGTCGACACCTCAGTTTGAGGAGTCGACACCTCTTCTGTGTCGCTCTCGATCCTTGACCTTGGAGCCACACCCGTATAAGTGGAGCCGACTCCAGTTCGAGCGCTAACTGTGTTAGCGACTTGGAGTCGACACCCGACTTTGCGGGAGTCAACACCTGGGGGTCCCAAGTTGACTTTATTAGGGCAGAGTCGACACCTCCGTCATTTCCATCTTTTCAATCCCTATCCAAACTTTCAAACTCTCTCAAAACTTCCCCAAGCCAAATTCTCCTCAAATTGAACATTCCCAAGGACTCAATGGCACCAAAGAGGAGAGGATCAGTCTTGGAGCGCCCGTGACCACCGAAAAATGCACGGTGAGGCGTCCCATCCGCGAGCCATCTCCGAGCAAGATCCTCTACTCCTTCGGATAATCCTGGTCCCTCATCTTCTCAGGTAGACACCTTAGCCGAGAGAGTGATTACAATGGGTAGGAAAGTCGATTTTAATTTTTTGAATCCAAGGGTTTTTCAATTGGAAATCAAATCAAGGAGTTAGGTTGGGACAAAGTATGTTCATTGGATGTTCCCACCTATCCGGCCCTAGTCAAGGAATTTTACTTCAATTTGTCAAGGGGTGACGGTGGGATTGTGAGTTTTGTTAGAGGGAAAAGAGTCCACCTTACTTTTCAAAAGCTAGGAAATCTTCTGAGCATTCCTATCACTGGTTTAGCAGCTGATATTCATAGTGAAGGTCTGATGCACTATCAAGGATGTTGGGTAGAGAAGTTTCTGAATTTGAAGAGGTTAGGAAAATCAATTACCCTTGGAGCTTAGGCTACTTCATAATATCTGCAGTAGGTTTTTGTTCCCTAAGACTGGCCGCTTTGAGTATGTCTCGGAGCGAGACATTGTGGTGATGGATAGTGTTTTGACAGGTCAGCCCATTAACCTTGCTGCAATGATGATTTTCTACATGGCCCAGGCTGGAGGAAAAAGGAGATCTTCACTGCCCTATGGTATGGTTCTAACTATGGTCTTTAGGAGCCAAGGAATTATGATTTCTAATAGTGAGCCTTCAAAGAACCTTAGGCATACTGATTATTATATTTGGCTACTGTGCACCGGATGGGCTTTGTCAAGATTAATGGACAATGGGAAAGGAAAGGCAGTCTGGATGAGAGAGCCCTGAGCTTAGATCTTCTGCACCTTCTGAGGCTGGTCCTTCTGCGAGGCATCCTTCTCCAGAGCCCAGCAGACCTGCTCCTGCTCCTGCTCCAGTTCATGTTTAGCTACCTATGTCTTCTGTCGGATTTTCTGATGTTCAGATAGAGCAACTCAAGAGTTTATTTGCTGCTCAAAAGGAAGAAATGAAGATAGAGTTTGATATTCAGTTTATGAATTTAAAAGAGACCCTTTACTCTTTGGATGATCGCATTAGTAAGATTGAATCCACTCTTGGCTCCTCTGCTGAATCCTTAAAGACTGATCTCAAGAACATATTTGAAAAACTTAAGGATATTTGTGGAGACTCTGAAACCTACTCCAAATGCAATGTTGAGCTTCAGGATAAGATCATGACTGCATGCTCATTTGTTGATAGAAGATTAAAAGAATTTGTAGCGACTCAGAGTGAAGGGATGGAAAAATTTTAGAACATTTACAAAGGATTATTAGAACTAATCTGTGATTATCATGTAATGAAGTACATGTTTTTGATTCAATGAAGTGTAAGCTGTTGTTTTATGTTTTATCTTGAAATCTTAATGTAATGATGTATAGTTTGATGTTTGACAAAGTTTAATTTCATTTTGTAATGCTTGACTCTTATAAGATACTTAATGAATATCTTTTGATCATTGAAAAATTATTTGATCTATCAATTTTGTCATTTTACTTAACTCTTCTTGATCTTTTTGTTGATTACAAAAAAGGGGGAGAGTTATGTAATTATGTCGTATATGCATTGTATATAAAATCCTAATCATATATGCATTGTAAAACAAAAAGAGAAACATTGGTTCAAATAAGCATAGTTAAAATTGATATTGTTAAATTGAACTTCATAGGGGGAGCTACCTGTGAAGATCACATATTTAAAAATTTTGATTTGAGAACTCTGTTGTTTACTCATGCATATACTCAATGTTTTTATAATCATCAAAAAGGGGAGATTGTTGACCCAATTATTGATTTTGATGATTAATAAAAGATTTGAGTATATTCATTTTATTACTAATAGATTTAACAAGTGTTTCAGGGCTTAAAAATCTTTGATCAATCAAAAGACATAAAGAAACATGTTTTGAATCATTTGCCAAAAGAAAGTTCAAAACTCAGAGCCTGGAGTCGACACCTAGGAGATCTGGAGCCGACCCCATGGCCAATCAAATGTCTTTCTGATTTTTGGCACGGTCCGGAGCCGACACCCAGAGTTTCGGAGCTGACACCCAGAGTTTCGGAGTCGACACTTACAGTGTCTGGAGCCGACTCCGATGCGGGAACAGAACGTGTGTTTTTTGACTTCTCTGGAGCCGACTCCCGAATGTGGCGAGTCGACACTCAACTTTTTCGGAGCCGACTCCTCAACGAACTCTTTATTTTCTATTTTTGGATAACCGACTTGGAGCCGACACCTGAAAAGTTGGAGTTGACTCCAACCTGTCAGGAATGGATTTTTAAAATGCCAGATCAGCTCAAACAGTAATATTTTCGTTTCACCTAACTTCTAACGGATATATTTTGTATGGACAAACTTTCCAGGTACACTCCAACGGCTAGTTTCTCACCAAAAACATGGATTAAGAGAAATCTATAAAAGGGGGAGAACGCTCGTTTGAAAAGAGACGATGGAAAAAATAGAGTGAAAACAAATCAAAAATCCGAGAAGTCTTGAGCTTGAAATAAAAGAGAAAAGAGTCCAAGTTCGAATCCATCTACTCTAGAAAGCTCAAAGAGAAATCCAAGGCATTCAAAATCAAAAAATCGAAGGATTTCCCAAAAAGAAGAAAAAGAAGCCAAAAGCCCTGTTCTGTGATTTTTCAACTTCTCATTTGCAACATTTGTAAAGAATCCAAGCTGAGGCCTGATTCAACATCTCCAAAGAGAAGAGGAAAAGAAGAAAAGAAGAAAAGCTCAAATCCAATCTGCTTCAAACAGGCTTTTCTAACCTTGTTCTTTTACATTAAATATTTGCTCATTTAAGGAGCTGTTTGTTGTTGTAAACGCTTTTCTTACTTGTTTTTGCTAATTCAATTAGGGGGATTTAATTAGTGGAGGTAGTATACCTCGGGCAAGCTAGATTAGCTTGTGTTTGGGTTTTGTGCTGGTAAGCTCGGAAAACCAGCTGGGTTCGTTGTGATCCCGGGAAAACAATAAGTTCTGAGTTGTGAGCTTGTAAAACAACTCGACTGTAATCAAGAGGATTATAGTGTGGACCCAAGTGAATCTTGGGAGTGGACGTAGGTGTTGGATACACCGAACCACTATAAAATCTTTGTGTTTGTTGTGCTTTGATTGTCTCTCTCTATCTCTTTGCTTGTGATTAATATTCTCTTTGCACTCAATCTTATTTATCTCAAAGCCAATCATTTTCAAAGGTTAAATTTTTTAAGAACCCAATTCACCCCTCCCTCTCTTGGGTTGTCATCTGGGCCAACATTAACACTCCTTAAAAGAATCAGGCTGGGCAATATATCTGAATATCACTGCATTTCTCTCTTTCTAAATCTTCCAGCAAAAAGCAGTCACAAGCATGTCTTGATTGGCTTTATTATATCATTGCTTCTTGTAATCTTCCATCAACCCTAAAATGGTGATAGAGATTTCATCCTCCTTTCTTGATTTTTAAACTAAGGGGCTGTTGGGTTGCGTGAAGTTTACTCTCTGTTGACAGACCTACATGTGGTTGTAATAGCATGATCATCAATAAACAAGTAGGGTAGCTTTGGCTTCATTTCAGTCCATCCCAGTGTCAAAAGAGTTATGGTTTTAGAACAGGGCTTCAAGATTTGCAGGGTAGCCACATGCCTAAATTTTTAGGAATCTAAGATAAGCCAATTTTGCCATGATGGAAGTCTATCCCTAGTCACAGACCTGAAAGAGAGTCAGGACAATTGTGTAAACCTAAATACAACATTTGGCATGGTGGTTCTAAATTCACCATGTGCTGAGAGATGAGAGATACTAAGGTCAATCAAATATGAGAACAATCATTCCTTTTGTTGCCATAGAAATCCGTTCTTCAATTCAGGTGTGGCTCACTTCTGGATCTAGACGGCGATCTTTCGTACGAGTGAACCTGCAAGATAGTCTCCATGCAAGGAGTGTTAGGGGTGGCCCCTACGGAAAACCCTTCGATGCCTAAGTCAGTGAAGATTCACCGCAAGCAGATATGAGGAGAAGGCTCCTGCAGAAGAGTCCCTTAAGAATAACTTCTTGAGAGCCGAAAACTCTGCTTGAGCCTCAATGGGTTTTAGTGAAAGAGTATGCATACCTGAAGAGATTTTAGGATGGTATTTATAGGCTATCTGAATATTGGCGAGTTATTCACATGACTTCTCGAACGTGTCTTGTAAAGTGAAAAATCGGTATGATTCGAATTTGATTCGAATCAAGTTAGTTATGATGCCAGTGGGATTTAGATCATATTTGTTACGAGGATCCACGGCCGAGGAAGCTGATTGGAGCTTTAAGATTCGATTACTTGGTTATTTCTAGGCAACATGCCATATTTGGCTTTATTTCCTTCTTGGGATGCTAGAAGCTGATGTGACTGAAATCCCACAACATAATCAGGGATTTTAATTTTATGTTGATTATGGTCGTAGGGTCATACTTGGCTCTTAACTGTCCTTAGCCTGCCGAGGTATGGAAATGGCTCGATTTTGCCGAGGTATAGAAATGGCTCGGTTTTGCTGATGTATGAAGATGGCTTGGTCATGCTGAGGCGTGGCAGCTTGTCTTTTTTTGAATATGATACCTGGCGAGTAGAAATCGAAAATAATTCTAACCTTTTTGTTCTATGTGCGGATATTGATTTAATGATAATTTTATCCTGCATCACATGCCCCCCACTTCCTAGTATGAAGCGTAGGTTCGGCGTAGGGTGTAGAGTTTCAGATGGCTTTATCCGATTTGAGGAATTGGCTCGGTTTTGCCTGAGGTAGGAGAAATCACTTGGGCTTGCCGAGGCAGGCCATCTAGCCTTGCGGAGATGGAGGATATCGCTCGGCCTTGCCGAGGCTTGTTAATGGATCAGTTTCTTCTGAGCCTAAGTAGATCGCTCGGCCTTGTTGAGGCTTAATAACACAGTTTTTTCAAGCTTCATTAACATTTGATTTTGATTGATTTTGATCAATCGATGATTTTGGCCTCGCCATTAATGCATTTTCCTTTTCAATGCAGGTTTATCTTCCGTATACGTCAACCGATGGCCAGTTAGGTTACGCGTTCTGTACTTAAAGCGTAACAAAGATCGAGGAGAGATCATTTATTATCTCTCACGGTGCGAGTGGAAACTCCTCGCATGACTTACAGGGCTTATCAAGACGATGACACATGGTTAATCTGTGAGCATTGTAAGCATTTATCTTATCGGGCGAGGAGAAGCTTTTTGAGATCTACATGAGAAAGAGAGCTGGTGGGCGACACGTGACCGTTTAGCAATGTCGAGTTATGGCGATCAAGGCGCTTTGAATCCCGAAACTTTCTCCTCATTAATGGAGACTATCCCTTCCGTCTCTATCTAAAGGCTATATAAAAGGGGGAGAGTGAGAGGTAGCGAGTGCATACAAACAACCCCTTTCTACTGGACATAGAAAGAGAAATTTGCGAGGGCTCCTAGCTCATGCTGAGGTCAAAGGCTGAGGGATCAGCCTTTCCCTTTGAGGTTCGGCCTGATCCCGATAGTTTGGATGAAGAAGTTGCTAAAAAGCAAGCCGCTCTCAAGGGAGTAGTTATGGAGGCCACACGTGAAGCAAAAGGGAGGACGTGTAGAGGTCATATGGGAAGCACATACGAGCGCTTTCTGCTTGACTCTATCTGTCTGTTGTGGAGTCACAGAGACCACTAGAAATACGATTTTTGATGGGCCTCGGCTTTCACAGGCTTTCCATCAACCATGGCAGCCATTAACCCATCTGAAGATCCATCAGGTGTCTTCCAAGGGGATGGAAAGCCAAAGGTAAGTGCGATCAGGCGGCTTCTTCTTCCCATACCTTTGCTCGATGCCACGGAGGTCGTAACTCGACAGAGTCCTCTTTTTTGATTCTCGAAGCAGAAACCTTGTTGATGTGATGTTGGCAGCCGAACTTGATTGTCCAAGCATTTTATTATATTTTCTGTGCTGTAATGCACTTGTAATACCCCATAATGGGCTGTAACTTTTGTAATAATTATTTTAAAATAAAGGAACTTTCAATTACTTATTTCTTCTTGCTGTTTTTGTCTCTTTTTCTTTTGCTAAGTGTTTGTAATTCCGACGTACCAATGCCTTTGCCCTATTTTAATACATAAATCACACGTAGACGTGTTAGCTTCTTTAACTCGAACAAAGTGCAGAAAAAAGGCTCGAACCTGCTGAGACATAGGAATATCCAATGGGACACCTCTTCATTAAAGAGGACAAACACCTAGTTTTTCTGAGTCTGGATTAGTTGTACCCGTTTGAATGAAATTCTGGTAGTGTTAGGAACACTTAGGGACTTAACCCCACCAAGTATTTTGGCAACTCAGTTTAGTTTCACTAATATTCATCGAACCATGTTGAATCTTCAGGATGGAGTGTTTAACTAGTCTTAGATTAGATGAAGTCCTTGGCGATTTGCTAACATTTAGTGGAAGTTTGGTCATGCCAAAAACTCCTTGAGGATTTTGACTCAGTTTACTGAAATTGTGATGAATCGTCTAGGCATATCGAGGGATAAAGAGGTTTTTATCTTACTCCGTCAAGGTGCAGCGATTGTTGCTCAGAGAATATTTGCTCGGAGAGATTATATCCAGACCAGCTGAGATACAGAGAAGTTCACTCGGGCCTACCAAGGTATGGAGAAGTCAATCGGCCTTGCCGAGGTTCGGAGGAGTTGCTTGGCTGCACTGAGGTTCGAAGAAAGATTATATTTTACTTGGCACTGCAAAGGTACGAAGAAATCGCTCGGCCCTGCTGAGGTTCGAGAAGTTGCTCAGCCGCGCTGAGGTTTGAAAAAAGATTATATTTTACTTAGCACTGCCAAGGTACAAAGAAATCGCTCGGCCCTACCGAGGTTTGGAGGAGTTTCTTGGCTGCGCCAAAGTTCGAGAAAGATTATATTTTACTTGGCGCTGCCAAGGTATGGAGAAATCGCTCAGCCCTATCGAGGTTCAAAGAAGTTGCTCGGCTGTGCGAGGTTCAGAAAAAGATTATATTTTACTTGGCACTACAAGGTATAGAGAAATCACTCGGCCCTGCCAAGGTTCGAGAAGTTGCTCGGCTGTGCCAAGATTCGGAGAAAGATTATATTTTACTTGGCACTGCCAAAGTATGAAGAAATCGCTTAGCCCTGCCGAGGTTCGAAGAAGTTGCTCGGTCGCATCGAGGTTCGAAGAAAGATTATATTTTACTTAGCATTGTCAAGGTATAGAGAAATCGCGCAGCCCTACCAAGGTTCGAATAAGTTGCTCGACTGTACTGAGGTTCAAAGAAAGATTATATTTTACTTGGCGTTGCCAAGGTATAAAGAAATTGCTTGGCCCTACTGAGGTTCAGAGAAGTTGTTCGGCTGCACCGAGGTTCGAAGAAAGATTATATTTTACTTGGCGCTTCCAAGGTATGAAAAAATCACTTGACCCTGCCGAGGTTCAGAGAAGTTGCTCCACCATACCGAGGTTCGGAGAAAGATTATATTTTTCTTGGTGCTACCAAGGTACGAGAAATCGCTCGGCCCTGTCGAGGTTCAGAGAAGTTGCTCGGCCCTACTGAGGTTCAGAAAATATTATATTTTACTTGGTGCTGCCAAGGTATGAAGAAGTCGCTCAGTCCTGCCAGGTTCAAGAAGTTACTCGGAAAGATTATATTTTACTTAGCATTGCCAAGGTATGAAGAAATTGCTCGGCCCTGCCGAGGTTCGAAGAAGTTGCTCAGTTGCACTGAGGTTTGGAGATAGATTATATTTATTTGGCATTACCAAGGTACAAAAAAATTACTCGGCCCTGCCGAGGTTCGGAGAAGTTGCTCGGCCGCACCAATTCGGAGAAAGATTATATTTTACTTGCACTACCAAGGTACGGAGAAATCGCTCGGCCATGCTGAGGTTTGGAGAAGTTGCTTGGTCATGCCGAGGTTCGAAAAAAGATTATATTTTACTTAGCACTGCCAAGGTATGGAGAAATCACTCGGCCCTGCTGAGGTTCGAAGAAGTTGCTCGGCCGTGTCGAGGTTCGAAGAAAGATTATATTTTACTTGGCGCTGCCAAGGTACAGAGAAATTGCTCGCCCTGCCGAGGTTAAGAGAAGTTGCTCGGCCGCATCGAGGTTCGAAGAAAAATTATATTTTACTTGGTACTGCTAAGGTACGAAGAAATCGCTTGGCCCTATCGAGGTTCGGAGAGTTGCTCAGCCACACCGAGGTTCAGAGAAAGATTATATTTTACTTGGCATGCTAAGGTACGAAGAAATCGCTCAGCCCTGCCGAGGTTCGAAGAAATTGCTCAAAGAAAGATTATATTTTACTTGGCACTGCCAAGGTATGAAGAAATTGCTCAGTCCTGCCGAGGTTCGAAGAAGTTGCTCGGCTGCACTAAGGTTTGGAGATAGATTATATTTTACTTGACACTGCTAAGGTACGGAGAAATTGCTCGGCCCTGCCGAGGTTTGGAGAAGTTGCTCGGCCGCGCTAAGGTTTAGAAAAAGATTATATTTTATGTGGCACTGCCAAGGTATGAAGAAATCGTTCGGCCCTCCCAAGGTTCGGAGGAGTGGACCCGTAGGTCGTTGATTGGGCGAAACCTATCCTTCATCAAAAACTTTCAAGAAAAGTGATTGAGGCAGTAATATTGCATAAAGTTTTGTTATAGTGAGCAAAATGAGCTCGGTATAATGTACTTTACTGATAGTATATTCGGAGGTTGTTTGAACTCCATGTTAGGGAATAGACTTTCCATCTAGATCTTGAAGTTTGTAGGTGCCTGGCCTAAGGGCCTCTGCAACTTGATAGGGGCCTTCCCAGTTTGGAGATAGCTTTCCTTGCTCTAATGGCTTAGAGATAGACGCTTTGCGTAGTACAAGATCACCAGGAAGGAAGGATTTCCTACTCAAGAGGAATGATAATGGGCTACCCTTTGTTGATAGACTACCATTTCGATTCGGGCTTTCTCTCTAACTTTTTCTATAAAGTTGAGATTGCCTCAGAGTTGTTCGTCGTTCGACTCTCCGAATAACTCTCCAACCATGGTGAAGGTAGCCCTATCTCCACAGGAATGATAGCTTCAGTGCTGAAGGCCATTGAATGAAGTTTTGCTCGTGGGGACACTCTGAGTAGTTCGGTAAGCCCACAAAACATGATAAACTCATCCATCCATCTGCCACGTGCCCTGTTGAGCCGAGCTTTGATTTCTTACAGCAAGGTTCGGTTTGTTACCTTTGCCTCACCATTGGCCTGAGGGTGCCTGACCGATGTGAGTCGATGGTTAATGCCATGATCTTCACATAACTTCAAAAATTTGGGATTATCAAATTGTCAACCATTGTCAGTGATGATGGTGAACGGAAGGCTGAACCGATAAATGATGGATCTCCATACAAAATCTCTAGCTCAGCTTTAGTTATCTGGGCGACTACTTCGGCCTCAACCCATTGGTAAAGTAGTCGATCGCTATGAATAGAAATTTTCTTTGTCCTGTACAAGAGGAAAAGGGCCGAGGATGTCCATCCCCCACTTAGCGAAGGGCCAAGCGGATAATATTGGTGTCAGGTGAGTAGAAGAGAGTCTCTAATATTTGAATGCCATTGACATGAGTCGCAGGCTCGGGCGAGATCGTCAGAATCTTTCTGCATGGTTGGCCAATAGTATCCTTGGTGTAATACTTTGTGACATAAGGCTGGCCGCCAAGATGGCTGCCGCAGATGCCTTTATAACCTCTCGAAGAGCATAACCGACTTTGGAGGGTATGAGGCATCTAAGCAATGACATAGAGAAGATCGTTTGTATACATGGTCGTCGAGCAAGACATAATGAGACGCTTGCATATGCAACTTCCTCACCTCCTTTCTATCAGCGGAAGCGATTCTTCTCTAAGGTACCTAATAATTGGGTTGAACCAAGATGGCTCGGCCTCAATCTGCATTACTTGGTCAATCTCGGTAATACTAGACTTCCTGAGGACCTTCAGATAAAATTTTTGCTCAAGGTCCATTGAGTTCGCAGTGGCAGGCAGGATAAAAGGTCAGCACATGTGTTTTCGGTTATGGAAATCTGAACAACTTCAAGATTAGAAAAATTAGAAGACAAGTCATGCACCTTTTGGAGATACCAAACCTATTTGGTTTTTGAGCTTCAAATTTCCCTCGCACATGGCCGACAATCAACTGGGAGTCGGTGTATGCATTCAATCTCTTCACTTTTAAGTCGTGGGTGATCCGAGTCTAGCAAGTAGAGCTTTGTACTCTGCTTCATTATTAGAAACTGAAAAGAAGAAATGGATGCCATACTCAAAGGTTACGCCCTCCGGACTGGTGAGGACTAAGCCAGAACTATTCATGCTGGAGGATCCATCTGCATGAAGCAGCCATAGAGCTTCGGGCCTGATTGTTCGAAAATATCCAGAGTGGAACCATCCTGGGTATGGTACATTCAAGAAGAAAATTTGCTAGAATTTATACTTTGATAGTCGGACAAGGCTAATACTGGATATCATGTTCACTCAGCTCAATGGCCCATTTGGTCATCCTTTTCGAGACTCTGGACGATGAATGATTGATTTGATAGGCTGGTCAGTCAAGACTACCACAGTATGTGCCTAAAAGTAAGGTCGTAACTTTTGAACTGATGTTATCAAAGCCAACACCATCTTTTCAATTCAAGTGTACCTTGTCTCAACATTCGAAGTAATTTGCTGACATAATAAATTGGCTTTGGCTTTTGTTTTCTTTTTTGATTAGCACGGACCCGATGGCATTCTCTGAGACTGCCAGATACAGGTATAGCATCTCTCCGAGACTCAGGCTACTAAAAAGAGATAGTGAGCCAAGGTATTTTTTGAGGTCCTCAAAGGATTTTTGACAGTATGGAGTCCACCAAAAATTCTTGGCCAAAGGGCCTTGAAGAAGGGTAAACACTTTTCTACCGATCGGGCCACGAAGCGATTGAGAGCCGCTGTCCTTTCGGTAAGACGTTGCACTTTCTTAACTGATCCTGGAAGTGCCATTTGTTGGAGAGCTTAAATTTTTTGGGGGTTTGCTTCGATGCCCCGTTGAAAACCATGAAGCCTAGAAACTTTCCAGAGTTGACTACGAAGCACACTTGGTTGGATTTAGCTTTATTTGATATCTCCGAAGCATCGCGAAGCTCTCTATAAAATCGATGTAC
>UESW01001597.1:90565-146719 GCA_900491605.1 Calamus simplicifolius | reverse complement strand
AATAAGAACGTTGGGCAAAAATGACAATCATTTAGTATAATGACATTTCTATTGAAAACTATTTCAAGAACTCCTAATGCCAGTACTGGAACTAATCTTCCATCGCCGACATTTAGGAATCTTTCATTGTCCTCAAATCTTCTGGTGACCTGTAGTCCCTGCAATGAATTGCAAATGTTAAAAGGACTCCCGGTATCCAATACCCAGGTCTGATTATCATATATAGAAAAATTACAAGGTGTTATCATATAAATACCTTGTTGAGCAACATCTTGCTCCTTTTTCTTCTTTGGCCTGTTTGGATCAAGTGTGGCAATGTAAAGAGGACAGTTCCTCTTCCAGTGCCCTTGCATCTTGCAGTGAAAGCATTCAGCTTGACTTTTATCAACTTTCTTCTTCTGCATCTGACCCCTTATAGATGTCCTAGCATGTTGCACCCTTTTATTATTCTTTTTCTTCTTCCCTTTCCCAAAGGGTTTACGCCCTACCTTAGATCCTTCAACCACATTAACCAAACCCTTAGAGAGCTGGTTATCCTTCTCAAAGTTCTGTAACAACCCCAACAAACCGTGGTAGTTGACTGCAGGCTTTGTCATTCGAAAATGAGTAAGGAAAGGTCGGAAGGATGGAGGCAAGGAATTCAGGATCGCATCTTTTCCCAACTGCTCATGTAAGGGAAAGCCGAGCTTGCTTAGGAGTTCTATCTTCTCGATCATGTACAATACATGATCAGTGACAGGAGATCCATCTCTCATTCGAGCATTGAAAATAGCACAACTAGTCTTGTGCCTTTCAACATCGTCGGGTGTGCCGAAAGATTCATTCAACGCTTGAATGATTTCTTCTGGCTGAGCATTCTCGAACCGGCGACCGAATTCATCGTTCATTGCTGCTAACATGATACAACGCACGCTAGTTCTATCATTGAGCCACTTCTGATAAGTGTCTCTCTCAGAACTTTGGGTGTTTGCATCAGGTATCTTTGGTGCAGGATTATTCAGAATATATAGAATCCTCTCATGCTCAAGGACGATCTTAAGTTTTCTGAACCAGCTATTGAAATTGGAACCATTCAATTTGTCACTATCCAATAGGGACCTTAATGATAAATTAGTGGCCATGTTCTGCATAAGGAAAAACTAAAGTTTATTAGTATATAAATTGATTCAGTCTAAAGACTTGGACTTTAGTCTAAAGATTCTCCCACTATTTTGTTCAAATTGGCAGCCTCTACACCCCAATTCGAAGAATTATTCTTAATTCTTTAGCGGGCACTAAGATCTACATAAACTACATACAGGCCCAAGTGAAGCTTGGCTAACCCATATGCATCTAAGAGTAGGTTCAAAACCAATTGTTTCCCCAAACAATTCTTAGTGTTCAGTTTTGCCCCATGTACCTCTTCAGCAGGCATGAAGTGCCTCCACTGAAAGTTCTGGTTAGGTCCAACCATTAAATGATATAATCAGTGTAACCTATCAATAGACAACCAAGCCCGAGTGAAGCTCGGCTCACCTGACTGTTTATTTAATAGTTACGCTGACTTATCATATAATGAATGATAATTCCGATGGTTGACAAGCACCAGGCATGGAGTGCCTCCAATGATTATCAAGACATCGGACTCATTATCACCCACCTTAATGGGAGGCTATGATCTAGTTATCATATAACTATTTCATTTTAAGGACCTAATAATTTTAGAGGATTTTAATAATATGAAGATAAATTGACTAATCAAGTTCTCCCACTGAATCTATGAAATCGGTAGAATGAAACAAGATTAAGTCAGGTTAAGTGGCACCTAAATCAGTCATACTGATATCCTTACAGGCATGGGTCAACCCGAATCAGGTAAATGATCTGAATCATAAATGGTTCACCACAATGACCAGGTGAGAGAGATCGATGGGAGGGATATGCCATTAACTCGTTAAAGACGCATCAATACGAGTAGCTCCCAATTAAAAACATTCGATCGTTGATCCTAGAGCAACTTGCCATCCCACCTTGACATCATATGGTTAACCAATTCTGATTTGACCATCTAATAGATTCATGCTCAACCACGGAGCCTAATCTACTTCCATTTGGTTTAATCAAAGAGAAGGACTTGATCAACTACAACTATTGTTTGATTTAGAGCATTCTTAACCTAATCTAATTAGATTTGAACAAATACTCTTTTAGTCCAGTTGATTTAAACCTTAGAGTCTAACCCTTTATGGACCCGATTTAGCTAACCCAAATGATTAAATATATTTCATGTTAACATGTCATATATTTCAATCAAGCATAATGTTACTACTCATAATTCCTATATTTAGATCATATCTAAAAAATTATGAACTAATATTTGACATTCAAATAAAACTCTCATAAATATTTGTATGTTTTATAACATAGACATCATGCCATCATATATCATATCTATGTTTTTATACTAAACATGCAAATATTATGGTTTTATACAACATCAATATGTATCAAATATAAAATATCTTTTGAGAGTGTGTGTAATCTTGTTTTGATGCCAAAGCATAATTTAAATTTTCTTTAAACAAAGCATCAACGATAAAATAATCGCACGGCAATATGTCACATAATACCTCATTGAATGGGTAATTCGATTTTCAATCCACCTGTGACCATATGGCCTTGTGATAAGTTTTAGCCATAATTACACAATTAATGAGAATATTAATTTACATGCAATAAATTAGATCATTAACGAAACCATGGCTCTGATACCATTTGTAGGGAGAAATAGTCTCCGAGGCATGCATATTTTTAAAAATTGATAACTATTATCATTGCGGAAATTAAAAGATTACATATTAATCTATCTAATATGCATCAAGATCATATCTTTGCCTATATATTCAGGGTCGTTTGATCTAAAATATGCATATAAAAACATCAAGATCATATCTTGATCTTCAAGATGACTAGTCACACTATTATCTTGAAGCCTGCCTTAAGATCTAGGGATCAAATCACTTACCTTAAGAACAGTAGGTAAATCCTTATTGCTCTGCAGCCGTTCAATCGTCCGGCCTCTAGTATCGTCCACGCGAAGCCCCGAATGATCAGATTTCTGGGAGTGCTAGCTCGCGAAAAATAGCTTTGCTGATCTTGAATCCTCTCACTTGAATCTTCCTCCAAGATCCACCAGGCTTCCGCTAACACCAGAATCACCAGGATTTTCTATTCTAACATTTTAGAATTATAATCCACGATAATTTAGAATTACAATCCACGACAAATCGTGTATTGTTGTTCTATTTTTTGTTCTGTGTTCTCTGGTGAGGGAATGCCCTCTATTTATAGTCTCGATTTAGCCTTGACATTTAATTCTGACATTTAAGAATCCGTCGTTTGGCAAAAGCGAAGAGACGCCGAAGGCGCGGCATTTGGTTTAATTCCGACGTTCGGAGAAAACCAAGGAGTCGCGGCATTTGGTTTAGTTCCGTCGTTAGAAAAACAAAGAGACGAGGGATAAATCCGACGTTCGGTAAATAAATGTCATGCATTAAATTCTATCTCATGAGATGAGATTTTAGCCATCTCATCATATGAGATCCATATTCGAGAGGTTTGGGTTCTGATCTGAATTTATTTGACTTAACCCACATAGATCATGGTCCAGCCCAAATCAAATTTGGCTAGTCCTGAATCTATTTAAATTCAAATCAAGTCTAATTTCAAATCAATATTTGAAATTGACTTGTCCTTCTAATAGACTTAAACCAAATTGAATCTTATTCAATTGTACTTAACCCAATTGAGATAATTCAATCAATCAAATTGATTAATTAAATCATATACGATTCTCAATCGTTGATCAGCAAATAGATCATCCTAGGAAACTTCTATGCGTGTGACTCTCTAGGTTCGAACCTAAGCCGGTAGCATAGAAACAACTTTCTATACTAATCGATGTGCCCATCTAGCAATGGAACCCGACGTCCGGATAGGTCGAAGAGTTGCCGAGCAAACTCCAAGAACCCTAAGAAACAGTTACCGTATAATTCATCCTCTTGACCACAAATGCTAAGGATGGCTTAAGAGCCTGTCAACTCTAAATAGCAAATCCATAAAGTGATTTCAACTTTAGTGATCATGTGACTTTCACATGAAGTGCCTTGGCCAAGGTCTTGCTAAATTGAAACACAAGCATTTCTCCTTTTAATGGGATAGGTCAAATTCATCTTGATCCACAACTGACTACCATAAGTACTTGACTGCACCCAGTAACCTTTCATAGCTGGATTAGAAATCCAGGTGGTCCGGCACCTAAGTACAATGAGTTGCTTGTAAGCCACTGGTTGTGATCTTCAGGTCTGAAGGATACTTATACCTATATCTTCTCGGATTAACTCTTGATAGCAGAGTATCCGAAAATGAGTCACGTTCGGTGAAATGTACTCCTACACTTTCACCTGTATGTCATACCAGTGTCTCTACACTCCTTGGTTAAGAGGATAACCAATAAATATGATATACAACGTCCTATAATTGATAGTACTATGGCCCTGTCATAGTATATCATTTGGTCGCAAACTCTTTTAAGGACCTTCTAAGATAAATCCTCCTTTATCGTGAGGAAGATCCTAAGGGCTTCATTACTTTCAGGAGTATTAAGAAGATGTTCTTGTAATGAATAAACTGCCAAATAACTTTTATTAATATATCAATTTATATACAATTTACATCAGCACAATCATCAAATGATTGCTTTAGGATACAATTCCAACAATTAGAGACAGTGCAGATTGATGCTTCAAATGATACTTTAAAACCTTTATCACATAATTGACTAATAATTATCAGATTATGTTTTAAACCATTAACATATAAGACATTTTCAATATATGTGGAGGGAGTTATTTGAATGTTACCAAACCCCAAGATTTGGCCTTTGCCATTGTCACCAAATGTAACTACTCCTCCTCTTTTGCTTTCAAGGGTGATGAATTGATCCTTGTCACCCGTCATGTGCCTTGAGCAGCCGCTATCGAGATACCACTTTCGCTTTGATCTTTTGGCCAAGACACTCCTGCAAAAATAATTAAGTCTTATATTTAGGTACCCAAGCCTTCTTGGGTCCTTCATGGTTAGTAGCATAAAAAATTGTTCCTTTGGGAACCCAAATTTTTTTCCTTTACTATTAAATTTTTGTTACTATTTCTTATATTGCATTCAAAAACTTTGTGTCCCTTCTTGTTACAGTAATGACATGTAACATTATCTTATTTTGTTCTTTTCTAAAAAAGTTTTTGACAAATTTTTGTTTTAAGTTAGGTCTATATCCTAAACCAGCCTTATCATATATGGCTCTTTGATTACTTAACAATAAATTAAGTTTTTCAGAACTATAAGTGAATTTATCAACAATACTTTTATATTTATCAACTTCCTTCTTTAATTTATCATTTTCATTAGAAATTGATTCCTTTTCTTTTGTCAAATTTCATTTTCAGATTTCAGCATTTTAGTTTCATTATAAGATTTCTTTTTCTTTGAATAAAAGTTAAATATCATTTTTCAAAACTTATATTTCTTTTTCAAAATTTTAAATCACCACAAGTTCATTAAAAGCATCAAATAATTCATCAAAAGCAAAATCATCACAAGGGTTTTCAGAACTTACCTCCTCATCCTCGTTTGCCATAAAGCAAATGTTGGCAACCTCTTTTTTTTCTTCCTCCGAAGAGGATTCATCGCTGTCGCTCCAAGTTGCAACATAGGCTTTCTTCTTCTTCTTGAAAGTCTTTTTCAGTTGAGGACAATCATATCTAAATGCCCCGGTTTCTTACATTCATAGCAAATCAAGGGGTCTTTCTCTTTGTCCTTGTCCTTGTCTTTTCTTTTTCTCCTTCCATCTTAGCTCCAAATTTTTTCTTTTGGAAGGGTCTCTTTCTCTCATGAATTTTTTGAATTTTCTTGCTAGAAGAGCTGTCTCATCATCATCATCATCACTGCAGCTCTCCTCACTTTCAGCAGCCTTAAGAGCTATGGTCTTTTTTTCTTGACATCCTCCTTCTATGTGCTGCTTCATGGTCAATTCATGGTCATTAGGGATCCTAGAAGCTCCTCTAAGGGTAAGTGTTGAGGTCCTTTGCTTCTTGGATTGCTGTCACCTTCGCTTCCCACGTTCTTGGAAGTGACCTGAGAATTTTGCGAACAAGTTCAGAGTTAGAATAGGTTTTGCCTAAACTTTTCAAACCATTTACAATATCAGTAAATCTAGTGTACATGCAAGCTATAGTTTCAGTTTGTTCCATGCTAAATAATTCATATTTATGAACTAGAATATTTATTTTAGATTCTTTTACTTGGTTGTACCCTCATGGGTAACCTCTAATCTATCCCAAATCTCCTTTGCGGAATTACAAGTAGAGATTCTATTAAATTCATTAGCATCTAAAGAGCAATATAAGACATTCATGGCCTTAGCATTGAGCTGTGCCATTTTCCTATCATTATCATTCCAATCCCTTTCGGGCTTCGGAACAATAGTGCCATCAACAATGTGTGTGGGTGTACTAGGTCCATTAATTATAACACCCACAATTCATAATCAGAAGCTTGAATGAATATCCTCATTCTTGCTTTCCAATATGAATAGTTGGAACCATTAAATAGGGGAGGTCTATTCGTAGAATGACCTTCGGCAAATGATCCAACATGAGCTGCCATTTGGATCTTTAGCTCTTGATCGTGTGATCAAAATCTAATGAGCACTTGCTCTGATACCAATTGTTGGCCCAGATGACAACCCAAGAGGGGGGGGGGTGAATTGGGTTCTTAAAAAAATTTAACCTTTTGAAAAATTGTTTGCTTAAGATGAAACAAATGCAATGCAAATATAAAGCACAAATAAGCAGATAAGATAGAGATAATGAAGCACGGCAAACACAAAGATTTTATAGTGGTTCGGTGTATCCAACACCTACGTCCACTCCCAAGATCCTACTTGGGTCCACACTATAATCACCTCGATTACAGCCGAGTTGTTTTACAAGTCACAACTCAAACTTGTTGTTTTTACCCGGGATCACAACGAACCCAGCCGGTTTTGGGCTCACCAGCACACAACCCTAAACTCAAGCTATTCTAGCTTGACCCGAGGTTAACAACCTCCACTAGTTCAATCCCCTTGATTGAACTAGGCACAAACAAAATAAGAATGTTTTACAAAGATTCACAGCTCCTTAATGAGCAAATATTCAAAATAAAGTAAACAAGTTTAGAAAAGCCTGATTTGAAGTTGTTTGGCTTTGAGCTTTTCTTCTTTTCCTCTTCTCCTTTTGGAATGATGAATCAAGCCTCAGCTTTAATCCCTCACAGTTGTTGCAGTTGAGAAGATTGGAAATGGAAGAAACGGAGCTTTTCTTCAATTTGGGAAATCCACCGATTTTTGATTTGAACGCCTTGGATTCCTCTTTGAGCTTTTTGGAGTGGAAGGATTTGAGTTTGAAGGTTTTTCTCTTGGATTCAGGCTCAGACTTTCTCAGATTTTGATTTTTGTCTATTTTCCGTCTCTCTTTTTAAACGGGTGTTTTTCCCTTTTTATAGATTTTCTTCAATCCATTTTTGGGATGAAACTAGCCGTTGGAGTGTACCTGGAACAAAATATATCCGTTAGAAATTAGGTAAAAAGGAAATATTACCGTTAGAGCTGATCTGGCATTTTAAATTTTCGTCCAGTCAGGTTGGAGTCGGCTCCAACTTTTCAGGTGTCGGCTCCAGATCGTTTTTCCAAAAATAAAAATTTCCGAGTTCGTTGAGGAGTCGGCTCCAAAAAGTAAGTGTCGGCTCGCCATCGCAGGTGTCGGCTCCCAAAACTGTAGGTGTCGGCTCCAGGATGCTCAAAAAATCAACGTTCTGTCCCGCATCGGAGTCGGCTCCAGACACTGTAAGTGTCGACTCCGAAACTCTAGGTGTCGGCTCCGAAACTCTAGGTGTCGGCTCCAGGTATCAAAAATCAGATTAAAATTGAATTGGCCATGGGGTCGGCTCCAGACTTTCTAGGTGTCGACTCCAAGCTCTGAAACTTTGAAATCTCTGATTTGTATTTGATTCAAAATTCATTTCTTAATTCCTTTAAATTGATCAAATAAATTTAAGTCCTGAAACACTTATAAAATCCATTAGTAATCAAATAAATATACTCAATTCCTTTATTAATCATCAAAATCAATAATTGGGTCAACACTACTCCTTTTACTGATTTTTGTACACAACACGATATAATTCATGAATTTACTCCTCTTTATTCACCTGAATCTAATGGAGTGGCTGAGAGAAAGAATAGAACACTTAAAGAAATGATGAATGCATTGCTTCTTAGTTCTGGTGCACCTATGAACTTGTGGGGGAAAGCCCTTCTTTCTGCTTATTTTATTCAAAATAGAATTCCTTATAAGAAAACCAATAAAACACCCTATGAGTTATGGAATGATCATTTGCCAAGTTTTAAATATTTAAAAGTATGGGGCTATTTAGCTAAGGTCTTGCTTCCTGAACCTAAAAAGAGAAAGTTAGGATCTAAAAACTTTGATTGTATGTTTATAGGTTTTGTTCAAAATAATCCTGCAAATAAATATAGTGCAGCTTATAGGTTCTTAGTGATTAAAAGTAAAAATAATATCATAGAACCTAATACTATAGTTGAGACCAAAGATGCAGAATTTTTTGAACAATCTTTCCTTTGAGAACCTCCTTAAAAAGATATTCTAGACCACAAGTTGTTGAACCTAATTTAAAGCCTGATGAAATTCAAGAGCTAAGGAGATCCAAGAGAATCAGAAGGAAACCAATCTAAAAGATGATTTTTATACTTATCTTGTTGATAATGATCCTCAAACCTATTCTGAAGCAATTTCATCTTCTGATGCTATATTTTGGAGAGAGGCTATAAATAATGAGATAGAATCCATCATGAGTAATCATACATGAGAATTAGTAAGTTTACCCTATGGAGCTAAAACTATTGGGTATAAATGGATCTTTAAGAAAAAGCTAAAACCCAATGGTTCTATTGAAAAATTTAAAGCAAGGTTGGTTGCAAAAGTTTTTTCTCAAAAGAAAGATATTGACTACTTTGATACTTTTGCACCTATGACAAGAATAACTTATATTAGAGTCTTGATTTCTCTTGCATCTATTTATAAATTGATAGTTCATCAAATAGATGTTAAAACTGCATTTCTTAATAGAGACCTAGAAGAAGAAATATATATGGATCAACCTAAGGGTTGTGTTCTTCCTGGTAATGAGCATAAAGTTTGTAAATTAATTAAATCTTTATATGGCTTGAAATAAGCACCAAAATAACGGCATGATAAGTTTGATAAAGTGCTAGTTTCAAATGGATATCAAATTAATAGCACTGATAAATATGTTTATTCTAAAGTTGTTAATCATGAATGTATTATAATTTGTTTGTATGTAGATGATATGCTCATATTTGGCACTAATTTTGTATATTGTGACTAGCACCAAAATGTTCTTGACTTTGAATTTTGATATGAAAGATATGGGAGAAGTAGATATGATTTTAGGAATTAGACTTGTAAAGAAGTCGAATAGTATCATACTTTCACAAGAACATTATGTTGAGAAAATCTTGAAAAAGTTTTCACGTTTTGATTGTAAGCCTGTGAGCACTCCTTATAATGCTAATTCACATCTTAAGAAAAACAAAAGCAATTGTGTCTTACAATCCAAATATGCTCAAATTATTGGTAGTCTTATGTATTTAATGAACTGTACTCGATCTGACATTACTTATGCTGTAGGAAGACTAAGTAGATATACCAAATGTGATCATTGGATTGCATTACAAAGAGTGCCTAGATATTTGAAAGGAACCATGAACTATTGTTTAATGTATTGTGGAACTCCTACAGTATTAGAAGGGTATTGTGATGCTAACTGGATTTTAGACTCTGATGAGATGAAATCTACTAGTGAATATGTGTTTACCCTTGGAGGAGGAGCAGTGTCATGGAAATCATCTAAGCAAACATGTATAAGTCGGTGTACAATGGAATCTGAGTTTATTGCCTTGGAGAAGGCTGGTACCGAGGCCGAATGGCTCAGGAATCTTTTGATAGATCTTTCCATTTAGATGAGACCAGCTCCATCTGTGTTTATACATTGTGATAGTTAGGCTGCCATAGCTAAAGCTAAAAATAAAATTTATAATGGAAATAGTAGACATATACGTCTAAGATATAATATTGTAAGGCAGCTTATTAATGATGGAGTAATATCTTTGGATTATGTAAGGTCAGAGTTGAATTTAGCTGATCCTCTGACTAAGCCTCTAAGCAGAAAGCTTGTGAGCAATACATCGAGGGAAATGAGATTATATCCATATCAAAAGTTGAAGTGATGGTGACCCAACCTTCATGAACGAAGATCCCAGGAAGAAGGTTCATATGGGAAAATAATTCACTGGACAACTTGGAGTATACTATCATAATTATTTATATTGTGAAATCACTTTCTATGGTGTGAGATAGTATTTTGTAGTGTTTAGGTTGAGATAATATGTAAAGTTCTTAATGGATGTCATAGCCTAATTTAGGTGGTATACAAAATCGCAGTGTATACTTGATGATAATCCACCTATATGAGTATGGAGGTGGTGACCGCTTCCTATGAGACTTGGGTGAGATCTCTAGAGCACTCATGAATATCCAGGTAGACGCATGGCCAAAACGTATCAACCCGCTTGAACAACCGAAATCTAAGAGATGGAATGTGAGTTATAAGTCAATGATCCAATAAAAGAAGGATTAGTTCATAGAAACTTAGTTTCACCAATCTTTTATGGATTACACTTGTTTTCTCTATGCCTGGTTCATAGTCACATAGACACCATGGCTTATGCATTACATTCTTAAAGTTTCTTCAAAGTTTATCTTGTCTTCTTTTGTATATTGAAATAATGGGGGATTGTTGGAAATCTAGTGTATTTCAATATTCAAAAGCCTTTTGACTTGATAAGTCCTTTTATCTGATACGTCGTTCTCAACCGATAGGGATATGTCTTTTTATTTTTCTTTTTGACCAGTCTTTTGACTTATACATCTTTACGTATGTGATAAGTCTTTTATTTTTTTTGACCAACCGTTGGATGCTGATCGACCTTTGGATTGAATTGTCATTCCCGTTGGATTGATTCGTCGCTCTCGACCGATGCTTGCTTCCTTATAAATATTCGAAGCAATGCCGGTGTTTAACTCATTTAAATTTTATGCTTTCCATTCCATCCTTATCCAGAGATTCATTCTTTCATCCTTATCCAGTCCAGAGATTTATTCCTTTGCTTTTGTTTTTATCCAGAGAGAAGGAAATCATCTCGGTTGTTCATCATCTTCTGACATTGGTGTGTGCACGCCTGTTAGAAGACTCTGCTGTTGTATCCTGAAGGGTAGTCGTGCTCTGATCTTCTGCACCGAGATCTTATCTCCGAGAGGCACGAATCTACTCTTAAGGATAGTGCCGTGTATGCCACCGCATCTTCTCAAATATATTCAAATAGATAAATCATCCCAGGTACTATCTTTTTCTCAAACTTATCCAACACATATAACCTATGGGAACTAGCTTTAGTGCGAAGGCTATTGTGTGCCAGAACAAAGTTCCAATTACTGTTGTGGACTCATCTGAAGCGAAGGAGCTGTCAATTAATCTGACTCTCTTGGCACTCTTTCCCTTGAGTGAATTCCTCTGTGTTCAGCATTGTGCTGGCTGAGCAATAGATGAAAGTAATTAGACAGACAACTGAGCCCGTTTTAACAAGGATCAATAACTGATCGAATGTCCTACTTGGGGATCCCGATCACTGGGAGATGGCCACGGTGCTCGGATTTTAGTTATCTGGTGAGGCGGATCCATGATCGTCTCGAGGCTGGCGGGTGTCTGGCCTCTCTATGATGGCGCAGATTACTCTGATCCATTCTGTGCTTTCCTCGATGCCTTGCTACCTATTATCCAACACTGCTATTCTGTTGGCATGTCTGCAGAAGATTGAGAGATACTTTCGGGACTTTCTATGGGCATCAATGCAGGATGGCCATGGTGTTCACCTTCTGGATTGGGATATATACTGTCTTCTTACCGTTAGCTGAGGGTGGTCTTGGTATCCACTCGCTGTTGGTCAGAAAGAGGCTCTGACAGCTAGGCATGCCTCCCGGTTCCTGCTTGATCCGCACTGCCTCTGGAGTTCCTTCATGCAAGCCAAGTATGATAGCTGGAACTCTTCCACTCTTTCTCAGTCTAATCGAGGGCATTCCTTTTATTGGAAAGAGGTCTGTTGATATGCTCAGATTATCCTGGATTGTACATTTTGGATGATTGGTGATGGTACTTTGGTGGATGCCATTTAGGATGCATGGATTGCTGACCTCCCCTTATCGCGGTGGCTGACTTTTGTTTGCCCTGATATTGCTGATGGTATGCATGTCAGTGACTGTATATCCTTGGAGTGCTCTACCTGGTTGTATTCTCGGGTGGCCAATTTTTTTGGGACTGAGCTCTGTCGGCGCATTCTTTCCATCCCTCTATCTCCGGATGCTAGTATAGATACCAGGGTTTGGAAGAGATCTTGCTTGTCTCGTGCTCCCATGAGGGACCTTCTGTCTATATTCAGAGTCTAGTCTCAGGATTCGAGGGATGGGGATTGGATTTGGCATCTGCCTGTTCACCCTAGAGTTAGACTCTTCATCTGGAAGATGGCTCAGAAATTTTTTCTACATGCTCCCTTCTCTCGCGTCGAGGTTTGAGTATATTGCCTACATGCCCAGTCTGTGGTATTAAGGAAAAATGATTGATCATGCTATATTCTCTTGTGCTAGGGCTAGACAGATTTGGCAACTTTCTGGTGATTGTCGCTGGGTGGACAGTTCTGTCCCCTACCGCATTTCGTTCCTGAGACTATTGAAGCAAGGATTAGGAAGGGGTACTCATCAGCGAGGTCCATTATGGGCTTATATTGATTATCAGATATGGTTATCTCGGAATCAGATTATGTTCTCGGAAAGGGTTCATCCTCCTCACAGGGTTCTCGGGATGGTTGCATCTCTTTATGCTGAGTATTCCTCCCATCAGGGGTCCTTTGATTTTGCGAACCTTGGCCACTGGGTCTCCCCTGCTGCTTCGGCAGTGAACCGGCGTACGGTTTTTATTTCTTGGGAGCCCCCTCCTCCAGGATTTGTCAAAATTAACTTTGATGGGAGTATCCGTGGCAGAAGCGCTGGATCAGCCTATGTTATTCATGATGCGGATGGTATGATGCTGGCAGCAGGGGGATTTAGTCTTCTTGATTCCTCGGTGCCTCTGACTGAGCTTTATGCGGCTTGGACGGGTATATCCTATGCTATTAGGACTCTGGGCGCCCGTAGCCTCATCATTGAAGGTGACTCCATTACTGTTATTAGATGGATCTGACAGGAGCATAGTTCTCACTTACCATCTATCCCATTATTTTGTGATATTCGCTCTATGATTTTGGAAGCCCCTAACATCCAGATTCGCCATGTCTATCGTGAAGCCAATGCGGTTACGGATTGGATTGCTGCCAGGGTGGTTTCTCACTCTGGTTATTGGAGATGGAGACTGGGAGACCACTGCCCTTTGATCTTGTTCCAATTATTAGTTTCTGATGTAATGGGTCTAACCCGACCTAGGGTGGTGTGATTCACCGTTTGTACCAAAAAAAAAGGGACAAAGAAACGTGGAAAGATTAGACAAGAGCATTCTCAAAAATATGCTTCTGACCAAACTTTCTATGTTGGCTTGCCCGCTTGATCTACTTGATGTAACAATTTAAGACGTTATTCAAAAAGATTAACTACACAAAAAAATATTATTTTAATTTCTTGATTTTATATAAATCTTCGCACTATATCTAATTTATTAGCAAAGCAACTATGCCTGTTATAAAGAATATGTAATGTGCCTCAAGATAATAACGTAGGTAAGTTTTTCGATGCTTTTGATTTTTTTTAATGGATGGTGCCCAAATATAATGAATTTCAAAAGCATATAGAGACTGTATAAGAGAATGGGAGTGCTGTGCAATGGGGATAAATTGTAGAGACAGGAACTTTATTTTCTTTTTTAAAAAAGCATCATAGTTGAACTTAAAAGTAATAGAAACGAAAAGGAATCGTTTGCAAAATCGGTGTCATTTGACACCGGTTTTGCTCTTCTCATGCCGAATCAAGCTTTTTGTAAGTTTAGTATTGTTGCCGCGGAAATCCGTTCTCCGACTTGGATGCACTTCTGGCTCCTAATCCGGACGTCGATCTCGTCGTCTCAGAGTGGAACCTACAAGATAATCCGCACGCAGAAGTGCTGTGAGGTTGTCCTCTGCAAAGGACCCTCCGATGCCCAAGTCAGTGAGATTCACAGCAAGCAGATGTGAGGAGAAGACTCTCACAGAGAACATTCCTCAGTGCTCTTGTGAGATCTCTAATGGAGTATGAGATCCAGTGAGTAAATGAATGCGTAAGGGGTTGCCTTAGAGTTTGCGCGTGTACCTGAGAGGTTGGAGTGCTGTGGTATTTATAGGTGATCACCTGATTCCTTGGACGTGCCCTGGATGGGGTCTGAAAACTGTTAGGATTCGAATCAAGTTTGTTATGAGGCCAGTGGGGTCCGTATCTTGTCAGTTAGAGGATCGACGGCTGGAGAGCTGGTTAGTGCCTTGAGGTTCAATGATCACAAACCTAGGCCACTCTTGCAGGTCCTAGGCCACTTCTAGCATGATTCGCTGCCTGGATCTTATTCAGTTATGGTGGATTCGAACTCTCCTGCGCCGCCTGGAATCTTATTCAGTTATAGTGGATTCGCAGAGGTATTTTGAATGCCGTGGTTCGGCCTGAATGAGGAATAACCTGGTTTTTTGAGGTATAGAATGGATCGGCTCGGATGGCCGAGGTATGGTTGGCTCGGATGGCGAGGCATGAAGATAGCTCGGGTTACTGAGGAATGGTTCGGCTCGGATGGCCGAAGTATGAGGATAGTTTGGGTTGTCGGGGCGACCCTACTTTGTCGGAGGTGATTTGGCTTCGTCGCTTGGATGTTATGCCAGCTGGCTAGCATGGTGTTTGGATTGGGCGTGACCCAATCGCCGATGTGAGTGGTCAATAATACAATGATAATTTTACCCCTCATCACATGCCCCCCACTCCCTAGTCCAAAGTGTAAGTTCGGATATAGGGAGTAGAATTGTAGAGCAATCTTATTTGGGGATTCAAAAAGGCGGGCAATGATAATCTCGTAAATGACGGGCCGCTGTTTCGTCATCATTTTTCGCGCAGCTCGAGAAGGAAACGCTTCGTTTCCAACAAGTCGCAATAGCGGAAGTTCCGCGTGGTGGGACTCCTTTATTTCTGGCGCCCATATCGGGTTTTGGCATCTAGGGCTTTCTTTCTGAAGCACTTATTTAAAGAGGGCCGGGGTGGCGCTCCTTCTGCAATGCCCCTTTGTCCCTGCTATAGAGATTTTTTCTTCTTTCCTGAGCCTCTGTTCGTTTGTTTGTGTTCTGTTCCTTATTTCATCAATATGAAGGGCCCAAATGACGTTGCCTCAGAGATCACCCTGGAGGATTTGGATAGAATCCATCGACTTTATAGAGTTCCTGGGGACGTAGTCTTAAGGGTGCCGAGGGCTGAGCATAGAGTTCTGACTGAGTTAAGTCATGGAGTTTTCTTCTACGAGGAGAGCCTTAGGGCAGGTCTCGGTTTCCTCTTCACCCGCTAGTATAGGAGGTGATGAGGTTCTACAATATATGTCCAACAATGGTGACGCCGAATAGCTGGCGCAATCTCATCGGGTTCATCTTGCTGTGCAGCCACACTGGGGAGACTGCGACCCTCCCCATGTTCCGAGTCTGCAATAACCTGGTTTCTGGGAGGGGCTCCGAGTGGCCGTATATTGGTCCCCGGAAGTCGTTCAAGATGATTACCGACAACCCATCTTCGATAAAGGAGTGGAAGCCCCGATTTCTTATTGCCGAAGGGAATATCGGTTCAGATTTTCTGAGGGATGGGCGAGTTATGTGAAGGATCCAGAGGCGCGCCCGGAGTTGAGCGAGCGGGAGAAAAGAGATCTGATGACCTTTGCAACAGTCCGAGGTATCGGCTAGCACTCTGTTGGCGGAGGATGCCCTCTTCGCCACCAGGCTTAGCTCTATCGACCCTCAAGGTAAGTGTACCTTTCCTCCTTGGCTACGATGGTTGGTGTGTTTGGGTATTTTTGTTCGATTGAACCGTTTAGTGTGTTTTCAGCCGAGAGGTCGGCATTTATGGGCCAGATGAAGAAGGAGCTGGAAAAGCGCCATAGGGGCTCCAGCTCCGGGGAAAAGCATAGATTCGAGAAGAGGTCTCCCCCTTCGGGACTCGCTCGAAGGGACCGAGGAAGGACAGTTTCAGTCACCGCTCTTCTGTCCCAATAAGGGAGGAAGCGGGAGCGCAGACCGTAGTTGATGAGCCCCCCTACCGGAGGGGGGCAAAGTAGCAGAGGAAATCACTGGGGGGAGCTCGAAGGGAGCTGCTGAGGTTCCCCCTTTCCAAGTAGTAATCGTGTCGGACGATGCTGAGGAGATGTCGCCAGTCGGTCCGCGACCCTTCTGCCAGAGGTTTTTCAGTCACCAGCGGTGAGGAGTCCACCGCGTATGAAAGAGACCCCTGCTTAGGTGGAGGGGTCAGGAGAGGCAACGGTGGCTGCCGAAGCTCAAGCAGAGCAGCCTGTCGAAAGGCTGGTGGAGGTCGTGGTACCTCCACTGAGGATCCCTCTTCCGCGGTCCCCGGGGACATCGTGGAAGAGGTTGAAGTCAGATGGAGTCTGTCGGAGGCAAAGCGTCAGTAGAAGAGGAAGAAGAAGAAGAGTCGCTGAATGAAGGAGATGCTCGGGCCGAGGTTCCTTTGATCAAGGCCGAAGCATTCGAGGCCTTGCAGGTTAGAGTTTTGACAAAGGAAGCCGAACGGATGGTTCCTCGGGCCGAAGTTCCTCAGGCCAGTTCTTCGGCCATGAGTTCTTTTGTCCACAGCCCGGAGGTGGATAATATGCTTACCGCCTTGATGAAGTGTGTTTTGTGCGGGAGGGAGTTCCTCGACGGACGAGCCTGCCGCCAAGGATATCATTGAGGTGGCTTTCGGTCAGCTTGGGGTGCCGAAGGATGTTTTCCTTCTCCCCGAAATCAATAACGCCACTCTCATGACGATGGCTTCAAACTATATCTTCCGGGTAAGTTATTATACCGAGGTTATGATTCCTGATTGGTCGGTCGGGCCGTGATTTCTCACTTGTGTTTTTCTCGCAGAATGCCTTGGTCACAAGGGCGCTGAATTGGCGCTTGAATTTGGCCACTGGGGCTGTGCTCAGGCCAGGAAAGAAGCGGCCGACCTTCGGGCGAGGGTGGATTCAACCAGCCGGCTCTCCAGGGCCTTGGCGTCCGTTAGGGCAGATTTTGAGAGGGCGAGTGAGTCTCACCGGCTTGTAGCCGAAAGGGCCTCTCGGCTCAAAACCCAAGTCAGAGAGCTTCAGGGTTTCCGCGAACAATCGGACAAGGCTTGCCTGGAGTTATTCCAGATTAAGGTGAAGCATGACGATGACGTTAAGACCATGCAGCAGTATTTTGACAAAAGGTGGAACCAGCTGAGGGCTAGTCATTCCGAAGATAAAAGTAATTGGAGCAAGAGGCTCAAGGAGGAGGAGCGTAAGTGTTGGCGGCAGCGGGATCACTTGCCGATCTAAATAAGGAATTCACCGATATGGAGAATCGGCTGAAGTGGCAACATGAGCAGATTGCCAGGCTCACCAATGATCTTGATCAATCTCGGCAAGAAGTCGGGACAAGCAGTCCCAAATTAATGACCTCAAGGAGGGTCTTCAACAAAATAAGTCGGCCAAGCTGAAGGCCTTGGAAAAGGTTCAGGAGCTGAGCAATGAAATGGCTCGCGGGAGGAAGAGGTATAGTGTCTTCCCATTTGTTTGCTTTCGGTACTTTTCTTTTGTTCATGGGCTCGAATGTTCTGGTGTTTTACAGATGGGCAAAATCGAGTTCGAGGCGCAGGAGCAATTTAAAGCTCTAAGGGTGGAATTGTCCGCGAGTCGTCAGATGAACTTCGATCTCGGGGGCCAGTTAACTGAAGCCGATAACGAATCGCTTTGGCTATGGAGGAGTACAAGAGTTCTGCCCAATTTTTCGAGGAGCGTAGAGAGGCTTGTGTCGATGCATTTAGGTTCGGCGAGGAAGAAACTCAAGCGAAGATCTCTCGGCCGCATCCTGAGTGGGATTTATCCTTTTTGGATACCGAACGTTTTGATGCCTGTACCCCGGGGCCGAAGAAGCTGAGTATGAGGATATTTCAAACATCGATCTTGATGCTATCCTGGGCCCTAATGAGGCCGGCTCCCGAAGAACGCCCTCAGCTCGCTGCCGAGGAACCAACAACATTTGAAGTGGGTGAAGTAAGTCAAGTCCTCCCGGATGTTACCGAGGAGGCTCCTGGGACCGATCCGAACCCTAATTCTTAAGGGTTGCTTGTGTATTTTTGCTTCTCAGATTTGTAATCTGGCCGAAACTTTTAATAATGGATCTTTCGTCTCCACTTGTTTGTCTTTTTCGACGATCTTTTTGTCACGAGTTTTTCCAGATGGCGAACGAATCAATTCGTGTTCTTAGGTGGTTTATCCTTTCCGGATTGAATGTCCTGTTTATTCGAACTTGAACCGATTTGCTTTGCTGACGTAAGCTAGCTCGGTTCGAACTTAAGGAAATGTTTCGGTCGAGGCCGAGGCCAAGCAGATGGTTCGGCGCCCAAAGCATAGAATAGTTCGGCTAGAACCTTGGGAAACATCCCATCGAGGCTGAGGCTAGGCAGATAGTTCGATCTATCCGAAATAAGAAATTGGCTCGTTTGGCCAAGGCATAAAATGGTTCAGCGTGATATGACCAAAAACTGCGCGAGTACCTCGATTGGGGCCGAGATTTGGTGGATAGTCCGATCTATGAGAAATCATCTCGTTTTCTGCCTGGGCGGATGAGACGATTTGTAATTCGCCGAAGGACGCTTTGTTTTTTGCATAAGGCATTTATCCCGTTGGCCTTTTCCAACATGGGTCTTTTTAACGTATGCGATAAGCATTCGATTGCCATTGGATGGCGTTGTTTTCACAAGGCGATTTCCAGGCCTACCTGTATCTCAAGGATGGCGGACGATTTCTGCATTTAAGGCTCTTGATTCGAGATCAGAGGAAAATCTTTTATCGTGCGTCATGGCTGGAAATGCGTTCGCCGCGCTTCGGAAAGCGCCCTTTTATCTAAACCGCCACGTGGTAGTGTGGCCAGGCATTTTGAATCCTGGGGCTTTCTGCTTTAATAGCTGCTCTCGGTCTGTTTGCCTATAAAGCGGGGGAGCTGACCGTGTTGGGCTATCTCCCTAGGTCTTCCCTTTCTGTGACTTGCAAGGGTTTTTATGGCATCTGTTTCATTGAGGTTGAGAGTGGAAAGACTGAGCTTTCCTTTTGCAAGTAGGTTTGTCCCAGATAGCTGGGGCGATGAAGAAGCTGCTGAAAGCAGGCAGTCCTCAAGGAAGGAATTCTCAGAAATCATATGGAGAGCGCACGGGAGGCCCGCAGAGGTCATATGGGGAACGCACGCATACGCTTCCTGTGTGTCCTTTGCCACTTGCCATGGGGATCGTGGAAATGCAGAGCATACGTATCCCCCATGGTTTACATGAACTTCGCCTCCCCCCTCAATTTGGATTCCTCAGCTCATCCGCCTGAGGAATCTTTCTCCATGTGAAGAGGGGGGGAGGGGTTTTGGACTGCTGGTTCTCTGCCTTTATTGTTGGGCAGTGGCCAGTAGTCCAACATCCCACTTGGGGATGCTTCATTGGCATAAGCATCCACAGGTCCTTGACCTGGTTATGATCCCTCTACGCATTCATCCGAGGGATCCGTGGATGGCCTACTTTGCTCTTTCGCATTAACCAGTGGCTCAACGGAGCTTGTCTGGTTTCTCTGATTTCTGGGGTCGGATGTAAAGACATCGTTATCGACCGAAGCTGCTCAGCCGAGCCTTTATCTTATTTGTATTCTCCGTGCTATAATGCACTTGTAATGCCTCTCATGAGGTTGTAATTTTTTCATATTAATAAAGAAAGTTTCTACTCTTTCTTTTTGACATCTGTTTCTTTTTCTGATGTGATTGTGTCGAGAGTGGCTACTCTCATTTTATGCTTTTCAGTCCGTAGCATAATCTGTAAGTCAGCAGTGTTTTCGCTACTTTATTTTTGCCAATATGTCATTTAGTCCCCTATGGAGGAAGTGTTTATCTCTGTGTAGGTCAGAGAAAGGCCTGGGCGGCCCTGTGAACTTATGCAGTAAACATGGCCCTATTTAAGGGATGAAGTACGTATTTCTTTGAAAAGAAATAACTTGCATAATCTTGCTGGTAAGTGGAGAAAGGTTACTAACCTCTGCGAAGCATAATAGGACGTTTTAGTTGCGTCAGAGTGTTTGAGAAATTACTCATTTAGGCCGAGGCTTCCAAAATATATTACTTGGCTTAACCGAGGCTTCAAGAATATATTTTACTTGGCGCTGCCAAGGTACGAGACCGTCACTCGGCTTAACTGAGGCTTCAAGAATATATTTTACTTGGCGCTATCAAGGTACGGAGACCATCACTCAGTTTAACCGAGGCTTCAAGAATATATTTTACTTGGCACTGCCAAGGTACGGAGACCGTCACTCGGCTTAATTGAGGCTTCAAGAATATATCACTCGATTTGGCCAAGGCTTCATATAATATATCACTTGGTTTGGCCGAGGCTTCAATAACATATCACTAAGTTTGGCCGAGGCTTCAAGATTATATTTTACTTGGCACTGCCAAGGTACGGAGATCGCTCGGCCCGGCCAAGGATTTATAAAGATTATATTTTACTTGGCGCTACCAAGGTATGGAGATCGCTCGGCCCAGCCGAGGATTTATAAAGATTATATTTTACTTGGCGCTGCCAAGGTACAAAGATCGCTCAGCCCAGCCGAGGATTTATAAAGATTATATTTTACTTGGCGCTACCAAGGTACAAAGTCCTCCAGCCCAGCTGGGATATATTTTACTTGGCGCAGCCAAGGTCCGAAGATCGCTCGGCCCGGCCGAGGATTTATAAAGATTATATTTTACTTGATGCTGCTAAGGTACGGAGTCCTCCCAGCCCAGCTAGGATATATTTTACTTGGCGCGGCCAAGGTCCGGAGATCGCTCGACCCAGCCGAGGATTTATAAAGATTATATTTTACTTGCGCTGCCAAGGTACGGAGTCCTCCCAGCCCGGTTGGGATATATTTTACTTGGCGTGGCCAAGGTCCGAGATCGCTCGGCCCGGCTGAGGATTTATAAACCTGTCTCTCATTGTAGCCATCAAAGAAAGCAATAAAAATAAAATTTTTTGAATCTTTGAAGATTTAACTCAATGGACAAGATAAGTTCAGGGAGGGCATACTCTCACTGATGATAGATGCAGAGATTATCCGAGTTCCACATCCGGGAACAGATTTTTCATTTAGATCTTGGAGCTTATAAGTGTCGGGTCTGATTACTTCCGTAATCTGATAAGGACCCTCCCAATTAGGGGACAGCTTTCCTTGCTCCAGTGGCTTTGAGACGGATGCCTTCCGAAGTACCAGATCACCTGGGGAGAAAAACTTCCCTTTGACTCTGGCTGAATGGTAGCGGGCAACTCTTTGTTGGTAGGCCGCCATCCAGATTCGGGCTTTCTCCCTGACTTCTTCTATCAAGTCGAGATTGGTTCGGAGTTGTTCATCATTGGATTCTTCCGAGTAGCCTTCGGTGCGAGGGGAGGGGAGCCCGACCTCCACGGGGATAACACTTCTGTGCCGAAAGCCATCTTAAATGGAGTCTGGCCTGTGGGAGCCCTTTCAGTGGTTCAGTATGCCCACAGCACATGGTGGAGCTCCTCCGCCCATCTGCCTCGCGCTTGGTTGAGCCGAGCTTTAATTCCCTGCAATAGAGTTCGATTTGTTACCTTGGCCTCTCCATTAGCTTGAGGATGTCCGACCGATGTCAGGCGATGAAGAATGCCATAATCCTCGCAGAACTCCCAAAACTTCGGATTATCGAATTGCTTCCCGTTGTCGGTGATGATGGTGTGGGGAAGACCGAAGCGACAGATGATGGACCTCCACACGAAGTCTTTAGCCCGAGCTTCGGTTATCTGGGAAATTGCTTCGACTTCAACCCAATTAGTAAAATAATCAATTGCGACAAACAAACTTCCTTTGCCCCACTGCGAGGGGGAAAGGGCCAAGTATATCCATTCCCCACTTGGCGAAGGGCCAGGGGGACGAGATGGAAGTCAGGTAAGCAGAGGGGAGCCTCTGAATATTTGAGTGTTGTCAGCACGCATCACAGGCTCGGACAAGGTCATCAGCATCTTTCTGCATCGTCGGCCAATAATATCCTTGGCGTAGCACTTTGTGGCATAGGACGCAACTGCCGAGGTGATTGCCACAGATGCCTTCATGAACCTTCCGAAGAGCGTAATTGGCTTCTGATGGACGGAGGCATTTGAACAATGGCATGGAGAAGGATCACTTTTATAGCCGATCATCAATCAGAACATAATGAGATGATTGCAATTTCAACTTCCTTGCTTCCTTTCTATCAGTGGGCAGCAACCCTTCTTTGAGGTACTGGTGCAGGGGGTCCATCCAGGATGGTTCGGTGTCAACCTGCATCATGTGATCAACATCGATGATGCTGGACTTCTCTAGGACTTCTAGATGGAATTTTCTCTTGAGATCCATCTACTCCATAGTTGCCAAGCGGGACAGTAGGTTGGCGCGTGCATTTTCAGCCCTTGGGATTTGGACAATTTTAAATTCATTGAAATAGAAGATAGATCGTGCACCTTTGGAGATACTGAATCATACTCGGCTTGAGCCTCGAATTCTCCCTACGCCTGGCCAGCCACCAATTGGGAGTTGGTGTAGGCAATTAGTTTCTTGACTTTAAGCTCACGGGCGATTCGGAGTCCGAGAGCAGGGCTTCATACTTCGCTTCATTATTTGAGGCCGGGAAGGAGAAAGAATGCCATATTCAAAGGTTGCGCCCTCGGACTGGTGAGGACCAGGCCAGCGCCAGAGCCGCCCACGCTGGAGGATCCATCGGCGTGAAGCAACCATAGGGCACTGGGCTTTGGTTGTCCGGGGTATCCGAAACAGAGCCATCTTCGGGAATGGTGCATTCGAGGAGGAAGTCCACTAGAACTTGGGCTTTAATGGCTGGATGAGGTTGATATTGAATGTCATGCTCGCTCAGCTCGATAGCCCATTTGGTCATTCTCCCCGATGCTTCTGGACGATGGATAATTGCCTTGAGAGGTTGATCAGTCAGGACGATGACAGTATGCGCCTGTAAGTATGGCCGTAACTTTTGGACCGATGTTACTAGAGCTAGGAGTTGGGAATTGTATCCTAAAGCTTGGAATTGTATCCTAAAGCCAATCATTTGATGATTGAGCTAATGTAAATTATATATAAATTGATATATTAATAAAAGTTATGTGGCAGTTTATTCATTATAAGAACATCTTCTTAAACTCCTAATAGTAATGAAGCCCTCAGGATCTTCCTTCACGATAAAGGAGGATTTATCTTTGAAGGTCCTTAAAAGAGTTTGCGACCAAATGATATACTATGATAGGGCCATAGTACTATCAATTATAGGATGTTGTATATCATATTTGTTGGTTGTCCTCTTAACCAAGGAGTGTAGAGACACTGGTATGACATACAGGTGAAAGTGTAGGAGTACATTTCACCGAACGTGACTCATTTCGGATACTCTACTGTCAAGAGTTAATCCGAGAAGATATGGGTATAAGTATCCTTAAGACCTGAAGATCACAACGGTAACTTGCAAGCAACTCATTGTACTTAGGTGCCAGACCACCTGGATTTCTAATCCAGCTACGAAAGGTTACTGGGTGCAGTCAAGTACTTGTGGTAGTCAGTTGTGGATCAAGATGGAATTTGACCTATCCCGTTAAAAGGAGAAATGCTTGTGTTTCAATTTAGCAAGACCTTGGCCAAGGCACTTCATGTGAAAGGTCACATGATCACTAAAGTTGAAATCACTATATGGATTTGTTGTTTAGAGTTGATAGGCTCTTAAGCCATCCTTAGCATTTGTGGTCAAAAGGATGAATTATACGGTAACTGTTTCTTAGGGTTCTTGGAGTTTGCTCGGCAACTCTTCGACCTATCCGGACGTCGGGTTCCATTGCTAGATGGGCACATCGATTAGTATAGAAAGTTGTTCCTATGCTACCGGCTTAGGTTCGAACCTAGAGAGTCACACGCATAGAAGTTTCCTAGGATGATCTATTTGCTGATCAACGATTGAGAATCGTATATGATTTAATTAATCAATTTGATTGATTGAATTATCTCAATTGGGTTAAGTACAATGAATAAGATTCAATTTGGTTTAAGTCTATTAGAAGGACTAATCAATTTCAAATATTGATTTGAAATTAGACTTGATTTGAATTTAAATAGATTCAGGACTAGCCAAATTTGATTTGGGCTAGGACCATGATCTATGTAGGTTAGTCCAATAAATTCAAATCAGCTTAAACCAAAACACGAACCCAAACCCCTCGCATAAAGGTCTCACATGATAACTTGATTAAATTCTCATGTAGAATTTAATATATTAATTTCAAACTATTTTTGTTGGAATTCTAAGTGTTAGAATTCACATCTCTTTTTTTTCACCGAACATCGGAATTAACCAAACGTTGCATCTCTTTGGTTTTCACCGAACGTTGGAATTAACCAAATGCCGCGTCTCTTTGGTTTTCACCGAACGGCAGAATTCTAAGTGTTAGAATTCAATGGGCTAAAGGCTACATTGAGCCTATAAATTAGAGGGCATTCTTTACCAGAAGATAGAACAACACACGATATGTCGTGGATTGAAATTCTAAAGAGTTAGAACATAAAATCCTGGTGTGATTCTGGTGTTAGCAAAGTTTGGTGGATCTTGGAGGAAGATTCAAGTGAGAGGATTCAAGATCAGCAAAGTTGTTTTTCTGCGAGCTAGCACTCCTAGGAATCCGATCATTCGGGGACTTCGCATGGACGATACTAGAGGCCGGACGATTGAACGGCTGCAGAGCAATAAGGATTTACCTACTGTTCTTAAGGTAAGTGATTTGATCCCTAGATCTTAAGGCAGGCTTCAAGATAAGTAATATGACTTCTCATCTTGAAGATCAAGATATGATCTTGATGATTTTATTTATATGCATATTTTAGATCAAACGATCCTAGATATAAGGAAAAGATATGATCTTGATGCATGTTAGATAGATTAATATGTAATCTTTAAAATTCGCATTGATAATTGTTATCAAATTATTAAATATGCATGCCTCGGAGTTTATTTCTCCTACAAATGGTATCAGAGCCCTGGTTTCATCTTGATCTAATTTATTGCATATAAATTATTGTTCTTATTAATTATGTAATTATGGCTAAAACGGTTCACCTGGCTATAAGTCACAGATGGATTAAAAATCCAATTATCCATTCAATGGTATTCTGTGACATATTGCGGTACTGTTATGGTTTTTCTTTTTGATGCTTAGTTAAAAGATAATTTAAATTGATCTTTGGCATCAAAAAATAGATTACACACACTCTCAAAGATATTTTATATTTGATACATATTGATGTTGTATAAAACATGATATTTGCATGTTTAGTATAAAAACATAGATATGATATATGATGGCATGATGTCTATGTTATGAAACATACAAATATTTATGAGAGTTTTATTTGAATGTCAAATATTATTCATAATTTTTTAGATATGATCTAAATATAGGAATTATGAGTAGTAACATTATGCTGATTGCATATTGACATGTTAACATGAAATATATTTAATCTTTGGGTTAGCTAAATCGGGTCCATAAAGGGTTAGACTCTAAGGTTTAAATCAACTGGACTAAAAGAGTATTTGTTCAATCTAATTAGATTAGGTTAAGAATGCTCTAAATCAAACAATAGTTGTAGTTGATCAAGTCCTTCTCTTTGATTAAACCAAATGGAAGTAGATTAGGCTCCGTGGTTGAGCATGAATCTATTAGATGGTCAAATCAAATTGGTTAACCATATGATGTCAAGGTGGGATGGCAAGTTGCTCTAGGATCAACGATCGAATGGTTTTTAATTGGGAGCTACTCGTATTGATGCGTCTTTAACGAGTTAATGGCATATCCCTCCCATCGATCTCTCTCACCTGGTCATTGTGGTGAACCATTTATGATTCAGATCATTTACCTGATTCGGGTTGACCCATGCCTGTAAGGATATCAGTATGACTGATTTAGGTGCCACTTAACCTGACTTAATCTTGTTTCATTCTACCGATTTCATAGATTCAGTGGGAGAACTTGATTAGTCAATTTATCTTCATATTATTAAAATCCTCTAAAATTATTAGGTCCTTAAAATGAAATAGTTATATGATAACTAGATCATAGCCTCCCATTAAGGTGGGTGATAATGAGTCCGATGTCTTGATAATCATTGGAGGCACTCCATGCCTGGTGCTTGTCAACCATCGGAATTATCATTCATTATATGATAAGTCAGCGTAACTATTAAATAAACAGTCAGGTGAGCCGAGCTTCACTCGGGCTTGGTTGTCTATTGATAGGTTACACTGATTATATCATTTAATGGTTGGACCTAACCAGAACTTTCAGTGGAGGCACTTCATGCCTGCTGAAGAGGTACATGGGGCAAAACTGAACACTAAGAATTATTTGGGAAACAATTGGTTTTGAACCTACTCTTAGATGCATATGGGTTAGCCAAGCTTCACTTGGGCCTGTATGTAGTTTATGTAGATCTTAGTGCCCGCTAAAGAATTAAGAATAATTCTTCGAATTGGGGTGTAGAGGCTGCCAATTTGAACAAAATAGTGGAGAATCTTTAGACTAAAGTCCAAGTCTTTAGACTGAATCAATTTATATACTAATAAACTTTAGTTTTTCCTTATGCAGAACATGGCCACTAATTTATCATTAAGGTCCCTATTGGATAGTGACAAATTGAATGGTTCCAATTTCAATAGCTGGTTCAGAAAACTTAAGATCGTCCTTGAGCATGAGAGGATTCTATATATTCTGAATAATCCTGCACCAAAGATACCTGATGCAAACACCCAAAGTTCTGAGAGAGACACTTATCAGAAGTGGCTCAATGATAGAACTAGCGTGCGTTGTATCATGTTAGCAGCAATGAACGATGAATTCGGTCGCCGGTTCGAGAATGCTCAGCCAGAAGAAATCATTCAAGCGTTGAATGAATCTTTCGGCACACCCGACGATGTTGAAAGGCACAAGACTAGTTGTGCTATTTTCAATGCTCGAATGAGAGATGGATCTCCTGTCACTGATCATGTATTGTACATGATCGAGAAGATAGAACTCCTAAGCAAGCTCGGCTTTCCCTTACATGAGCAGTTGGGAAAAGATGCGATCCTGAATTCCTTGCCTCCATCCTTCCGACCTTTCCTTACTCATTTTCGAATGACAAAGCCTGCAGTCAACTACCACGGTTTGTTGGGGTTGTTACAGAACTTTGAGAAGGATAACCAGCTCTCTAAGGGTTTGGTTAATGTGGTTGAAGGATCTAAGGTAGGGCGTAAACCCTTTGGGAAAGGGAAGAAGAAAAAGAATAATAAAAGGTGCAACATGCTAGGACATCTATAAGGGGTCAGATGCAGAAGAAGAAAGTTGATAAAAGTCAAGCTGAATGCTTTCACTGCAAGATGCAAGGGCACTGGAAGAGGAACTGTCCTCTTTACATTGCCACACTTGATCCAAACAGGCCAAAGAAGAAAAAGGAGCAAGATGTTGCTCAACAAGGTATTTATATGATAACACCTTGTAATTTTTCTATATATGATATTGGATACCGGGAGTCCTTTTAACATTTGCAATTCATTGCAGGGACTACAGGTCACCAGAAGATTTGAGGACAATGAAAGATTCCTAAATGTCGGCGATGGAAGATTAGTTCCAGTACTGGCATTAGGAGTTCTTGAAATAGTTTTCAATAGAAATGTCATTATACTAAATGATTGTCATTTTTGCCCAACGTTCTTATTGAACGTAATTTCTGTAGGCCTTCTGGCCAAAAGTAATTATGAAATTTCAATAAAGGATGTTACTTTGAATATCATTATGAATGGAGTCACTGTAATGACTGGGCATTTATCTAATGGCATTTATATATTATCACAGCCTGTGAATGTAGTGTACCAATCAAGTAAGCGCCCTAGAACAACTGATGTCACAGATATTTATCTTTGGCACCATCGGCTGGGTCATATCAACAAGAACAGATTAAACAGGTTAACTCAGGAGGGCATCCTTCGAGTTGATGATTGTGAATCATTAACTACCTGTGAATCATGTCTTCTTGGTAAAATGACCAAGTCATCTTTTACTGAAAAGGTGAAAGAGCCAAAGAGCTATTGGGTCTAGTACATACTGATGTATGTGGACCAATGAGCACTTGTGCCAAAGGTGGATACTACTACTTCATTACTTTTACAGACGACCTTTCTAGGTTCGGTTATGTCTATCTTATGCGACATAAATCTGAATCGTTTGAAATGTTCAAACTATATCATAAAGAAGTAGAAAAACAAACAGGAAAATGTATTAAGACCCTTCGATCAGATCGAGGAGGCGAATACCTTTCCAATGAATTTGTGACATATTTAAAGGAGAATGGATTCTCTCCCAATGGACTCCTCCTGGAACACCGCAACATAACGGTGTGTCGGAAAGAAGGAATCGAACTCTGTTAGACATGGTTCGGTCCATGATGGGTTTTGCAAGCTTGCCAATATCATTTTGGGGATACGCATTAGAATCAGCTTGTCATATTCTTAATAAGGTTCCAAGTAAGTCTGTTTCTAAAACTCCACATGAGATGTGGTATGGACATAAACCGGTTATTACCTATCTGAGAGTCTGGGGGTGTCCGGCTTATGTGAAACGTGCAAAATCAGACAAACTTGAACCCAAATCTGACAAATATTTTTTCATCGGCTATCCGAAAGAAACAAAAGGATATTACTTCTACAATACTGAAGAACAAAAGTTGTTCATTAGTAATAGAGCAGTTTTTCTTGAAAAGGAGTTCCTTAGTGAAGGAACAAATAGCTCTAATGTTGAACTTGAGGAAGTTCATCAAGTAGAAGGAACAACACAAACCAGTGAACCCCTAGAATCTGAGTTGATTAGATCAAACTCAAAACCCATTTTAGATGCACCATTAAGGCGATCTGGTAGAGTACCACATCAACCGGACAGATACTTGGTTTCTTGGTCCAGAACGATGATCCTGTTGAACTCGATGAGAACAACGAGGATCCGATCACCTATATGGATGCTATGCAAAGGACTGACTCTAATAAATGGCTTGATGCCATGAAATCCGAACTTGATTCCATGAAGGACAATAATGTATGGACATTAGTTGACCCACCCGAAGGGATAAAACCCATAGGGTGTAAATGGGTTTTCAAGAGGAAAAGAGGCGCAGACGGAAAGGTAGAGACCTATAAAGCACGTCTGGTTGCCAAGGGGTATCGTCAACGTTATGGTATTGACTATGACGAAACATTTTCTCCTGTGGCAATGCTGAAATCCATTCGGATTATGCTAGCTATAGCAGCACACTTCGATTATGAGATTTGGCAGATGGATGTTAAAACCGCTTTTCTAAATGGTGATTTAGAAGAACAGTGTATGATACAGCCTGAAGGTTTTATATCTGAAGACGAGTCTAAAGTGTGCAGGCTACAGAAGTCTATTTATGGACTTAAGCAAGCATCAAGGAGTTGGAACATACGATTTGATAAAGTGATCAAATCTTATGGCTTTATTAAGAATAAAGAAGAACCTTGCATTTATAAATGGGCTAACGATTCTGTTATTGTATTTCTTGTATTATATGTGGATGATATTCTCTTAATCGGGAATGATATCCCTGCATTACAAGGAATAAAGACATGGTTATCATCACAATTCTCCATGAAAGATCTGGGAGAAGCATCATACATCCTAGGGATGAAGATCTATAGAGATAGATCTAAGAGGATGCTAGGTTTATCCCAATCTACGTACATTGACACAGTGCTAAAGAGGTTTAGCATGGAGAATTCCAAGAAAGGCTATCTTCCGATAGGCCATGGAATTCATCTTTCTAAGAAGGATTGTCCGACAACTCCTAATGAAAGAGAACGTATGAGTCGAATTCCATATGCTTCGGCAGTAGGATCGATTATGTACACCATGACATGTACAAGACCAGATGTGGCATACTCACTAGGAGTAGTGAGTAGATACCAATCTGATCCAGGAGAAAAACACTGGCAAGTTGTTAAGACAATCCTTAAGTATTTGAGAAATACTAAGGACCAGTGGTTAGTCTATGGAGAGTCTGATTTGAAACTTGTTGGATATACTGATTCCAGTTTTCAATCAGATCATGATGATAGCAAAAGTGTATCGGTTTCGTGTTTATCCTAAATGGTGGAGCTGTTTGCTGGAAAAGTTCCAAGCAACATACAGTGGCAGATTCGGTGTGCGAGGCAGAGTACATCGCTGCATCAGATGCTGCGAAAGAAGCTGTGTGGCTGCGAAAGTTCATCTCCGAGCTTGGAGTGACACCTTCCATAGATGAACCAGTCCTGTTGTACAGTGACAGCACTGGTGCCATAGCTCAAGCAAAGGAACCACGAGCACATCAGCGCACCAAGCACATACTGCGCCGGTTTCATCTTATTCGAGAGATAGTAGACCGAGGTGACATAAATCTTCAGAAGATTGATGGAAAGGAAAACCTAGGTGACCCATTTACTAAAGCACTCAGCATCAAGGAGTTTGACAACTATAAGTTGAAGATGGGTATTAGATACTGTAATGAGTGGCTTTAGGCTAAGTGGGAGTTTGTTGGGAATTGTATCCTAAAGCCCTAAAGCCAATCATTTGATGATTGTGCTGATGTAAATTGTATATAAATTGATATATTAATAAAAGTTATTTGGCAGTTTATTCATTACAAGAACATCTTCTTAATACTCCTGAAAGTAATGAAGCCCTTAGGATCTTCCTCACGATAAAGGAGGATTTATCTTAGAAGGTCCTTAAAAGAGTTCGCGACCAAATGATATACTATGACAGGGCCATAGTACTATCAATTATAGGACGTTGTATATCATATTTTGGTTATCCTCTTAACCAAGGAGTGTAGAGACACTGGTATGACATACAGGTGAAAGTGTAGGAGTACATTTCACCGAACGTGACTCATTTCGGATACTCTGCTGTCAAGAGTTAATCCGAGAAGATATAGGTATAAGTATCCTTCAGACCTGAAGATCACAACCAGTGGCTTACAAGCAACTCATTGTACTTAGGTGCCGGACCACCTGGATTTCTAATCCAGCTACGAAAGGTTACTGGGTGCAGTCAAGTACTTGTGGTAGTCAGTTGTGGATCAAGATGGAATTTGACCTATCCCATTAAAAGGAGAAATGCTTGTGTTTCAATTTAGCAAGACCTTGGCCAAGGCACTTCATGTGAAAGTCACATGATCACTAAAGTTGAAATCACTTTATGGATTTGCTATTTAGAGTTGACAGGCTCTTAAGCCATCCTTAGCATTTGTGGTCAAGAGGATGAATTATACGGTAACTATTTCTTAGGGTTCTTGGAGTTTGCTCGGCAACTCTTCGACCTATCCGGACGTCGGGTTCCATTGCTAGATGGGCACATCGATTAGTATAGAAAGTTGTTTCTATGCTACCGGCTTAGGTTCGAACCTAGAGAGTCACACGCATAGAAGTTTCCTAGGATGATCTATTTGCTGATCAACGATTGAGAATCGTATATGATTTAATTAATCAATTTGATTGATTGAATTATCTCAATTGGGTTAAGTACAATTGAATAAGATTCAATTTGGTTTAAGTCTATTAGAAGGACTAAGTCAATTTCAAATATTGATTTGAAATTAGACTTGATTTGATTTAAATAGATTCAGGACTAGCCAAATTTGATTTGGGCTTGGACCATGATCTATGTGGGTTAGTCAAAAATTCAAATTCCCAGAACCCAAACCTCTCGATAAGGATCTCATATGATGAGATGATTAAATTCTCATGTAGAATTTAATATATTAATTTTCAAACCTACACCTCCCAACGATGGACTCGGTTTTCACCGAACGTCCCAAACGTCGTCTCTTTGGTTTTCACCGAACGTCGGAATTAACCAAACGCGCATCTCTTGGTTTTCGAACGTCAGAATTAACCATGCAAACGACCAATGGGCTAAAGGGAGCCTATAAATAGAGGACATACCAGAAATAGAACAACACACGATTGTCGTGGATTGTAATTCTAAAATGTTAGAATAGAAAATCCTGGTGATTCTGGTGTTAGCGGAAGCCTGGTGGATCTTGGAGGAAGATTCAAGTGGGAGGATTCAAGATCAGCAAAGCTATTTTTTGCGAGCTAGCACTCCCGGAAATCTGATCATTCGGGGCTTCGCGTGGACGATACTAGAGGCCGGACGATTGAACGGCTGCAGAGCAATAAGGATTTACCTACTGTTCTTAAGGTAAGTGATTTGATCCCTAGATCTTAAGGCAGGCTTCAAGATAATAGTATGACTAGTCATCTTGAAGATCAAGATATGATCTTGATGATTTTATTTATATGCATATTTTAGATCAAATCCTATATATAAGGCAAAGATATGATCTTGATGCATATTAGATAGATTAATATGTAATCTTTAAAATTTCGCATTGATAATTATTATCAAATTATTAAATATGCATGCCTCGGAGTTTATTTCTCCCTACACTAGGACCATCTTCTCGATCCGAGTGTACCTTGTTTCAGCATCTTTGAGTAGTTTGCTGACATAATAGATAGGCCTTTGGACTATGTTCTCCTCTCTGGTTAGCACCGAGACAACAACATTTTCAAAGACTGCCAGGTACAGATTCAGCACCTACCCTGGCTTCGGGCTACTGAGGAGAGGTGGCGAGATGAGGTATTTCTTGAGGTCTTCGAAGTACTTCTGGCAGTCTGGGGTCCACTGAAAGTTTTTGGCCGACCGAAGCACTTTGAAGAAGGAAGACATTTCTCGGCCGACCGAGCAATGAAGCGGCTGAAGGCTGCTACCCTCCCGGTGAGGCGTTGCACGTCTTTGATTGATCCTGGAGGGGCCATCTGCTGCAGGGCATGGATCTTCTGGGGATTTGCTTCAATGAATCGCTGGGAGACCATGAAGCCTAGAAACTTTCCGGAGTTGACTCCGAAGGAACATTTGGTGGGATTGAGCTTCATCTGATATTTCGAAGTGTAGCGAAGCTCTCTGCAAGGTCCTCGATGTGCTGGGATGCCTCCTTACTTTTTACCAATATATCATCAACATACACCTCCATGTTTCGACCGATTTGCTCCTTGAAGAGTTTGTTGACTAGCCTTTGGTAGGTGGCACCTGCATTTTTCAAACCAAAGGGCATAACTCGGTAGCAATAGATACCTTGGTCGGTGATGAAGGCGGTTTTCTCCTCGTCTTCGGGTGCCATTCGGATCTGGTTGTAGCCCGAATAGGCATCCATAAAAGTTAGCATTTGATGGCTTGAAGTTGAATCCACGAGTTGGTCAATCCGCGGGAGAGGGAAGCTATCTTTTGGGCAGGCCTTATTGAGGTCAGTGAAGTCGATACAGATCCTCCATTTTTCATTCGACTTCTTCACCATGACCACGTTTGCTAGCCAGTCAGGGTAACTAACCTTCTGGATAAACTTGGCTTTGATGAGCTTATCCACCTCTTCTTCGATGGCCTTTTGGTGCTCTAGGGCGAAGCTCCTCTTCTTCTGCTTAATGGGCCTGAATGTTTCGTCCACACTAAGGCGGTGGACAAGGACGTCTGGGCTGATTCCAGGCATATCCGATGCAGACCAGGCGAAGACATTGGCACTCTTTCGAAGGAACTCAATTAACTCTTACCGAAGCTTTCCATCTAGCTGCGATCCGACCTTTATAATTCGGTCGGGCTGAGCCTCGTCGAGTGGTACCTCCTCCAATTCTTCAACCGGCTCTCCTCGTTGCTCGGTGAGATCTTCCCGAGCGTCCAGCCCATCCACCTCGGGTTTTCTGGATTGGAGGTCGGCAACAAAGCAATGCCGAGCTATGACCTAACTCCCTCGAACAACCCCTACTCCCGATTCAGTGGGGAATTTCATGGCGAGATGGGAAATGAAAATAATGGCTTTGAGAGAGATTTGCCCCGGTCTACCGAGGATGGCGTTGTAGGGAGATCTGAGCTTGGTTTCGAGGAAATCCATGAATACGGTAGCCATACAGGGCCAGATGCCAACTCGAACTGACAGAGTGATGACTCCTTCAGGGATTATGGAATCACCTATGAAGCCCACTAGGGTGGACTCCACCGGTCGGAGGCTTTCTACCCGGAATTTTAACCTCACAAAGGCATCAAAATAAAGAACGTTAACAGAACTTCCACTATCAACCAAAATCCGGTGTACATCATAATTGTTCATATTTAAAGATACAACCAGAGCATCATCATGGGGTACTGTACCTCCCTAAGGTCTTCATCAGAGAAGGTGAGCTCGTTGACCCGAGCTTTCTTCGACGGGTTCTCCTCCTTGCCTGGCTAAGAAGATGGGGATACGACCGTCGTTATCACATTGACGTTGCTGATAACTGGAGGATTTGATGGTGGGAGTTGGCGAGGTTCAGGTTGGCGATTCTCTTCATTAATCGGCTCAGGAGGGCCCCTGAACTGGTTTAGTATGCCTCGTCAGATCAATTGCTCGATCTTATTTTTGAGCTGCCAATAGTCCTCGGTATCGTACCCGTAGTCCCGATGAAAGTAGCAGTGCTTGGCCGGGTCCCTCCAAGCTCCGTTGCCTCGAAGAGGAGGGGGTCGAGGAAGCTGATGCTCGATCTCCATCAGGATCTGCGCTCTCGGCGCGGTAAGGGGAGTATAGCGGTCAAACCTTCGGGCCGGACTTCGAGTTCGGTCTTGAGGCGACCGCGAAGGAGCTCTGCAATGGCGAGGTGGGCTAGCGCGGCGGTGGGCTCGCTGCTTGTCCGAGCCCTTTGCCTCTTTCTTCTTCAGCTGCTTGGCCTGAGCTGACCTCCTCGATTCTTCCACCCTGGCGTACTTATCCAACAGGGACATCATGTCCGAGAGGCTCTTTTGGTAATTAACCTCCAGAGCTAGGTAGAAGTCTCCCTCCTTGAACACTCCTCCGGCCAGGGCGGGCATGGCCACCTCGTGGTTGAGATGGTTGACTTCTAGGAGGGCCGTGTTGAAGCGATCGAGGTAACTCTTCAGCGACTCCCCCTCTCTTTGCTTGATCTCGGAGAGGGAGTCGGATTTCCATCGCTGGCGATGGCTGCTTATGAACTGGCTAATGAGCAGATAGTTTATCTTGTCAAAAGAATCAATGGAACCTAGTTTTAGGCCGTTGAACCAGGTTCGGGCAGGTCCCCTTAAAGTGGAGGGGAAGGCTCTGCACAGGATCGCATCTGATGCCCCGTGGAACATCATGATGGATCTGAAGCTGCTGAGGTGGTCATCGGGATTGGTGGATCCATGATACGGCTCGATGGTAGGAAGCTTGACATGAGGGGGAATCACTTCCCTTATGATCCTCTCGGAGAAGGGGATGCCCTGCTCCGCTTTTGGCTGGGATGGAGGAGCTTGCCTGGCAACGTCCAACTCCCGATGCCATTCTTGCCGCATCTCCTGCATCTGCTGTCTGATCCCTTCATCCAGAGTGGTATAAGGGATCGAGCGAGGAGAAGATGGCAGTGGTGTTGAATTCTGGGAGGACACCGGGGAGAGGAAGCGAACCCGCCTGGATCTGAGCGGGCTCTTCCCTCCAGCTCGCTGCAGTGCCGGCTTCGCCTTTGTGGGCCAGTGACCGCGATCCGCCGCCCCAGGCGGATCGAAAGAAGAGATCGCTGGTGAGGCAGGGGCAGCGGCCTCCTCATGAGGCTGAGAGGCAGGGATAGCAGTTTCAGGGATCGCCTGGAACCCCTGGACCAATTGGGTCAATGCTTGGACCTGCTGAACTAGAGTGGTGAACTGGTCCAGGGTTACCGCTGTTGCCGGTGGTGAAGGAGTTTCAGCTGGCGGTGGTTGCGGAGGTGCTGCACTGCTAATCAGATCAGGCCTTTGAGAGGCGGCCTGGTCTTGAGCTTCAGATGTAGCTCTCTTCCGATTGGCCATTAGAGGATGCTTTGCTCTGGTTTTTGAGTCTTGTATCCTGGATCACAAGTTTATGGGACTTGAGGCCCTTCCTCTAGCGCCAATCTGTTGCCACGGAAATCCGTTCTCCGACTCGGGTGTGCTTCTGGCTCCTGATTCGGATATCGGTCTCATCACCTCAGAGTGGAACCTGCAAGACAGTCCGCACGCAGAGGGTGCTGTAGGGGTTTTCCTCTGCGGAGGACCCTTCGATGCCCAAGTTAGTGGAGATTCACAGCAAGCAGATGTGAGGAGAAGACTCTCACAGAGAACGTTCCTCAGGGCTCTTGTGAAAGGTCTAATGGGGTATGAGATTCAGTGAGTAAATGAATGCGTAAGGGGTTGCCTTAGAGTTTGCGCGTGTACTGAGAGGTTAGAGTGCTATGGTATTTATAGGTGATCACCTGATTCCTTGGACGTGCCCTGGATGGGGTCTGAAAACTGTTAGGATTTGAATCAAGTTTGTTATGAGGCCAGTGGGGTCCGTATCTTGTCAGTTAGAGGATCGACGGCTGGGAGAGCTGGTTGGTGCCTTGAGGTTCAATGTTCACAAACCTAGGCCACTCTTGCAGGTCCTAGGCCACTTCTAGGCATGATTCGCTGCCTGGATCTTATTCAGTTATGGTGGATTCGAACTCTCCTGTGCTGCCTGGAATCTTATTCAGTTATGGTGGATTCCGCAGAGGTATTTTGAATGCTGTGGTTCGGCCTGAATGAGGAATAACTTGGTTTTTTGAGGTATAGAATGGATCGGCTCGGATGGCCGAGGTATGGTCGGCTCGGATGGTCGAGGCATGAAGATAACTCGGGTCACCGAGGAATGGCTCGGCTCGGATGGCTGAAGTATGAGGATAGTTCGGGTTGTCGGGGCGACTCTACTTTGTCGGAGGTGATTTGGCTTCGTCGCTTGGATGTTATGCCAGCTAGCTAGCAGGGTGTTTGGATTGGACGTGACCCAATTGTCGATGTGAGCGGTCAATAATAAATGATGATTTTACCCCTCATCAAGTATTAAAGTGTAAAATGCTATTTGAAGTAGCCTTTTTTTGGTTTTCAGATGGCATTTTTGGAACCGTGTCAGCAGGGGGACGATGGGGTGAATGGCTTTAGAAGCGCCATCCTGAGTAGCGCTTTCATTAAAAAGCACCACTTAAAATGGTGCTATCTTTTCTCTTCTCCTTTTCTTCCCTTCGATTTTTTTTTTTTTTTTTGATGGTGCATCTTCTTATATTTTTTCCTCTTTCCCCAAACACCTATCTTCTCCTCTTGATTGATAGAGTTTTATATTGACTAAATTGAGAGTACGATTCTCCTTCTTGATCTTTAGTTTTCTTTCTTTCATAAGAGTTATTATGCTATATTTCTTACAATCTAACAAAGTATACGTGGGCTTTTGATATCAAAATTTTTTTATTTCTTTTATTATTACTTAGGGTTATATGTGCGAAACTTGAAGTATGCTTGTAATATAGCAAAGTATACCTGGTACACAATCAGTTCAATACTGATAGTCGAGGAATTGAGTTAAACGAAAGTGCGATGATGACTATTGATCTGAACATAATGACTCTAACGAAGAGCTAGATAAAGATGAAGAGTCACATGAAAATGTTATAGTTCATGAAACTAGTTGTAACTTTAATCATGTATCTAGTTATCCAGAAACTATTCCAACTCAGGTGCTTGATCATCAAGTCTTTGCACATGATCGAATATCGAACTTTTATTATGACTTGAATTTGCATGATGATGGATGTGTCAGTACTCGAAGAGAATTACCCTTTAATTCTTAAATTTGAAATTCGTCAATGAATGAGTTTGCTACAGAATTATTGTTTACTAATAAACGAACTGAAGAGAGCATGCAAAATTTATTATATCAAGAAACATCACACAAATAATATAGTGAAGTCAAAAAAAAATCAAAAAATGCTTTTAAAAGCTCATTCCATTGTCTTGAAAATTAAAAAACATCATTTGAAAGGAAGTTTTATACTTTAACATCAAACTTGCAAAAAGTTTGATTCCAACACCGGAGGAACAAAATCGCTGTCAAATGACAGGTTTTTCAAATGACTCGAAAAGATTCTATATGTTGGGAAAAAAAGCTATACTTTTTAAGGGAAAAAAAAGAAAAAACTCTCTCAACCACTGTAAGAATGGAAAAGTTTGTTTTAAAGGAAAGCTCAGCACAAGAATGCTTAATAATGATAATAATAATTAAATGAGGACAAACGGTTGGGAGGGGGTGCCATGGGACACTTGAAACAGGAGAAGGCAGAAGGATCGCTTGTTGGAACGAACAAGGCGATGGGGTTATTGCATACCCAATACGCTGGAGGTGACATGCGGGAATATGTGATAAAAGATGCGGGTAGATGATGGAAAGAAATAAGAGGGAAAGAAAAACTATGGGAATTATGGAAGCCAATATCTACGATGGTGGTTTAAAATTTAATTATAATAGTCGCTAGAAGAGATAAATTTACGATAGGATCTATTTCCTATCTATTTAAAATATATAGAGAAGCTCCACCAACTAGCTATTTACAGTCATGCAATTAAAGTTGCACGGTATGTGAGTTGTAATACAACAAATCTTATCTATTTAAAATTTTGTAATTTAACTGCATATAGTAAGTTAAGTTACTCTTGATTTGTAAGTGGAATCTAAAAATATACAAATCGAGCCGCAATCAAACTAGTTGCAAATGATTTATAAGGAGTCAACTTACAATTTCAAAATACAATAATAATCACATTTAATATTATAGTATAATAACATTATAATATGGTTATGATAACTATATAATATGATATAGTATAATATATCATAAATATTATATTCTATTATAATATACTATGATATTATGTGAAATACTATGTAATGCTATAATATACTATCTCAACTCATCTAAGCCTTTTCCCAACTACATGGGGTCGGCTACATAAATCTGCTTCCTCTACTCTGCTCTATTTAGGATCAAATCGATATTTAAATTATAAATAGTTATATTTTTTAATTATTTCTGTTCATATTAGTTTAGATCTATCTCTACTTCTATCCTTACCATTAATTGTTAAAAGTTCACTCTTTCTAACCAGAGCATCTAAAGGTCTACGTTATATATGTCCAAATCATCGTAATTAATTTTTTTCTCATTTTATCTTTAATTGGGGTTACTCCTATCATTCTCTTATATATTTATTTATAATTCCATCTTTTAAAGTTTACCAATATCCATCTTAACATACGTATTTTTGTTACACTTAATTTATTCACATGTTTCAATATTACCTAACACTCTGTTCCATATAGCATAGCTGGCCTAATAGAAGTTTTATAGAATTTTTTTTTAATTTTAATGGGATGTGCCGATCATACAATACTCTCGAAGCATTCCTTCACTTAATCCATCTTGCTTTAACTCTATAATTCATATCTTCACCTATTTCACCTTCTTGATGGATAATTGATCCCAAATACCTAAATTTTTTACTCCTTGATATCACTTGACTTGCAATCTTCACTGTTTCTCCATTTGTATTTCTATTTTTACTTAAATTACATTCATGTATTTAGTTTTAGTTCTACTAATCTTAAAACCTTTATATTCTAAAGTCTCTCTTCAAATCTCTAGCTTAGCATTTACTCCTGATTAGTAGATATTATAATATACTATATCAATATAATATTATAATATTACATTATGTTAATATTACTATAATATTATAATAATATCATATTTTATTATTAAAAAATATTATACTTTCTTATAATATATTGTAATAAAATTATTAACTGCTGATGTCTAAATCTAGTCCTCACATGCTAATTGACAATATCATCGCTTACATGATATATATATTATGTTACTATTTATAATATTATATAATAATATCATAATCATAATATTGTAATATTATAATATTATAATTATGATCTTATACTTACTAATAATAGATTGTAATATAATTATTAACTGTTGATATCTAAATTTGGTCCTCATATGCTAATAGACAAGATGTTCCTTGCACGCACGGTAAAGCACCTCCCTTGCTAATCTACTCACCTTCTTATGCTCAAAGGGAGGAAGATTTGAAGGCCCCTAAAGTTTTTCTTTAACAAAAACCCTCTAACACAACTCAGTCAAAAGGTGGACAAGGAGGAAGTTCTAAAGCTCTTAAACAAAATACCTAAGGTTTAAGCAACATATAAGGTCTTACTCTGCTTTTATAGATATTTGGAGCAGTCATAACGAACATTGAAGTCTTTCATCTAATGGCTCCTGTTGCTGCCAATCACTTTTAAGGAGCGCCGGGCGAGCTGCGATCTCTGCAGACCTTCGAGGATGTAGAGGGGTCTCCGTCTCGAGGATGTAGAAGGGTCACTTTTGATGAGCATCAAGCGACAGGAATGATGGGGACCGCCTCCTTCAGCCGGGAACCTGCAAGAGAAGTCCCGGACCGGTGGTTCCAGTGGGGACCCTCCGACGCTCAAGTCAGCGATCTGGAGAACAGGAGTTTTTTTAATGAAAGAGTAGAGATTGAGTTTTTTTTCCTCTTTCCCGTTGGGGGATTGGGGTCTTTATATACCTGTTCGGGGGTCCCTCTTACCCTTCGCTGGTAATAGTTGAGTAATAACGTGTCATAAGTACGCCTCTTGACCTTTTGGAAAATGTCCGCGACCTTAGAAGTTGTCGGTTCATCATATTCGGTGACCGTTCGTGATCTTGGAAAAGTCACGTGGAATTCCTTGCAGCAAGCGGACGCTTGTCGGCCTCTGTCGCCGAGGCCGACGCCGAGACCGAGACGGGTGGAATGCGCCGGACCGTGTGACGTTGGACTCGCAATTTCTCGTCTCATGGGTCATGCGGGTCCCAAAGTATAGCTATTGGAAGGATAAGGATGATGTTGAGTTAAAGTCAGTTGTTCCTCGTAGTGTCGAGTATAGAGTGCTTGCGTGGCCCTACTCATGTCCTTGGATGGGCTTGCATGGCACTGTTCACGTACAAGGCTCTGTTCACTTGCATGGCACTGTTAATGGCGAGGGAGCTTGGCAGCTTTGAGGTGCCGGTCTTGGAGGTGCCGGCCTGGGAGGTGCCGGTGCCGAAGGCCAGCGCTGGGGCCGACACTAGAGGCCGTGCTGGAGGCCGACGCTGGAGGCCGTAGCCAAAGGCTGGAGCCAAAGGTCGTCGCTGGAGGCCGGAGCCAAAGGCCAGTGCTGGAGGCCGGAGCCAAAGGCCAGCGCTGGAGGCCGACGCTGGAGGCCGACACTAGAGGCTGGCGCTGGAAGCCGGCGCTGGAGGCCGGCGCTGGAGGCCGAAGCTGGAAGCCGGCGCTGGAGGCCGGCGCTGGAGCCCAACGCTGGAGGCCGACGCTGGAGGCTGTAGCCAAAGGCTGGAGCCAAAGGCCGGAGCTGAAGGCCGACGCTGGAGGCCGGAGCCAAAGGCCAGCGCTGGAGGCCGGAGCCAAAGGCCAGCGCTGGAGGCCAACGCTGGAAGCCGGCGCTGGAGGCCGACGCTGGAAGCCGGCGCTGGAGGCCGGTGCTGGAGGCCGACGCTGGAGGCCGGCGCTGGAGGCCGACGCTGGAGCCAAGGCCGGAGGCCAAAGGTCGTCGCTAAAGGCCGACGCTGGAGGCCGGAGCCAAGGGCCAGTGCTAGAGGCCGGAGCTGACGCTAGAGGCTGGCTCTGGGTTCAGCTATCACATCATTTTTGGAAATCGCGCAAAAAATAATATCACCCAGAGAAATTGGCCAGCCATATTAGATGCCCCCCCCCGCCCCTGAGATGGGTGAGCGCATAATCACCCGCGAAAGGGGTGTTAATATCCTCTGGGCGGCCGATTTTTGCGCCATCATTTCGCCTATTCAGACTGTTGAGATGAGGATTTCCCTCAAGCAATGAGCCACAAAAGGCGAGCGTCATCATTGTGGCAAGGCCAATGCCGTCTCTTTAGTTACCGGTGCGGAACCGGTCTTTCATGCCAACGCGGAGCTGATCTTTAATGCCGTCGCTGAAGGCTGGCCAGGGCTTTCTGCTGCCGATGCGGAGGTCGGTCTTCTGTGCCGACGTGGATGTCGGTCTTTGTGTCTGGCTGGCCAGAGCTTTTTGGCGACGACGCAGAGGTCGGTCTTTGTGCCTGGCTGGCCAGGGCTTTCTGGTGCCGATGCGGAGGTTGGTCTTCTGTGCCGACGTGGATGCCGGTCTTTGTGCCTGGCTGGCCAGGGCTTTTTGGTGACGATGCGGAGGTCGGTCTTTCTGTCTGGTTGGCCAAGGCTTTCTGGTGCCGACACGGAGCCGGGATGGCCGTGCCGACGCGGAGCCGGGCTTGAATTGCCGGTACGGAGCCGGTCTTTTTGCCGATGCGAAGCCGGTCTTTGTTGCCGACGCAGAGCCGGTCTTTATTGCCGACGTGGAGCCAGTCTGAGTTGCCGGTGCGGAGCCGGTCTTTATTGCCGACGCGGAGCCGGTCTTTGTTGCCGACGCGGAGCCGGTCTTTATTGCCGACGTGGAGCCAGTCTTGAGTTGCCGGTGCGGAGCCGGTCTTTATTGCCGATGCGGAGCCGGTCTTTGGTGCCGGTGCGGAACCGGTCTTTGTTGCCGACGCGGAGCCGCTCTTTGGTGCCGACGAGGAGCCGGTCTTTGGTGCCGGTGCGGAACCGGTCTTTATTGCCGACGTGGAGCCGGTCTTGAGTTGCCGGTGCGGAACCGGTCTTTGTTGCCGACGCGGAGCCGGTCTTTGGTGTCGATGCGGAGCCGGTCTTGAATTGCCGATGCGGAGCCGGTCTTGAGTTGCCGGTGCGGAATCGGTCTTTGTTGCCGACGCGGAGCCGGTCTTTGGTACCGGTGCGGAACCAGTCTTTGTTGCCGATGCGGAGCCGGTCTTTGGTGCCGACACGGAGCTGGTCTTTGGTGCCGGTGCAGAACCGGTCTTTGTTCTTTTGAGACGCCAATGCGAGGTTGGTCTTGAATGCTAATGCAGAGTCGGTCTCCCCTGCATGACATTTTTAAGCATCAATGAAAGAAAAAGCCAGTGCAGCGTACCTCTTGCAGCACCCTTGTTTTTCTTCTGCGGGTTTGAACGCTTTCGCCCGCTGGTGGTCTGCCCCCCAGGGAATCAAGTTGGTTGGTGAGCTGGCTTTGCTGAATCTTTAGCTTCTTAAGGAGAAATCCTGCACCGCAGCCACTTTTATGGCTCTCCAGCTGCTAAAGTTGACTTTGAAACTAGGCTTGCTCGCCTTCTCTTTTCTCTCCATAGCGTTGCAGCGATCATTGTCCATGTTGTGGACATCATTTCCTTTTCCTTCTTCTCTATAGGGAGTTAATTCAGAAGGCTGATCAAGCCTTCCCACGGTGAGATCTGTACTGCTGATCCTTTTGATGATGGAATCTTTACAGGGGATGGCGAGAAGTGGTGTCACCGAAGAAAGGATCTTTAACGTGGAGTTCGGTGCTGAGCTAGACACTCTCTTGGGCTCCGATGAGTTCGAGACACGCTTTAGCAAGGCTTTTGGTGACTTTAACTCCATGGTATTTTAAAGATATGTCAATATGTTCTGGGACATCAAGAAGCTTCTGAACATCGGATTGGAGGCTCAACTGAAGAAGAACCTCGAAGTGATTGATAACTTTGTGTACCAATTGGTTCTTCCTAACGCTATGGCAAGCATCCTCTGATATAGAAGAAGATTGCCATTGAAATCAAAGAGATTAGCTGCCGCTTCCGCATGGGCTCGGGAGCCAGAGGTGTCGTCGCTCACCGATGCGAGATACGTGGATCCGGCCAAACGACCGTGGCTGGGATGGTGGTCACAGCTGGCGATGTCTGTGGGAGGAGTCGGTATGAGCATAGCTTTGGAAGACGATCATTGCAGCAGCCATAGCATAGACTTCCATCGCGTGCACACAACCTCGTGCATGCAATCCACCTTCCTTCAATTATGTGAATATATTATGTGTATGTAAACCTTACCAAGCCAAGGTGGAAGCAAGAGCTGGGGGAAAAGGAGTTAGGTGAGACGGCTAGGAGCCTTATCCTTGCAATTGCGAAATTGGCACTCGTTTGGTCACTGCGGGGAGAGGCCGGGGGACGCCTAGAGAGTGAGGCCGCTATGGAGGAATCCAGGGCCGCCATGATCTGGGGCCGCTGTGGAGTCTCGGGCCGCCGTGGGATCTCGGGGCCGCTATGAGGGGCTTGACCGTTGAGGATGAGAGGCCGCTATGAGGGGCCATCGTGGGATCTAGAAGCCGCTGTGAAGGACCGTCGTGGAGGAAACTGGGGCTGTCATGATCTGGAGGCTGCATTGGAGTCTTGGGCCTCCATGGAGCCTCGAGGCTGCTGAGTGGCCAACGGCGTTACTCTTGCAACTCATGAACTGCTGCCTTTAAGGCTTGAACTTGTCGATTGAGGATGGTCAGCTGGTTAATTATAGCAGCTGAGGCTGGTGGTGAGGGAGGAGCATAGAGAGAGTGTGGTCCTTTGCTGCTCAGGGTTATGCGGATGCCCCCCGGCATGATTAGTGAGGACCTTCGGCACGCGCGTCACCACCATGGCTATCTTAGAGGGGACAAAGACTTATAGGTCAGGGAGAGAGCTCTCTTTCCTTCAGCACGTGCCTCCCTACCTGGCGCGCCAATCTGTTGCTGCCAAATCACTTTTGAGGAGCGCCGGACGAGCTGCGATCTCTGCAGACCTTCGAGGATGTAGAGGGGTCTCCGTCTCGAGAATGTAGAAGGGTCACTTTTGATGAGCGTCAAGCGACAGGAATGATGGGGACCGCCTCCTTCAGCCGGGAACCTGCAAGAGAAGTCCCGGACCGGTGGTTCCGGTGGGACCCTCCGATGCTCAGGTCAGCGATCTGGAGAACAAGAGTTTTTTAATGAAAGAGTAGAGATTTAGTTTTTTTCTCCTTTTTCGTTGGGGGATTGGGGTCTTTATATACCTGTTCGGGGGTCCCTCTTACCCTTCACTGGTAACAGCCGAGTAATAACGTGTCATAAGTACGCCTCTTGACCTTTTGGAAACTGTCCGCGACCTTAGAAGTTGCCGGTTCATCATATTCGGTGACCGTTCGTGATCTTGGAAAAGTCACACGGAATTCCTTGCAGCAAGCGGACGCTTATCGGCCTCTGTCGCCGAGGCCGATGCCAAGACCGACGCCGAGACCGAGACGGGCGGAATGCGCCGGACCGTGTGACGTTGGACTCGCGATTTCTCGTCTCATGGATCGTGCGGGTCCCAAAGTACAGCCGTTGGGGGGAGAAAGATGATGTTGAGTTAAAGTCAGCTGTCCCTCGTAGTGTCGAGTATAGAGTGCTTGCGTGGCCCTGCTCATGTCCTTGGATGGGCTTGCATGGCACTGTTCACGTACAAGGCTCTGTTCACTTGCGTGGCACTGTTAACGGCGAGGGAGCTTGGCAGCTTTGAGGTGCCGGCCTTGGAGGTGCCGGCCTGGAAGGTGCCGGTGCCAAAGGCCAGCGCTGGGGCCAACGCTAGAGGCCGGTGCTAGAGGCCATAGCCAAAGGCCGGAGCCAAAGGCCGTCGCTGGAGGCCGGAGCCAAAGGCCGGAGCCAAAGGCCGTCGCTGAAGGCCGATGCTGGAGGCCGGAGCCTAAGGCCAGTACTGGAGGCCGGAGCCAAAGGCCAGCGTTGGAGGCCGACGCTAGAGGCCGGCGCTGGAGGCTGTAGCCAAAGGCCGGAGCCAAAGGCCGTCGCTGAAGGCCGACGCTGGAGGCCGGAGCCAAAGGCCAACGCTGGAGGCCGATGCTATCACATCATTTTTGAAAATCGTGCAAAAAATAATATCATCCAGAGAAATCGATCAGCCGTATCAGCTCCCGTTGATTTTGATTATAGAAGTCATAGTATTCTAAAAGGATTATTCCTATCAGATCGCATCATTTGCCCTTTATTTTGGGAGTTGAGCTTAAAGCTGTGTTCAAGTTGCAAATATAGTTCTGCCTCTTGTAAAATTCATCTATCCTAACTTCATAAGCTTTCTTCTGCACAATCGAGCCATCGAGCAGCATATCTTCAAATTATTTTTTAATGTCATCTACATTGGTCAGACTTCCCAACTTAACTTGGTGTGGCTAAGTTAAATCCTCCAAAGGCATTGGTCAACCATGATATTGCTCAGATAAGCCAAGTGTTCTTAGGTTAGTATCGAGGTAAAGAGAGCTTGTTACTGTCATCATCTTGACCTATCCACGAAGCTAAGTTAATCGGTTGACTATAAACAATCAATTAATTAGCCTAGTTTAGGCTAGTTTGCCTTGATTTTAGAGAAAAAGAATTTGATTAATTTCACTAACTTTAATTATAAATCATGGAAATTAGTACGAACTTTGGTGATCCAAGCGATAACTTAATGCATTGTCTTGTGTCTCATGCAATTAATGATTATTATGAGCTACTAATTTATTATTAAGAGGCATTATAATAAGCTGCCTTAAAAATTGATTCAATGGCTCCATCTCTTAGAAGGTCGAGTAGGATATTTAATAGGACGGCTTATCATTAACGATCACTCTCGAGAGTGCCATGTGGGAGCCCAGTGTTGGGTATTTTGGGTGCAAAGGTGAAAAGAAAGGCTCATTCTTCCTTACCTTGCGTGATAGCTCTAGCTTGATCATTGCCCTTCTGTCCTAGCCATCCATAATAGTCCTTGGCTTCCTTCCTCGGTCTTTCGAGAAAGTCCTCCTCCCTCTCCCCTTTCTTTTCTAGCTTGGTAGAATAAGAGTGGTAACCTGAAACTATAGTTTGGTGGACTGAACCATACTTCAATTTGGCCATATCATCCTCTTCTTCCATCAAGTCCTTAGCATTGTCTTGTCCTTTATCTTCTAGTCCATCATTGAGTCTATCAGTTTTTCAAACTAAAGAGCCTTTTCTCCTCACTTTGAGTGATATGGCTCGAATTAGACGAACATACTTTATTCCCAAGGAGTTTCTCCTTTTTTTTCCCAAGTGAATCAAACTACGCTGGGTTTATATTGCTGTTTCACTCTTTTCTTGGCTTAATTTTATCTTTATATGGTATAGTGTCGATCTAACTGCTCCTCAACTCTTGTTAGATAATGGTTGGTTTTATTTCTAATATATTTTTCCTAGGGATTCATCTATTCAAAACATTCTCTAGACAATTCTATACCCTTAAGGAACATCCTACCGAGGTCCAGTAATGGTACTTCTCTTCTCGGCAAAGCTAGAAAATTTTGGCTAGTAACCCTTCTTCCATTTATGGATGAAAGAATTTTTTTTTTTTTTTTTTTTTTTTGTCCTTAATTTCCAAGTTGCAGTCGTTCCAATGCCTGAGCTTGCACCCTAATCAAGCTCCCTTGCTCTCACCCGACAAAGAAGAGGCGCCTACTCAAGAACTGTCCATTAACATAATGATTTTAAGAAGTTATCAAGACTATATATTGCAGTGCATGAATAGCTGAAAGAAAGGAATGTCAGCAAAAATAGCACTGCATATTGCTTTGGATAAGGTTGAGAGGAAACGAAGGACGTGCTATATTTTTTTTGCTATCAATGTTGCCATCAAATGCAGATTTAAAAATTAGAAGTGTTGTCGCCGGGATCCGTCCTCCGACTCGGGCGCAGTCGATCTCCTGGGGCAAACCTGCACATAAGTCCTCACGCGAGAGGCGTTGGGGGTGGCCCTCCGCGGAAGACCCTCCGACGCTCAAGTCAGTGGGGGAAATCGGCGATCAATCAGAAAACAGGGAGGTGGATCTCTCCGGGGAGTCTCTCCAGGGGCGGCCGATCGGGAGCTCTAGAGGGGAGAGCACCGACGAGCAGCTGGCGAGAGTGGGAGAGAGTAAGAGTGAGCGCGTGTACCTGAGGGAATCTGGGAGTGTGATATTTATAGGTTGTCACCTGGATCTTGAGCGCCTTCTGGAAGGTTCAAGGGTTGTTAGGATACGGAGATGGATCGAATCAGGCCGTTGTGGGGCGTTGGGATCCGTATCTTGTTTGTTAGGGGATCGACGGCTAGGAGAGCTCCTTGATGGCTTGAGATCGGGTAGGTGCGTAGGTCCCAGGTAGCCGTGTTAGGTTCTAGACCACTTCTCAACATGATTCCTTGCCTGGGATGCTGTTACGATAGGCCTAGGCTCTCCTGCGTCAGTTCCGCGGAGGTGAGTATTGGATCATGGATCGCTCAGTGAAGCCGAGCTATGGAAGCTCGGGGGAGACGAGCTACAAGAAACTCGGGAGGACCGAGCTATAGGGAGCTCGGAAGAGGCGAGCTATGGAAGCTCGATATGGGAGCTCAGGGGAACCGAGCTCTCGGAGAGGCGAGCTATGGAAGCTCGAGGAGACGAGCTATGGGAGCTCAGGGGAACCGAGCTGTAGGAAGCTCGGGAGAGGCGAGCTATGGAAGCTCGGGGAGCCGAGCTAGGAAGCTCGGGGAGACGAGCTACGGGAAGCTCGGAGGAGCCAAGCTATGGAAGCCCGGAGAAAGCCAAGCTATGGAAGCCCGGAGAGGCCGAGCTACGGAAGCTCGGGGAAGCCGAGCTGTGGAAGCTTGGGAGGAGCCGAGCTATGGAAGCTCGGGGGAGCCGAGCTACGGGAAGCTCGGGGGCGCCGAGCTAGGAAGCCCGAGCTATGGAAGCTCGGAGAGGCCGAGCTACAGGAAGCTCGGGGAAGCCGATCTATGGAAGCTCGGGGGAGCCGAGCTACGGAAGCTCGGGGACATCATGGGGGCGAAGGGATGGGGTCGGTCTTAGCCTCCTCGCACGAATATTGATGCAATGACGATTTTACCCCCCAACACATGCCCTCCACTCCCTAGTTCGAAGCGTAGGTTCGGGCATAGGGAGTATAAGTCCAGGTGGCACGCTTTGGATGGGACGATCTGGTTTAGACAGCCCGTGCAATGATGCCCTAATTAATGCGCGGGGTCATCATGCCTTCGTGGTAAGGCTCCTCCAGGGCGACGGTTGGGGAAACTCCACGTAGCAAATCCCGATTAACGCGGCGTTTATCGAGGCGGTTCCGGACGCCTCGGGCGAAGCGCCTCACCTTCTTAAGATGGCTTCCTTAGGGGGGAAGCAAAGCGATAGCAGCGCTGTATCTGTTTGCAATATCCTCTCATTTTGTTTCTTGGAGAGTCCCGTCTTCCGCGACGTTCGCCGTTTCGCCTGGTGCTTTTTCCGGCAAGGATGACGATGAGCCCGACGACGTAGCTACGGAGATCGTTGCCGAGGATGTGGGAAGGATTCGCCAGAGGTATGGCATACCCCCAGATGTCGTTCTGCGATTGCCGGGACCTGAGCACAGGGTCTCGCGAGATCTGGAGCATGGGGTCTTCGTTTATGAAGACAGCTTGAAAGCAGGCCTCCGTTTCCTCTCCATCCCTTGGTGAAGGAAATCATGACTCATTACAACATCTGTCCGGCGATGGTGGCCCCAAATAGCTGGCGGAGCATCATCGGATTTATCTCAATGTGCCATCAGATTCGGATCGTCGCCACTCTCCCTCTTTTCCGCGCCTGCTATCATCTGATACCCGGAAGGAAATCGGAGTGGCCTTACATCGGACCTCGGAGGTCCTTCAACACGATTGTGGATAAGCCGTCCTCCATAAAGGGATGGAAGAGTCGATTCGTCATCGCTGAGGGAACATTGGTTCCGACTTCCCTCGGAGATGGGAAAATTTCGTCGGGATGCGGAAACGCATCCGTTTTGTCCGAGCGGGAGGAGAAGATTTGGACGTCCTCCGCAATGGCCAGGTGTTTTCGGCCAATGACTTACTATCGGAGGGTGCTCTTTTGCGGCCGGGCTTAGTCCTCTGGACCCGCAAGGTGAGTCCTCCCTTTTGTCTTCTCCGCTGCTTGTTATCCAGGCGAACGTGTTTGGATTTAATTGTATACTTTCTGCTCTTGCAGCCAAGAGGTCGCGTTGTCGAGTCTTGCCAAGAGGAAGAGAGGCAAGCGCCCAGGGGAGAGCGGCGGCGAGAGGAAGTAGGCCCGAAAAGAGGGCTCGCACTTCCGTAAGATGCTCGCCGGATGCCGGAGTGACCACGACGGGAGCGCCGGAGCGAGGGAGGATTTGAGGAGGACAGCTGGGATCCCTTGTCCCCCTGTGGTGGAACTATCGGATAGTTCGATGAGACTCCGTTGGCTCGTCCGGCCGCATCCCCTTTGAAAGATGAGCCGATGATGGATTCGGCGGAAGTCGTCGTTTCTGGGGGGCTTCCCCAACCGCGGGTTTACTCCCGACCTCAGTAGGAGAGGGAGAGGGAGCGGCCGCAGTTGGTGAGGTTCGGGGAGCTCCCTCTTGGGCCCTTGCGGGAGAGTCCGGGGGTAGCGACGTTGGGTCGCCCGCAGCGGTTCGAGAAGCAAGCCGGATAGAGGTTCGGCAGAGCCTGCAAGGGAGACGCAGGTGACAGTGACCGAAGGAGGTGGGTCGGAAGAGGGAGCGCAGTGAGATGAGAGTCCCGCAATGGAGACTCCTTCAAGAAGGGTTTTGGGGAGGCTGGCGCTTGGGTTGGCCGAATTATCTGAGGAGGCTCAAGCCAGAGTTCTGATAGAAGAGGCTGGGAAGTTGAAGGCTTCTCAGTCGGAGGTCGCCCGGGTTGACCCCTCGGGTGGAGACGGCCAGCCCAGTAGCTCGAACATGGGCGTTGAGGAGCGTTTTCTGCTTTAATGAGGTCGGCCTTGTACCCGGGTGCAGATCCCTCGGCGGACAAGTTTGCGGACTTGGAGTTGGTTGATGCCGCGTTCGGGCAGCAGGGCGTGGCCGAAAGTGTCCATCTTCTTCCCGATATTGACAATACGACCCTCATGAAGATGACACGGGCCTACGCCTCGCGGGTGAGTCACCACTCTTGGGTGGTGGATACTTTCCGGTTGACTTGATTGCATATTCTTACTCATTTTTATCCTGTAGAGTGTTTTGCTTTCTCGGGCGATGTGCTGGCGTTTGAGTTTGGCGACGGGGGCCAGCGTTCAGGCCAGGAGAGCCAGCACCGAACTCCGATCGCGAGTAGAGGCGTCCGAGAAGTTCGAGGAACTCCTGGCCACTAGCAACAAAAGTTTGGAGGGGATGAAGGCGTCGTATCAGGCCGCCCTAGCCGAAGCGTCCAAGCAAAAGCGTAAAGTGGAGGAGTTGCAGGGGCTCCTGGAAAGAACGATGATGCGTGCTTGGAGTTGGCTCGAGTTAAGTCAAGCATTCTGAGGAAGTGGCGGTGTTGCAGAAAGAACATAATGAGAGTCTGGGCCGGCTGGGGAAGGAGGCCGCCGACGAGAGAAAACGCTTGGCCAGAATGCTCGATGAGGTGGAGGAGAAGCTGCAGCGGCGTGATGGCGAGGTCGCTGACTTGAGAGTCAGCTAAATGGCACGAAGGGATGATAGCCCGGCTGAGTGGCGAGCTATCCCAAGCCCGGGGAGAGGTCGAAGATAAGCAGTCGAGGATTAACACTCTCCAAGAAAGGATCGAGTTGGTTAGGGCCGATAAAGCGAGGGCCAGGGGTGAGGCCGAGGAGCTGACCAAAAGCTTGGCCCAACAAAAGGAGGAGGTACGATCCTATTCCTCTTTTTTAGTTTCCTTTTTGGGTTCCTCGTGACGCCAACTGTTTCTGGCTTCGCAGATGGCAAAATTAGAGCTGGACAATCGGGCTTTGCAAGTGAGCTTGCGTCTAGCCGAGGTAGGAGTTCGGAACTCGAGGCACGGGCCGGCGAGTTCGAGGAGCAAACCGTTTTTCTGCAGGCTCAGGTCGTAGAAGCTGAGAGGCAAGTTGCCTTATTGCGGGGCCAAGTGGCCGAGGCTGAGATACAACTCGCCATGCTCAAGGGCGAATATGACGTAATTGGTACTGACGCCTTCCAACTCGGAGTGGAAGAATGCAGAGATAAAATATCCAGCAAGCATCCAGAATGGGATCTCTCTTTCCTGGATGCTGAAGCTCTCGACGCTGGTGACTCCGAGGGTGAAGAGGAGGATGAGTACGTCGACGCTTCGGATACCGACCTTGGTGCCGCCCGGGTCCGGCGAGGCCGCAGCTTCAGGAGGGCATTCGCAGACTGCCGTCGAGGAGGCTAAGGCATTTGAGAAGGGCGAATCAAGCCATGCCTCTGCAGATGTAATTGGGGGTTCTCCTGGAACTGGACGCGGTTCCCGACCTTTAAAAGTCACTTCTATACTTTGCTTCTCGAGCTGTAATTCTGCCTGATGCACTTTAATGAATGAACTTTCTGCTTCCATATGAGTGCTTTTTCTTGGACGGTCTTTCGCTCCAAATTTTGCCCCAATCGCAAGCGACTTATGGCTTGTTAGTGCTGTTTAGGCGACGCAATAGATTAAAAACTTGAGGAATGAAGCAGGTCGGTTAAGGCCGATAGATAAGGTAGATCGACTTGGGCCGACAGATGAATAAGTCGGCCAGGGCCGATGGGTGAGGTAGGTCGGCTAGGGCCAATGACAAAGTAAGTCGGCTAGGTCCGACGAATGAAGTAGGTCAGCTAGGGCCGACGGGTGAAGTACGTCGGCTAGGTCCGATGAATGAAGTAGGTCGGCTAGGGCCGACGGATGAAGTAGGTCGGCTAGGGCCGTCGGCAAAGTAGGTCAGCTAGGGTTGACAGGCAAAGTAGGTCGGCTAGGGCCGACAGGCAAGTAGGTCGGCTAGGGCCGATGGATGAGAGTGGTTACCCAAGCGGCGACATATGGCAGGACCTTGTGTTGGTGGCTCGAGGGCCGATGGTGAGCCCCTGGGGACTGATGTATTTTTTGTTCTTTTGTCACTTCTTTTTCTGGTGAATGAAAGAATAGTTCGCGTAGCCTCCACGTTCATTTTTGTTTTGAGATGTTCAATTTTGTTGCACAAATTCCTCGAGCGATTAACTTCCTCGGGAAGCCATCGACGAACAATCGGTTTTCGTGCTTTTTGCTGCCCTACCAGCGCTCTGCCGTTCTGCAGGTAGATCAGTTTTTATTTCACCGGAGTTGGTGATACGGCTCTGTGGGGAGCAAAAAGCTGCTTTGGCACTTTCCGGAAGGCTTTTATGGCATTGGTCTTTTCCCATGCAGGTCGTTTAAGCGTACGGCGCACGCAGCCGTTTTCCATTGGAGGGCATCACTTTCGTAGGACGATCTCCTGAACCTTGTCAGTTTCTGTAAAATCAGTGGGATTCTCTGCGTTTAATAACCGTGATTCGGGATCAAAAGGAAATCTTTGCATGCATCATGGTTCAGGCGATGGGCTTGGCGCGTAGCGGGGCGCTTTCATCCTGGGAGGCCACGTGGAGGCATGGCCCAGGTGTTTCGAATCTCGGGGCTTCTGGCCTTGGTAGTTGTTCCCTGTTCATTTTTTGCCTATAAAAGGGGGAAGAGGGGTCGTGTTAGGCTGTCCTCAAAGTTTCCTTCCCTTTGGAGTTTCCACATGCTTATTTCTCTGACGTTGCGAGTAGGAGGGTCAAGCTTTCCTTTCATAGGCCGTTTGCCCCTGGACAGCTAGGGCGATGAAGGAGCTGCTGAGGAGTGGTTTGCCCTTAGGGGATGAGCTCCGGAGATCATATGGAGAGCGCACAGGGAGGGCGCAGAGATCACACGGAGAGCGCACATATGTGCTTCCAGTGTGACCTTTGTGGTTCCCCTTGGGGATTTACGGTAGGAAGTGTACGCGGACTCCCCATGACTCGCTTGAACTTCTCCTCCTCCCCCGATTTGGATTCCTGGGCTCGCCCGCTTGAGGAATCTTTCACCAGGTGGGGAGGGGGCGACAGCGTGCCGCCCGCAGGTACCTTGCCTCTGAGTTGGGCAAGTTGGGGGGGCGGTACATACTCGGTTTGGGAAAGCGTTCCGGCGCTAGGGTCCGTGGGCTTCCTACCTACTCGCCGGGGGGCCTTTTGGTTGGGTGGTTAGGGGTGACATTCTGTCCACCCTTTCCAATCACCCTGATATCTCGGTTGGGTCACCGAGATATCATTATTTACTGAAGCTAGTCGCAACGGTTGGTCCACGTCGCCCGCCATTATCAGCTCGAGCTGACTGTTTGCGGTTTATCTAGCTCGTCGGTCGAACGCCGGAGCATCACAGTTGCCCAGGTCTGCTTTGGAGCAGTTGCCCGAGTCTTGTGCTTGTATTTACTTTATGCATTTCAATGCTCTTGTAACGCCTCTCAGGCATTTGTAATTGGTTTTGATGGCAATGAAATAAAGAGAGTTTTGCTCTGTTTCTCAATCTCCATTTCTCCTGTGCCAAGTTGTTGTTGCTGGCCATGGGGTACATGCCATTCGTTTTTAGGTGAGGATCCCTCGCTACCCGAACTAGTCGGGGCTCGCAAACTGCCCTGGTCCAGATGGAGGTTTAGAGATTGTTCAGTGGTAGAATATGCTCCTTATCTTGGTCCGAAGCTCGGAGATTTATGCCTTGTCCCTATTGGAGCCCGAATGTTTATGGCTCAGTTTTACCGAGGTTCGGAGAATTTATCGCTCGGCCAGCCGAGGTTCGGAGGATTTGTTACTTGGCCCTGCCAAGGTTCGGAGAATTTGTCGCTCGGCCCAGCCGAGGTTCGGAGGATTTGTTATTTGGCCTTGCCAAGGTTCGGAGAATTTGTCGCTCGGCCCAGCCGAGGTTCGGAGGATTTGTTACTTGGCCTTGCCAAGGTTCGGAGAATTGGGGCCCGGAGAAGTGACTTAGCCGCCACACGAGTCATAATGCTAGGTCTCTACGGCATTCGGTGAGGGGCGTCAAGGTGGAACGGGCGGTGCATGGTCACGCTCTCCATTTATGACATCATCCCTTCCGAGGGGACAAATTACTGTCAGGTGCTGGAATTCTTTCTTTTTACATTTCCCGAAAGGCGGCCAGCTTAACAGAGCTTGGGGAAGTGTTGGGAGCATTTATTACGGGGGGCCGAGATCGGGAGATACTCTGTTCAAGGGGGTTCCCGAACAGTCCGTCTGCATTACTAATTTCACTTGGGATGGGGCACGGCCTTTTGGATTCTGCAGGCGCCAATTAAAGCGATGATACGTGGTGAGTTCCCATAGGTCGGTGGTTACGGCCCGACTGATCGAAATACTCGCCAGACAAGTATAAATACGAATGGGGGGTGCTAGTTTTCGCCACCCCTCTGATTCAGCTTCAAAATAGTTTCGTCATGGCTTCTCAAGGAGAGAGCGACCATCTAACGAACTAAGGGCGGCGATTAACGGCCTGCTACATCCGGTGGGGGGCCGTCCAACTATTACAGTCGACGGGCTGGGCCTGGCGTCGACCCTCGCGAGCCCCAGCGGCTCGAGAGGGTTGTTGAAGAATATGTCGATGTTACCACGAGGGAGGTTGAGGCCCTACGCCGGGTGGCGGACCGGCAGAAGGAGGAAATCATGTCACTCCGCCACAAGTCACCGAGCTCTCCCATGCCTGGAGGACTTGTTGGCGTCCGGGAGTGATAGTGAGCCCTAGCAAGGGGCTTCTTTTTCTTTTTTTTTCTTTTTTTTCCGCCTTTGTCTTCCCCCCCTTTTAAATTAATGATAAAAGTTTTATCAAACTGTGTATTCCGCTGTTCCTAGAACATTTGCGAACGTTGGTTGGGGCTTTCCGGTCGCCCAAGTCCGATCCAGGTCTTGTGGGACCACGGTCGGGCCTAGTTAGGGCGCGCGAGCCACTCGAATCCAAACGTAGCTTAGGGGGACACTTAGGTCGGTCGGGGCTTATGAGCTACCCGAACCTAAG